>BMAC01001022.1:138627-185907 GCA_014905375.1 Phtheirospermum japonicum | reverse complement strand
GTGGTTCGGCGTTGGAGGCTGCCGTGGGGGGTTTGTTGGGATGGTTTCCGGTCTGAGTTGCTGAGGTGATGGGTTGGTTTGCCCGGTTCCGTTTGATGTTAAAGATGTCGTGATGTTGGTATGGTTGATGATAGAAATCGGCAGCCGTTTCGGTTGCGATGGCTGCCGGAACAGGGGGACTGAGATCGTTGGTGTGTGTTTGAGAAAAAGAAAAAAAAAGAAAATATCAGAATAAGAATAAGAAGGAAACAGTAGCAATTTACCTAGTGCGGCCGATTGGTAGAGTTGTGAAAAAAAAAACTGAACTTTGGTTGGATTCCTTATAAACTAAAGATGGTCTGTAATTTAGGAAAGTAAGTTAGGGTAGGATCTTGTTGGGTTAGGGCTAGTATTTGGGCTTCGATTGGGCTCGTTTTCATGTCCAAAATAAAAACGATCCACTAGAAGACGTAAAATTAAAACTAAAATAATTTCGTGAACGACCCAATAGTATTTAATAAGTAAAATAGCTATAATATAACTAAATTATAATAATTTTCAGAAATCGAGATTTATTTCATATACGACTTAATAGTAATTTAAATAAATAATTACATTACTAAATAATTATAATATTTTCTTAGAAAGTGATAATATAATTTTATTTGAAATTGAATCACAAATTCACTTAATAAGAGTTCTTAGATTATTTAAAACTAAAATTTATTAATTTGATTATAGTAAGATTTTAAAATAATTTAAGATAATTTACATAGAATAAAACTACAATATAATAGTCTCTAAAATTTAGGTATATAATAGAATTTACAATCGTTTTATAAATCTTATTAAATAGAATTTCTTAAATCAATTAAAATTAGAAGTAGAAAATATTCAATTGAATTTGAATAGTAGGCTTAGTGTATATGAAACAATAGAATATGATAAAAATATATATATAATTTATTTGGTAACCGAATTGTTAAATTCGATTAAATAGAATTCTATGGGTTTTGAATTTGGGCTTTGTTAAAAATAAAAGTAATAATGTTTAAATTTGGTTTTGGTAAAAATAAAATAAAATGAAAATAATGTAATTGGATTTGAATAAAAGGCTTATTGGACTTGAAACAATAGAATTTAAATAAAAAAAAAATATTGGGCTTAAAATTATAATGAAATAAAAACTTGGGCGTTACATTTAAAATAGTGGTTTAGTCTATTTACGATAATATAGTGGGAGTAGCATTAGCAAAAGAAGGAAGTGAGACTTAAGATGCAAGGGGAGGAGACCAGATATTCTCTCCTTTTGAATCCAGATACGCTGATTTTTCACAGAAAGAATCGCAAGGATTTGAAAGTGAGTTCTCAAACTTAAACCTATTTACTCTAATGCAAATATCTATCTACCTGCCACTTTTCAGTGTTAATATACTCCATGCGAATAATGCCTTTCTCTACCAAATCTCGTACAGTGTGACATTGAAAATTAATGGGTTTTGTACGAGAGTGTTGAACAACTATCTTTGATATCTCAGTTGCACTAGAGTTATCAACAAAAATAGTTAATGTGTTTCCATGTGAATTGTTCCCTTAACAGTTTTGAAAAACAACAATAATTGAGAACAACCACCATGTATCATGTACTCAAGTTCTCAAAACAGATAAGACATATTAACTTGTTCATACACACACCATAACATCATGTTGTTGCCCCAAAATACAAACTCTCTTAATACAAAGCATTTATCATATTTAAGTTCAAAAGAGAGTGGGAAATGGAAAGATCTCACCGTAGTACATTTAGACGATGTAAACCTTACACTTACCACCTTCCAAAGTGTAATCACTGCCACTTGAGTAGGAACAATGCAAGCAACAACAAAATCATTATCAGACACAGTTTCAGCTTCAATAACTTTGAATGTTACTATCGATGTTGGAACACCTGCAACAACACCGAACTTCAGAAGGTCAGATTTAGAAGAATTGTTCTAAAAAACATCCTCAGCATGAGAATGAAAAACATCTACAGAATTGAATTGAAAATCAGTCGTGACAGGTGTTGGTCCAAATGCTGGAACATTTAGCAACACATCCGACAAAACTCTTACAAGAGCACATAACGATCTTGTGAAATAAAAATAGGTCAAAGCAAGTCACATGTACATCAACATAAGAGGAAGATTCATAAAACATGACAAGTTAGAGTAATCTTCTATGCATTTCACAAAAAAAAAATCGTTAAATGGAGCACTAAAGATGACCATTCTTGTTCGAGATTATACATACAAGAAGTATAAATATCAAAATTCCAAGAACAACCATAAATAAATTTCAAAATAAACCTTATTTTCAACATATTGGCCATTCAAAACAAATCCAACGCACCTAACCCTTGGTGCAGAAAACACACGAGAAATTCACTCTATCGAACAAGAGCTAAACATTCTAAAAAATCACATGATGACTCAATCGAATTTCGGTGACTCTCAAACTTTACACTTTGAAAACCATTTTATTTAAAAGCTCAAGAGGATCTGATTTTTTTTTATCAATAAACATAATCCAAATGAATAAGAAGTCATTAAAAAAAAGATTGTACTTCATACCATACAAACTTTCACAAACAGGATTGACAACATCTAAGGTAAGATAACTAGACACTAAAAATCCCTTCTTCATGAAATGATGATCATAAGCTAGTTTACCATTTAACCATGTAAAACCGACACTACTAACTTTAATGTTTAGTTTGAGTAAATCACAAGCAACTTCAAATTTAACTAATTTCTTAATCATTTTCAAGTTCACATCTCCAATTTTTTGGTGCCATAAATCAAGAACATGAATATTGGTAACACAACAAGATTGTATATATGAGATAGGTAACAATGATCAGCTGCTCTTAAACCTTCAAGAGAACAAGTGTTAGAAACATCAACTTCACAATAATTTGTACACATCTAAACCATCATCACAACATTGGTTTATATTAAGGTTACTAACCACAATCTCTTTAGTATAAAAACATAATAAATCTTGAGTAAACCATAATCATTAAATATACCTTTACCAATTATCGTATCATGAAGACCAAAAGAAACACACACTTGAGTTACGTTAAAAAACTCACAAATAGTCAAATAATCCAAAATACCCGACAAGTATCGAGAAAAACCACTGTAAAACAACCATAAACCAGGGAATATTGACTCAGGTGAGGTGTAGATAGCATACAGGAATCTGAATTCTTAACCAAAGTGGTTCGAGTGTTATTGGAAATGTCACTGGAAAACACCAACATTTCAACAAACACTAATTTTTCTAAAAAATCTTTGAGCATGATCAGATTCCAGTTCATCAAAATAGATTTTAATGTGTCTAAAAATAGAACACCAATGTGAAATAAACTGACATCTTCGTGGACTTGATTTTTTCTTAAAATAACGCTTCACGTTAGTTGGTATCGAAGAAGACTCGACACAATTTTCTTTATCAAAAACACGTTTTATAAAAGTAAAACCAGTTTTGTCAACTTATTTTTACCCATAAAATGAACCTCATCAAGTTTTGTTTTAACCTTATCTAACGTATTAAGAGAAACAAGGGAGTTATCAACATCAGACATAACGCGAATATCACACTCACTGTGTTGTATACCTGTATTAAACAAAACATTAGAACTTAAACCAATATAGGTGCATTAAAAAAATTCTAAACTAAATATTGGTGGTGGTGTGCCAACATTTCCCCCAACATCCTAAATAGTAGCACATAGAGTGACGACTTCTCTCTTCAGGGTTGTGAAAAATAAGTTTTTCGCAATATTAGGGTCAGTCTCTACTACCTTAGACTCATAGTCACTTAAACTAATGCTACTTCTAGCTAAAGTATTAGCACATTTAAACAGAAAAGTGACCAAGAATAGAATACACACGAAATTATAAATACTCAAGAGTTTTAGGATTAAGGTCCTCTATCAAAGAGTTTGAACTTTCTCGAGTTCTCAAAAACGTAAAGTTTTGAGTAATTTTGTACAAAGGTCGCGTAAATTTTGAAATAAGTTTATTGCTACGACCATTCGTTAAAATACTCATATGTTTAGAAAGTGCAACACCTTTCTTACAAATAAGATAACAATTGTCCGCCATCCTTGTACTTGTAAGAAAATAAGCATTTGAATCATCAAAAACTTTGCAAGTTCCACATTCATATTACTATCACAAATTTGAATTATGATAATCAAATTAGCCATAAGTCCACTAATAAGAAGCACCTTTTGAAGCTTTGGAAGGCATTCGATATTTCAATGTCCCTTTACCGATGATTTGCACATGGTCTCCACCTACATAATCACTTTTCATCCATTGTATGTCTCAAAGTTCATCTAATACTCATGAGTCCATCATATGACGCGAGCAACCGCTATCAAAATACCAGGACCCTGCAATCATATGCTTAAAAGAAGTATAAACAAAATTACACTTCACATCAGATTTACGAACCCAAACATATTTGAATTTACGAGAGGTGTTGGTGTCGGTGTTACTGGGACTGACCAACAGCGGGACCAACACTGGACTAGCAGACCTTTTATTATAGAAGTTTTAGCTTTAAGTTTACGACAATAAAGTCTAATATGTTCAGGCATAAAGTAATGATGATAGATATATTTTCATGCTTACGACATTTCGATTTCTTAGAGGCTTTAGATAAGTTTTGACTTGGTGTTTCACAAGTTCTTTCTAATTTAACAAAAATGAGAATTTTAAATCAAGTACTAGCCTTACTGTTACTCGTCTTCTTCAAAGGTTGAAGAGAAGGGTCAAGTTTAGAGTTTACATTACCAGGTTCTTCATCTTTTGTTATAAGAAGCACCTAGAAATGAGCAATAAACTCTTTCACCTCATTGTTCTCATAACTCAATCATTCGTTCTCCTTGGTAAAGAAATTTGGCCTTTTGATCCAACTTGATCCAATTTACATACAACTCAATTGGTGTCCTTTTCATCGGGTTCCTTAGCCATCACATCTCCTGTAATAATAATGGCGGAGTTAGAGCTTACGAGACTAGATTCCTTAAAAGGTGTTCGACATATAAAAAAACTAGGTGAATCTTTAAACTTGCACTCACCATCAAAACTTAGTGTTGTCAAGCGCCCTCTCTAATACCAATTGAAAGAATTGCAAGCCCTAATTTGCTAGGTTGTTCATGAATAAAAATAGAAGACGATTAGAACAAGCAGTCAAACTAGGTGTGTTTTGTGCAGAGTGTAAATAAATAGCAGCGGGATTAAGAATAGTAAAACACAAGCTTTTAAAACTCTTAACTACAATGAATAAAATCCCTGTAGTTGTGCCATCATGGCAAAAAAATTTTTACTATAAAAGTGTATCAACGATTACACATGAATACATAAACAACTAGTCAAGACTACAAAAACTCCTATCGAGTAAGATTGTTCTAAATTAGCACTACTCTTCTAAAAGTTAAGAATCAAAATATCCAGGACTTTATCTTAATAAAAATACAAAATCATGGAAGAATAATAATTCGTTCAATAGAATGTTGGTGATGATGTTACAGCACGGGCAGTAACATCTGCGTCTGAGCAGATTATTGTTGATAGAATAAAAAGCTCTCGACTCTCAACTCTGATCTTTTATTCGTATATTCTCTTAGTGTATTTATTCAGCGTATTTAAGTTGTAGAGCTAGGACACATATTTATATAGACAACCTTGTTGTAAAGAGTCCTTTAAAAGAAGCAAAGAATATTTACATAATATATTGCAAACAAATCACTCTAAATGAGGAGAGAAGATAAAATCTAAGACTCCTAATAAATCAAGACTTGCAACATACGAATTCTAACTAGGAGAATTAAAATTACAACCTAAACTAAATCTAATAATATACAAGATAATTAAGAAATAAGATAAGCATAAAGACTTTCCTAAACAATTAATATCTAATATATTTGGCAAGAAAATCAAAACAATATCTTGACAAAATAAACTCATAAAGAGAATAAAAGTCTTAGTAATCTCATATGTACCAAATAACATATTAGAATCCTAATCCTTTTAGAACTCAATCGAGATATTCCCTTCAAATTATTTTGTCCTTGCATTGGCACTTACATGTTCTTCTCCCCCTTTGGCTTTTGGTAACAAACTTATAAAGGTAAGTTGGTTGATTGTTCAAACAGTACCTATTGACAAAGATAATTGAACTCACTATAAGAACAGACATGTAGGCAACCCAAAAGAAGTTTTGAAGGCAAAGACACAAACTCCTCTTAAGTTCAACACTCTCTCCCCCTGAGTAAAATACCTGGTGTGTCCTGAAAATATGCTAGTACGAGTGCCAGACCTGGTTGGAGAGACCTGATCGAATGTCACTTAGAAAGTGCCCAGTAAGCTAACTTGCTATACCCTTGTGAATGTCCTGAGCTGAATTTCCCAGAGAAGGTCAGGATAAATGAATTGAGGTGAGTTAAAGGAATTACCCTAGCCGAGGATAATCCTGACCTGACCTAAAATTCTCATATGAGATTGAGGTCAAGTAGCCTAGAGTCAGGAGAAATATCCCGATCTGATCTGAATCCTCAGAAAAGGGTTATAGGAGGTCAGACTTATGGAAGGTCAGGCAGTTTGATTTTCCAAGAGGGAACATGTGGGTCCACTTGTTGTGATTATTTTCATAACGACATGAGATTTGCGGATCCTATTTCTGAGATCCCGGAAGAGGTCCCCACTGGGGGAAGTTATAAATAGATCAGCCTCAAGGCTGAGAGAGGTATGATATTCTTGCGCATTCCATTCATTGCCCACTGAAATACACGAACACGCTTAACTGGCTTAAGCATCGGAGAGATTTTCCACCGAAAATCTTTCGGTGGTCCTTTCTAACGTATTTTTGGGTGCAGGTCAGGTTTATTTCCAGGAATATCGAAGTATTTGAGAGTGGGAATATTTGGTTTGGTTTGGTTATTTTCTAGGTGAAACAATTGGCGCCGTCTTATCTCACCCATACCGGCGAAGGTTGGGAAGGGAGTAGATGTTGTCAGGGCAAGAGCCAGGCTTTGGTCTGGCCGAGCTTCCTCTGGAACAGTTGATGAAGCATTGAAGGAGGAGAGATTATGCTCGGCAAACTTAGGGGCCTCGAGCTTATGCAGGCAGTCCTGCTCTGGTGAATAGCAAAAGGAGGTAGGCTCGGGTGGCTGTTTCAGGGGATCCGTGCAGTCAAAGGGGGTTGTGGGCTTTTCCTGGGGCCATTTGGCCTGAGCATCCAAAGCAAGGTGGTAATACACTTTAGCCTCTAGTGCGAGCAAATGGTAGAGCTGCTCGGATCCCAGGAAAGCTTGACGGGTAACATCCCTGGTAAACTGAATCAGCTTTAGCCCTTCCTTGGAGTTAAGAAACTTCGTCCGCCATCCGTCGCGTTCCTTGGCCACCGCCTCGTCTACTAAGCTTCGAGTCTCGGCCAGAGCTTCATCTCGCGCCTCGGCCCTGGCTACCTCCACGACTTTCTTCTCTGCCTTCTTCACTTCGGCCAGCTCTTGCTCGACTTTTTTCAGTTTAGCTCCCCTCTCCTTACACAGACTGTACAATATCCTTTCCTTCTCCTGCAATCTTTTATGTTCTCACGCCAGATCCGCGTTCATTAGGGCTCCCCTAGCTCTAGCCACCAAGATAGACCTCTTGGCCGCCGCCTAAAAGGGAAGAAGAGACTTAGTGAAATAAAAGGAAAAAGGAGAAGAGAAAACGAGGGAAAGAAGTTTACCTTTGCCTCATCCTGGCACAAGGACTCAATAAGGTCAGGGTCAGACCACTTCTCTAAGGCAGCCATGTTCGCGCTCGGACATATCCCTTGGATGAATTGAACCGCTAGTGTACTGAAGTTGTCCAATACAGAGGCGTTGGTGAACCAGGTGTCATTCGGGGTGGCGACCTTAAACCCAGAGGCATACGCCCTCTCCATGCTAGCACGCGTCCTCTTCGCGAGCCGTTCTATCCTTTCCCCCAGTTTCGAGGGAGAAATCACCTCTAGGTCGCGGATAGGAAGGTCCCGGGAAGTGCTAGACCCTCTTGCCTCAGCTCAGGAAGGTTCCTCCACTGGAGCCCGCTAATCCGAACCTTTTTCTGCCCTCTTCTGACGAGCAACCATTATCCTGTGCATCATGTTTGCTAAAAAGAAAAGAGAATGGAGAGAAACAAGTCAGTCAAAACTGCCATGAAATACAAGTCGGATAGAAAACCAAAAATGGTCGGGGCAGTAAAATGTTTCTTTACCAATCTCAGGGGTTAAAGAGCTATTCTCCTCCCGGTCGTTGAAAAAGTCTATAAAGGAAGGGAGATGGGAGAGATGGAAAGCGTTCTCGTTTAAAGTGGAGATCATTCTTTGTATCTGAGGAAATATGTCCCCTGCGGATAAGTTTGGTGGAAAAGGCAACTGCTTGATGGATTGAGGAAGGAAGCCCCAATCCCTTGAACAGTGCACGAAGAAAACTCCTTCCTCCAGGCCTTGTTGGAGGAAGGGATGCCGCCAAGAAAGCGAACACCGGCTCTGGCACATAGGTAGAAATATCCAGGAGAGGAGCTCTTGACCTGAAAGAGCTGGAAGAAGGTCTGGGCTGTGGGATCCAGACCAGCATACCGCATGGTCAGGTTGTAACTTATAATAATCCAAAAGGAGTTGGGGACAAATTTATGAACCGGGATTTTGTATAATCGAGCTATCTCTAATATCAGTGGGTTCACTGGAAGGCGTAAACCCGCTTAGAATTGGTTGACGAAGAAGGTCAGATGGCCGGCAGGCGCCTGGTACGCCATTTCACCACCGCTGGGGTTAAGCAATTCGAACTCCTCCAGCACCTGATATTTATATCTCAAATTTTCTACCGTTCTATCATTTAGGATGGAACAGATATATGGCCGTCCGGGAATATAGGGGGGATACTCGAAAGACGACGGCGAGGAAGGAGTCGACGCCGTCAGAGAAGAATTTACAGAGGGGGAATCAGCAGAAGAGGAAGATGATGGCGTTGACATTATTAGAAAGAAAGAAGGATCGGAGAAGTACCTGGTAGTGAAGATGACCGGAAAACGTTGAACGGAGAAAGAGAATTATGCTGCTGCTCTGAGAGAGAATAAAGGAGGCGAGAGTGACTGAATAAGCAGAAATACGAATAGTGAGGAAGAAAAAGGCAAAGCACGGGGATAAAAGGGAAAGAGGATTTTCAAAAAACAGAAATCGAGGAAAAGGCGGGATCTTGATAGGATTCCCGCATTTAATTTATGTTAGAGGAACAGTACCTGAAGAGATGTGCTGAGAATTGTAACCGCCTCTGACCAATCAATGATACAGTACTCGAGGAGACATGCTGGAGTGGTAACCATTCCTAGAATGGGAAGCATCACAGATAATTCCAATGATATGACTGGATCAAAAAGGCGGGTTTTTCGGGATTTGGGCAGATAAGAAAACCGAAAAGTCAGGCAGAATCCTAACGGTTTCTAAGGCCAGCCCTGGAAACATATAGGTCTACTCCAACCACATTGGGGGGGGGGGGGGGGGGGGGGGCTGGTTGGTGTGTCCTGAAAATATGCTGGTACGAGTTGCCAGACCTGGTTGGAGAGACCTGATCGAATGTCACTAAGAAAGTGCCCAGTAAGCTAACCTGCTATACCCTTGTGAATGTCCTGAGCTGACTTTTCAAGAGAAGGTCAGGATAAATAAATTGAGGTGACTTAAAGGAATTACCCTAGCCCAGGATAATCCTGATCTGACCTAAAATCATCGGATGAGATTGAGGTCAAGTAGCCTAGAGTAAGGAGAAATATCCTAATCTGATCCGAATCCTTATAGAAGGGTTATAGGAGGTCAAACTTATGGAAGGTCATGCAGTCTGATTTTCCAGGAGGGAATAGGTGGTCCACTTGTTGTGATTATTTGCATAACGGCCCGAGATTTGCGGATCATGTTTCCGAGATCTCGGAAGAGGTCCCCACTGGGGGAAGTTATAAATAGCTCAGCCTCAAGGCTGAGAGAGGTATGACATTCTTGCTCTTTCCTTTCATTGCCCACTGAAATACACGGATACGCTTAACTGACTTAAGCATTGGAGAGGTTTCCACCGAAAATCTTCCGGTGGTCCTTTCTAACGTATTTTTGGGTGCATGTCAGGTTTATTTCCAGGAAGATCGAAGTATTTGAGAGTGAGGATATTTGGTTTGGTTTGGTTTGGTTATTTTCTAGGTGAAACAATACAAACTACCTCTCTTTTGTCATTTGAGACGCCACATTCCTTCCCCTTTTTTGAGCAAGAAGTCAATCGGTGAATGCCTGTTCCAATAACAACTGTTTCAAGATGTATTAGCTCAGCAATAAGTCATCCAAGTGGTCCGTCAACAGCTGTTCTAATAATCTTCTAAGAAACATTGTGAAAGTGAGGCTTAAGACAAAGAGTATCATTGCTCTTGGGAATTGGATGTAAGACTTGATTATGAAAAATTACCCAAACTAGAGAAGGACAGGGAAGCAGTCGCATCATATCTGAACTCTCAGGAGAATGAGTTACCAATTAGAAGATATGATAGACAACTCGGCTTGTTCAAGAACAACCAATAAGGAAGGACATTTAACATATTGAGTGAAGACATAGGAATTAGTACATGTCTTAGTTAGCCATTTTGTGAAGCAGATTGAAGTCCAGACTCAATAGCGTAGGATTTAATTGGAATTTTGACAGGCCAATCAAAGCGCTCACCTCTTATAAGAACAATGATAAGAATATTGAAGTTCTCCTCAAACAAATATCCCTTAATATCAATTTGCCCAAAACACTTAAAGATCACATCCAAAAGAAATAAAAACAAGGTTATGACAAAAATAAGCAAGCCCAAATAAGAATTCACACCAGTGACTATGCGAACAAGACCTCTATGCTTGATCAGTAGAATCTGCTTTTGAGAGCTTTCAATAACAAGATTTCTTCATTCCAACATTTAAGGGTTTTGAAAAATATCAACAATATTAACATCCTTTTGAGAGTAAAATGGAGGATAAGCAGCATAACCGATATCATAAGATTTAGTATCATCCTCATTTTTAACAATAAGATGAAATACCATATAATGAACAGGGACAGAAAGCAAGCTCTAGAATAGTAAATCCGGTCAAAGACCCAGAATATGGTTTCAATATCATAGGTCCAGTAGGCAACGAGTACTAATGTCTTTTCCGATGGTGGAACAATGGGTAGATGGATGTGAATATATGCACCACAGTTGTGAAGGTTGAGCTCTAGAGAGAGCATCTTTCATCAGGTAGTCACATCAACACTCGTTAGAATAGAGACAACAATGTCAGTTTTTCATCAAATGAGTACCCCTCAATATCATCAAAATGAATGCCAATAAAATTAGGCGGAAAATCACATATCCGATTACAGAAATACACCTTAACATAACATTCAGACCCAAACTTTCATAAAAGTAGCGGGAAGGTGTTCATGAGATTCAAGTTCTGCAAGAAATATTGGTCACTGTGCAACATGCCCTTGGCGAATGAAATTTCTGGACTTAAATAGAGATTTTAGAGATATAAAACTAAACAGACACACAACCACCCCTAAGAAGTGTGAGAAATTAAACCGGTTAGAGCAACAACTTTATAGGAGAATAGGTATACGTGCGGCTCTTAAAAAAGAAGAAAAATAATAACTTTCACAAATAATAACTATAAAATATTCTCCAAAAATAACTTCCTACATTCCTTGTGCCAGTGAAAGCGTCGATATCCACACAAGAAAGAAACTTTAAAGAAGATTGAGTTATTTACGGACAAGTAGAACTAGTGTTAGCTTGTGCAACACTACATAACCTTCTCCGCAAAGAGTGTCGTTCAGGTGAGTTTTCTATTGAAGAAGATGGTGAAGATTATGATGTTGAGGATGACGAATAAAATGGCATTCTTAAAACTCAAGAACAACAAAGAGACCATGCAAATGAATGAAAAGAATAAATTTAGCTGCAAATATGTGGAATGATGGGTTAAATGATGAGAATATCATGATTAGAAATAATTAATAAATTAACTTTCCCAAAATTAAGAACTCTTTTATCCCCTAAAGTCAAGAACCCGAGCTACATTTAGACTCAATATGATGTGGATCTCAAGTTGTGAAAAAAAGAATTATATTGTTACGTTGTTCTCAAAATCTCTAGTGCAGTGATTCTTAATTTTGTTTAAATGTATGTTAGTTTCTAATGATCAAAGAAGAAAATACATTACTATATTATTATTATTATTATTATTATTATTATTATTATTATTATTATTATTATATTTATGTAAGTCAAAGAATGTGCATTGCATCCTATTTTTACTATTATGTTTTTAATTAGGAACGTGTAAGCAAATTTTACGAACAAACAACTATGTGGAAGTCTATTAATAAGGGATTCTATAAATTTTATGGAATATAGTGACTTATGTAGAATTCTATAAAAATTCATGAAAATCCATGGGTCTTCAAATTTCTTTCGAATTTCATGTTGGCGAAACTTGTTTGGGCTAGGACTCCGAATCCAAGATTCGCAGTACCGAATACTCGTTTGTTCTAAAACTCAAAAATCAAATACTCAAACAATAATACTTTATAACTAAATAATTAAATATTACTAAATACATTATCATCAACTTTTAAAGCGTGACTTGACATCAAATACAATATAATAATACATTATCACCCATATTTCAGACATGATTTGACATCTACGGTAAAAAGTAAAGGATTCTGAATCCTATACAAACAAAAATTCTTACTATTCATAAAATTCTAAATATCCCATAATTCTAAATACCATAATTCACTATTCCAATGAATGATAGTTCAAACAGACTCCAAAAGATTCGATTTTGAATTAGTTAACAAAAGAACAAAATTACTGAGGAATTTTTGAAAATCTCCAATATTAATTAGTGGTATAAGAAACACTAAATGCATTTAAGATTTTGCAATTGGGTTATATATACTCTATATAGGAAAGTCGGGGGAAGAGGGTAATGACGACTTTTGATTGGTTAGAACTTTGATTGTTTTGGGCTTGGTCTGTATTTTATTGGTTGGGATATTAATTGTTTTAGACTTGAGCTTTTTGAGATATTTGTTATTATTTATTTTGAGTAGGCTACGAATCTTTTATTAGAGATTTTCTATTAATTATTTTGGGCTTGGATTTTTGGGAAAATTGTTATTAGTCCAATTTTATCGCCACCTGGACTTTTGCTAGCTTGTAAATTACAAAAATACCACTCAAAGAAATATTATATATATACCCTTATTCATGTCAATTACTAAGCACGCCCATAAGAAAACAAAAACTACTCCACATCCATTAATATATAATTTACACATTCAACATTTTTCTATACTAATCCACCTTTAAAAAAAATAAAAGTTCAACTTCATGTCCTCTCCATTTTTTTAAACGCTTTTCAATCACAGCAAATAATAATCAACAATTGATGATGAAATAAATATAGGAACAACCAATGCAAGCATCTTTTCATTTCATCCGATTAATTCTTCATTTTCTCATTTGAATTGTTAAGTTTGGTTCGTAATTTAAACAAATTGTTCACGAGTATCCGAAATTATTCATAATTTTCAGCTATTAGTGGACGAGATGCTTTTATTTTTTTAATCTTTTCAATATACGTTCTATAAAAACCAGTGTAGAAAGTAGTTTTTTTAAAAAAAAAAAAACAGTTACATTGGTTTCTGAACAAATGTCAAAACTATTTTTTAACTAGTTTTTTACATTGTTTTTACAAGAACCGATATATAAAATAGTAAACAAAAAAAATGCTTCTGGCGGCCTTTGGCCAAAATATTTACATTTGTCTAATAGATCAGGCTGAAATCCTGAGCAAATTTCGGCCATTATTGACCGAAATTGCTCCGAACCCCAAATTCAGAAAATCAGAAATCAGCATTCCAAACTTTATTTTTCATATTAATAACAACATAATCTCAATTTAAAAATAATAAATGTAAGACTTGTCACATAAATATCAAATTAAACACAAATTTAGAATTTCAAAAAAACACACACAAAATTTCTCTCTTCTTTTCTCTTCTCCCTTTCCCTTTTTTTTTTTTTTTTTTTTTTTGTTTTTCTTACTTTGAAAATTGGTGTGGTTAGAAATTGTGTAAGATATGATTATGATTTTTTTTTTCTGGGGAGAAGTGTATTATATGTAATTTATCTCGGGTGTATATAATAAAGATATAAAAAAAATATTATACATGGGTGCATTGAGAATTGAGTGCGGTTAGTAAAAGTTCGGGTATGGATAGAATTAGCCTTGTTATTATTTGTTTTGGGCTTGGGTTTTGAATTCTTTATTATTTCTTTTAGAAGTTAATATTTTTTGGGCTTTTCACGTTTATTTTGCTTAGGCTATTTTTGTTGGAATTTTTTCTTTTCTATTGTTTCCATAAATATTGATTGAACTCCTTTTCTTTTATTTTTTTTCTTCTTTATTTTTTATACATATCTGTATTTATTTTTCAAGAATGGCTATATTTTCAATCTTTAGAAGTAGTTGCACTTGCAAATTTGAAAGATTATACTTGGATTTGTTAATATGAGAAAATTTTGAGTACTTTTTGTTTTTATTTCTATATTTTATTATTATCAATAGTCTTAGAAACTCACATAAATCTTGCCTTGTCGGAATATTTAGATGGCTTTGAGGTGTTAGAAAATTAATTTTGAAATTAAGGGAACATATGATTTTGCCATTCGAATGCCAAAAATAGAATTAGATTTTTTATGAAAAAGATATTTGATCTTAGTTTTCTTATGTGAAGGTTGACTAAACATATATTTATTATATTCACATCGCGTTTCGTCCTATAGCGTGGGCTGATTTTCAGTACTTTGTGATAAGTGAATATATTTATTACCGTTTGAAAAAAAAAAAAAGGAGAAGCGAGATTATTATTTGGGGGCCACACTCTTGTTGCGCCGAACTAACGGATCATCTGTCAAAACAGAACTTCATAACTAATACACCATAGTACAAAACTAATACATCATATAACCTTCAACATCATCATGTTATATCAGATAAGAAATTTTCAAAAAATCATTACATTTGAGTACAAAAATCAATATATCATAATAGAAAAATTAATATATCATAATGACGACTCATACAATATGATATATCATGATCTATCAATTTGGCCTGACATAAGTGTCCATCAATTTGACCTAATAGAAGTGCTTGTCTTATTCTAGGATGAAAGGAGATGAGGTGGGTCGGTTGAGTTGTACTCTTATCAGGTTGATCCCATTAGTTATTTTTGTTTTTGAACTGGAGGAGGATTCATAATAAGAGAAGAGAATGTAATTTTTTTTACCTATTACTTTCCAAACAAATCGTTTTTTGACAAAATTGACAAATTGACTATTATTTTGAAATTTCGGCGAAAAGTTCTCGGAGACCGATCAACCCATATTTTCGGATGTTCACATGCCTCACCTCAAACACCATCGTGTTCACCCGTTTTTGCTATTCAAAATACCCGATTTCAGCTCAATCGTAGGCCATTTGCCCTACAAAATCGGTGGTCAAAGTTACGAAAACCACATTTTCTCCTAACTTCTGATTAACTCCCGGCTAATCTAACTTCCATTGAACATGAATCCAGTCCTATTCGATTCATGTTATCTCTATACTTCAACAGAGGTTGGAGTTTGACAGAAAGTTGATAAGAAGTTAATGGAGTTGGTCGGGAAAATGTATTTTTTGATAATTTTGACTCGTGATTTATCAGAGCAAAGTGGTTGAGTTGAAATTGAGTATTATGAGTAACAAAAACATGGGGATCACAATGAAAGCGTGTGAACATCATTGGTTGACAGATCTCCATGAGTATTTTTCGTCAAAATTTTTATATAAAAGATAATTTATTTATTTTGTATAATTTAGGAGATAATTTGTAAAAAAAAAATCTGAAAAAAAAAAAAAAAAAAAAAAAAACCTCATTTTGTTGGGGAGGTTTTACAAAGATTTATTTCCGAAAAAATAAAAAATAAACAACTAACCAGTCGCAGCAACTTTCACATTTCTTCTATTCTCTACGGCCGTAATTTCAAATCCCGCCACTTTCCTTTTTATCACAGGCGAGTAGCTGACCATAAGAAAGTCTCATTGGTCGATGCGCGCAACAATTTATTCATTTATTGTATGTAATTGCCCCTCAATTGTGAGTCCAAAGCATATTTGATTTTCGAATTGAAGAAAATCAATCCCCGATTAGGGTTTCATTTGAAAGGTGAAACTAATGAATTCGGGCGATCTCCACAAAGTATGGGAAATCAAAACGCTGAAGAGAAAAACTAAAGAAGAAGAGGCTCGGAAGGTTCTAGAAAGAATCGCGAAACAGGTTCAGCCCATCATGCGCAAACACAAATGGAGGGTCAAAGTGCTTTCTGAAATGTGGTATGCAGTTTTTAATTATGGTTTTGTATTCAAGGTTTACACCCTTCGAGGGAGTTAAGGATTTCAAAATGCTGGTATCATATTTTAGTGTCAACATGATTTCAAATTCCTGATTAATCTCTTTTGAGCTTTTATTTCCACTCTTGTGATGAATTTGAATATGAAATAGTTTCTATTGTTTGTTGGATTGTTTTATAAGTTGTATTGAATTTTTTAGTCGTGTGTGGAATTAATTATGGATTTGAATTTTTCAGTCCAAAGAATCCAGCGCTGCTGGGCTTGAATGTAGGAGCAGGTATACATGTAAAATTGAGGCTTAGGAGAGCAAACAGAGATGATGACTTTCTCCCTTTCCATGAAATCTTGGATACTATGCTTCACGAGCTATCTCACAACGCTCATGGTCCTCATAATGCCAGTTTCTACAAGCTCTGGGATGAACTTCGAAAGGTTCGACTGTGAAATACAACTCATCTGAATTGAATATTTGCAAATCACTCATTCCATTTTTTTTTAATTTTTTTTCATGAAATTGCTCATAACTTATAAGTGAAGAATCACATTGTATACAATATTTTGTTTCCTTCATTGAGTTGTACAAGCCTAAAATTAAATTCTCTGGAATGTGTTGAAAGGGAAAATATCTTTTGAATAAAAGTGGGAAAATTTGAATGATATTGCTGCATTATTTATGTGGATAAATTAATATAGTGACACTGTGTTTGAATATTTTTAAACAATATTCTTGTATTGCATTGTTGGAAGAACTACCATACATTTCTTCTGACTATCATCATGAAAAAATTAATCTATTTCACTGAAATAAAATCTTCTAGAATCATTATAGAGCACTTTGATGAGCCCCTTGTCATTTTAACATTTGATTCTTGTTCTTGTCATGTTGTTTAAAGTTGGTGAAGTGTAGCCGATATGTGATTTTCCGCAAGAGCCAACTTCACTATGATTTTCCATAATTTCCAGTAGTTAATATGTTTCTTGCTTTCTTATTTTATGTTCTAAAATTTGATTCAGCAAGAAATTACTATTTTATCTGACTTAAATGCATTATTCTATGTCCACAGGAATGCGAAGATCTCATAAACAAAGGGATAAGTGGTGAAGGACAAGGGTTTGATCTTCCCGGACGGCGTTTAGGCGGAGCCTCGCGTAAACCTCTTTCATCCCTCCGCCAGTCTGCATTGACCGCCGCCCAAAACAGGGCCCGCGTCGGATCCTTGCTGCCTTCAGGACCTAAGAAAATCGGCGGTGATAATTCTATCATGGCCGCACTTAGTCCTATGCAAGCTGCTGCAATGGCAGCCGAAAGAAGGTTACGGGACAACATATGGTGTGCCTCGGAATTCGGAGATGATGCGACTGGAGAAGATGAATATACCGTTTCGTCTTTTCCAAACGATTCAGATAAGGGTTGTTGTTCTGAAATATCGAGAACTGCGTTAGAAGAACGTGTGCAGTTAAAATCTCGGAAGAGAAGCCGAGATTCGGGTGATGGTGAAGATAATTTTATAGATTTGACTGAAGAAGCTGTTCCGAAACCTGGGCCCACAATCTCGTTGGAGAAAATGTCCTCTGGTAAGAATTGTCAAAAGGGCTTTTCAGGAGACGCTTCAACTTCCTCATCAAATGACGAATGTGGGGCATGGCAATGCATAGCATGCACTTTGTTGAACCCTGTGAGTCATTTGCCTTTTTGGTATCTTCATTTCTGTTACCATCATGATTAAGTCAAAACTGTCTTTTTTACTTTTTACAAAATTCCTTTACAAGTTAAATAGAGTGAGTGAAATAAATGATGTTTTTTTTACTGTTGATTCTGCTTAGTCGACACCCTTTTTCACATTCAATAAATTGATATACTTATTAAAAAAAATCCTCTTTGCTGCCTTATTTTTTTTCTGATGTAGCTGATGACCTGTTTTGATGATAATTGCAGCCATTAGCTCCAATATGTGAGGTTTGTACAACCAAAAGGCCTAAAGATGATGACCTGAATAATTTAATCTGGTCATGTAAATTTTGTACTTTGGAAAATGATTTGAAGATGGATAAATGTGGTGCATGTGGAACTTGGAGATATTCATATGGTCCACCCATAGCTACTTCAACGCCCAATCGTGGCACTTGAGGTAAAACTCAACGGCTTATAATGTCTATATGGCCATAGTTTAAAGCACTTGACTCCGATGCTCTGATGCCCTCTTTATGATTATCTTGCTGTAGTTTGTATCGACTGGCTGCATGTAAATATATGGTTGCACACTATTTCTCAACTGTAAGTAGAATTTCGTAATATTCATTAATTTCGTATAAGTAGATTTTTAGCTCATGATGATGAAGTTTCTTAATTGACCATACACAGTTTAATTTCATTTTTTTATAGGTGTGATTATAGTTTTTCTGTATTTGCTGAGTAGGAATCGGAAAAGCGGGTGCTGATATCTGGTATTTTGTTTCAGCTTAACTTATACTAGAGAGTAGAGAGGACTGGAAATCTAACCTTACTTTTGGCTGTCTGGAGTACATAAACTTGGGTGTAAGGAAATTTTGTCTTGCTTTCTTCAGTGAGAGTTTTGGAAGTCAGAATAGAGCTGAGATATTTATGAATTTCGATAAATATGTTATGATTTTTTTTTTTTTTTTGGTTTTTGTTATTAATTTTGAAGTGGCTAAAAAAACTTATTATTTTCTTCAATTAGGTCACATAACGATTCATTTGGATCGATGTATTTCAAGTTATGGATTCAAATCCCCAATAACAAATCCATTGAGGCTGTTTGGATGTAGTCGTAATACAATGAATTTTGATTTTTCTACAGCTATCTTTTTGAGTTATTTTACTTCCCTCAAATTATCTTTCGGAATACAAATCTTTCGTTCCAACTTTAGTTAATTTCACCATCTGACGGCAAAAATCACCTTTTAGATAGATTCCACATACAACTTTAGTTAAATACCAGAACACAAGATGAAAACAATTTATGAAATAAAAAGAAAATGTGTGACACGGGATAAAATAGAAAATTTAGATTAGATAATAAGTGGTTTAGAAGCGCTATTTTGTTAGTACTATTACCCAAGATTGAGCTAATAGAGCCTGTAGAAAGTGATGAAACAACAACTATTGCTAATATATGAGCAAAAAGTTATAAAGCCATTTGGTTTAAATATAAAAAAACAAAAATATGAATCCTAAGAAATTGCATTTAAGACCTGTTTGGACTAGCATTCTCAAACAAGCATTCGTTGAGAGTTTGAATCCTGATACTCAGAATCTTGGGGTATTTAGAATTTTTGTGAATAGTAATAATTCTTGTTTGTTATAGGGTCAAATCATATATGAAAAGTGAAAGGTAATGTATTATTATATTGTATTTTATGTTAAATCATGTATGAAAAGTGAATGATGTATTATAATATTGTATTTCGTAGTATTTAATTATATGTGTTAATATGATAGTATAGGATAGAGATTAGATGTAAGAGATTATTGGTTGAGTATTTGATTTTTGAGTTTTAGAACAAACGAGTATCCGATATTCGGAATACCAGATTGGTATTCCGAACCCTATATAGGCCCTTTTAGAGTCTCAGCCAAAGCTTCCCACTTATGAACTTTGAATCTATATTAGGTTTTGCTTCCAAATCACTCAACGCTTTGGAGTAGCCCACTCTTCCACTTCTATTTGCTCCTCTGCCTTTGCACTGACATTCTCCAAATACCACTGTACTGCAAACACATGGCATATGTATATACAAAACGGATAATTACAAAAACCACCTTGAGGTTTAGTTTAATTACGGAAGAACTTCCATTATCATTTAAAATTACAAAGAGCCCTTCTTTCTTGGGGGCATTTGTATTGTTGAAAGACAACTGGGTGTTTTTGTAAATAGGCTAAACCTTTGGGTAGTTTTTGAGAAATAGCTACATGAGATGCAATACTATTAATTGTCTGTAGATGGAACTCCCAAATCACTCCATCCTTCGGGCGTTATGTCTACATCAAACTCGCCATACGAAAATATCACACGAGAATAATCTCCCCAGGCTCTGTCAAGTAGATCTGTATCTTCGTTAGCTGAGCTCCTACTATGACCTGTTATTGCATATGGACTCTCCCCAACAGAGATGGTACACATAACTAATTCATTTCAAAATCATGTGAATATTATTAAAATAGTAGAGCCTCAGTTATAATAACTACCTTTAAGGTCTAGCCTGATTACAAAATTAGGGAAACGAAAAAAAAAAGGAGGTTACTTTAAAGGGGTGTTTCAATGCTTGTTTTGAAAGAAAATTGAAGTCTTTTTTTTTTTCTTTTTTTTTTAAAGGGCTAAACATCAGGGGTAGTTTTTAAGATTTTCCAATATCATAAAATCTCTAAGATGAGGGACACCTGGTAGATTGATCTTGCAAAACCAAATATGAAATCTACAGAGCCTTGGATAAAACAATGGAGAAAATAGTGTGTCAATGCTTTTTTTTTTTTTTTCTTTTCTTTTTAACTATCCCTAATTTTGAATATACTGGTAGGACTCACGTCGAAACTCTCCGTATACAGGTACATGTACTTTTGACAAAAATAAATAAATTATATTCTCATACATAATATGATTTTTTTTCCCTATTAAATCTTGTTTATCCTATTAAATCACAAATTACACATAAAATATCTAGAATACCTTGCACAAAAATAAATAAATTAAAAAAAATCTTAATATATATCTCATTCATACGGTCCACTTTAATCATCCCTCGACTATTTCTCTTTATTTCTTCATCTTCTCTGTCACCTCCCCTCTCTAATCACACGGTCTATACTCACTCACAAATGACAATCCTCTTAAAGTCCCACAAAAAATGGATGAAAGCCTCCAGGAGTGATTTCACAAAGACTTGCCAGGGTCCAACACCAAAAACCAAAACCCCAATTTCTCAAAATCCTAATTCAAAATCAAAGGCTAATGAAACTTGTCAAAATGCAGATTTGGGTAAATTGGGCCATCTAGAAATGGAGCTCTAATGAGTGGGGCTACATGGGTCTTGATCGGAATTTGACGGTGGTGTTAAGCACTAAGGCGGAGAGAGGCAACGAGACAGGCCAGACTACTGGTGTTTCTCACTTTATTCACTAAATAGAGCCCAAATTCCCGTGCAATAGGGGGTGTAATTAAACAAAATTAGATCCAAAGATATCATCTCTGGTGATGAGTAGAGTGAATTTTTCTTCTTTCTTTTCTCATTTTTTTTGGAAATTGAGCCCAAACCCTCTAGCCACATGTTTTGTGTTATGTTTTTCCAAATGATTTTTTCTTTTTTTGGTATTTATCTTTGTTTGAGTAGAGTGAAAGTTCCAATTTTGATTAATATTGTTTATAATTCATAGATGTAGTATTATTATTTAAAATATCACTGTATGGTATGAAAATTTTACAATGTAGTATTAAATTCGATCAAATAGTATAAATTCTTGTAAAAGATTATTAGTATGGCACTCTAATTGTATGAAATTTCATGGTGCTGTAGGAAATTTAATAACTTAATAGATGTCCACAATGTATATGAAATTTTAGATATAATACATGAAATTTTAGATATAATATGGAATTTGACCGGAGTTGAAGTTTAATAGCTGTAATATTAAATTCACTATGTAGTATAAAATATTATATGTAGTATGGAATTCGAAGGGAATCCAACAACGGCGATCAGAGTCTGCCAACAATCGGTTGGAGCAACAACGATCAATATGAAATTAGCATTGTAATATGGTATTAACATGGATTTTTGTTTGAATAGAATGAAATATAAATAAAATAATACAAAACTTGTTAGAAAATTATTTTGATTAAATAGAAGTTGAATGATAAAATGAGAAATTAATATTTCCCATGTATTATTTGAGAAAGAAAATCTTCATATTGGAACCCCCCAAAAAGGGGGCAAAATGGCCTTTTAAAATCAGAAATGACAAAATAACATGTTTTTCAAAAAATTGCTAAAACACTTTCTTATGGCCCGATTGTTACATTTACATGCATGGAAAAGAAATATCTGAGGCCACTAAAAGGCCACTAAAGAAATAAGAATCAACCTAACTATGCTGAGAAAAAAAAATTACAACTAATAATAATAATAATAATAATAATAATTTAGAGTGAAAAAAAAACACGATTCAAATCTATAAACTCCAGGAAGAATGTGAAATTTCACTCTATCAGCATTATTATCAGGCACCATATCAACCGCACCTTCTGCCATTTTTGCTAACCACTATCATCTCCCAAATGAAATCTGCTTCCGGTACTCAGTGTTAAATCATCCGATGTTATATAAGCCTTATTTTCGCCGTCACTTGGTGCATGCACGACTTCATTTCAAGCCGTAACAAAACAAGAATCACTGGCCTCAAAAGATTTTCACAAGAAAGCAATAAATTATTATTGGATGATGATTATATTTATATAGACCTGACATGCATGTTAAATGCATCAGTCGAAGTCTTGTTAATATCACAAGTTACACTTCTTGCTCCACTTTCCTATTTCACAAATTAGTTTAAGCTTGAGGAAGCTTGATAATTGGAGAAAGTCGAAGTCTAGTTAATTTCGCTAGTTACATTTCTTGTTCCACTTTCCTATTACACAAACTCAAAGCTTGAGAGAAGCTTATTAATTATTGGAGGAAACTCTTTATTAATTCAAGAAAGAAGAGGGAAAAAAAAAGTGTGAATGTGGGCTGAATTTATGCATATTTATAGAATTGTGATTAATGATAACTATTTTCATGATGTATGCTTATACTCCCTTGTGAATTATGAAAGTTAAAAGGCG
Organism: Phtheirospermum japonicum; assembly: GCA_014905375.1. Classification (NCBI taxonomy): domain Eukaryota; kingdom Viridiplantae; phylum Streptophyta; class Magnoliopsida; order Lamiales; family Orobanchaceae; genus Phtheirospermum; species Phtheirospermum japonicum. Next base: position 162,543 of record BMAC01001022.1, on the reverse strand, counting down.
CTTATGTATCATACATACATTATTATATAAGTCATAGTTGAAATAGAATGTATAGATAATTCATTATTTACTTAAAAAATATATATAATTTATTAGTATTTAACTTTTAGTTGTACCATACTATTAAGAAAACAAACAATTTGCATTGAAGCAAGGCTGGAAAGCTGCAAAAGTTGAAATGCTAGTGACATTCTTCGATCATGTATTTGCTCATTCAATGCTTGAAATATACAACACAACCACATTAAATAGGGCGACACAACATATGTAACCTCAGATGACCTAGACACGTGGTTAACTACAATATGATACACACAACCCTAGATAACTAGATGGAGAAAAATAAACAGCACAACATGACAGCTAATAAGACAAAGGCACCCTAACGGCTAAGAGAATTGTTCTGCTGTTGTGATGTGCATGGAATGCATGTAGCTGCACCTGCTTGATCATTTCTCTTTTCAGGCCCCTGCAATTCGAGCGAGGTATAAGGAGTAACTAGCAATTTATCTCTTAACCGAGTGAAGGATTGATTTCACAGTGGCTTTGTAATAACGTCTGCAATTTGATCAAAGGAGGTATATACTGCACCCTGATGATCTGCTGGCCAACCTTTTCCTTAACAAAATGCAAGTCGATCTCCAGGTGCTTCATTCTTGAATGTTGTACAAGGTTCTTTGCAAATGAGACGCTCCTAGGTTATATACCCAAACAACTAGAGTTTGATCTTGTGGTATTTTTAGCTCCTTGAAAAGTGACTGCAACCATATGATATCACAAGTGATTTTTGCCAATCCCCTGAACTCAGCTTCAGTGCTACTTCTAGAGACAACTCCTTACTTCTTTGAACTCCATGTAACTAGGTTGCCTCCTATGTAAACACAAAAACCTGAGGTAGATCTCCTATCATTAGGATCAATTGCCCAATCTGCATTTGTGAAACCCACAAGTGTGTAGATGGTGAAGCCACAAGTTTCAGTCCATAATTGATGGTTCCTGCAAGATATCTAAAAATTCTTTTCATCGGCTTCTAGTGTTTGTCAAGGGGAGATTGTATAAATTGACTAATCTTGTTCACACTATTGGATAGTTCAGGCCTGGTGATAGTGATGTATTGAAGGGCTCCAAATGGGCTTCTAAAAGCTGACTCATTTGGAATAGGTGATCCAACAGTCTTAGATAATGGACCATTGATGATCATTGGTGTAGAAACTCCCTTTGCTTTATTCATATCTGCCTTTTTTAGCAAGTCTCTGATGTATCCTTCTTGTGACAAGAACAATCCATCCTTTGTATGTTTGAATTCTATTCCAAAGAAATAGTGCAAAGTTCCCATATCCTTCAAAGTAAACAAGGTGCTAAGTTGCTGGATAAAGCTCTGGATCTCCTGTTTGCTGCTTCATGTGACAATAATGTCATCAACATATGCCATTACAATCATGCTTGATGTCTTGGCGTGCTTATAGAATAGGCAAGTATCTGCCTTAGAGATATTAAAGCTCATGGACTGCAAAATTGCTCAACTTGTTGGACCAGGCTCTAGAGGCTTTCTTGAGCCCATAAAGTGACTTTCTCAATTTACACACAAGATTCTTGTTGTTCCTTATTTCAAAACCAGGAGGCTGTGACATGTAGAGGTCAGTTTCCAGGTCACCATTTCAAAAAAGCATTTGCAACATCAAGCTGTCTGATACTCCATGATTTAGAGAGAGCTAACAACTCTAATTATAGAAGGTCTGACCACTGCACTGTGAAGTCAAAACTTGGAGTCTGTGTATAGCCTTTTCCTACAAGTCTTGCTTTGTACTTGTCCAATGATCCATCAACATTCTTCTTTATTTTGTAAATCCTCTTACATCCAATGAGCTGTTTATCTGTTGGCAATGTGCTAAAGGTCCAAGTCTGATTCCTAGATAGAGCATCAAGTTCCTCTTACATTGCACATTTCCATTCAGGTGTTCCCAAAGCCTCCTTCAAGGTCCCAGCGCCTTGCCTAGCGACTCTAACTCCAACTCCAACGCTTAGCGTCAGCGCCCAGCGCCTTGCCTAGCGACGCCAACTCCCACGCCAAGCATCAGCGCCCAGTGCCTTGCCTAGCGACGCTAACTCCCACGTCCAGCATCAGCACCCAGCGCATTGCCTAGCGACGCCAACTCCCACACCAAGCGTCAACACCCAGCGCCTTACCTAGCGGCGCCAACTCCCACGCGAAGCGTCAATGCCCTTGCCAACCCCCAAGGACGCTCCACACCATGCCAAGCCTCGCCACGCCTCGCCAAGCGCCCAACATCAAGCCAAAGGGTCATTATAGGTCAAACCTTAGTCAAACCCAGGAAATTCAAACCTTTAAGGCTAATTTGACCCATTTACCCTTAGTATAAATAGTTGTTAATGAATCGTAGGAAGATACACTCTCCTTCTAACTCTTGCATGGGTTTGAGATTTGATTTCTCTCTATAGTTCTTAGATTTAATTTCAAGTTTTTTCTTGGGTTTGTAAGCTCAAAAAGAATTCAAGTCATCACTTGAGTTTTATTTTGATTGTAATTTCATTCAAACTTTTGGATTCTCTTTCTTAATTTAAGTAAGTTTTTCATTATTTTCTTCCTTGTTCTTCAATTTATGTATTTTGCCTAAACTCTTAGATTTATTGTTAAATTTTGTGATTTGGCTAGGAATTTAGGTAATTGACACACCAAGATCATAGATCGGGTCCTTGATCATTTTTATTTTGAGTATTTCATATGCTTTATTTTAGTTTTTATTTTCATGCATGATTTTATGTTGAATCCTAGATCTACTCTTCGTTTCTAATTGTTTTTCGAAAAGATTTAAACTTTCACGTCAACTTTTATTGCTCTTTCTATTGGTGCTTTTGATTTTTGTTGATTTGTATTATTTAGATTTTTATGATCATTCATGCATAGTTGTACCTTAGGTTTTCATGCTTGTACCTTGTTGTTTCTTTGCATTTTATTGCTTATTTCAATTATTGCTTGCAATTTCAATATGACATATGCACGAGGCATACGAAATACTTGCATTTGATTTTCATAGTTAGTCATAGATTAGTTTATTTCCATAGTTCATCATAGTCTTAGTTTATTTCCATTTATTTTTGTTTTCCTTCAATTTTCAAAAGCTAAAAACCCATTGATTCGCACAAATTAATCCAATTCCGATAATAAAAATCCATGAACCCACTTTTATTTTCAACACCACTAAAACCTACTCTTCGAAATGTGCATGAAGCATTTCTCGAAACAGTACGTGGAGGCTACGTTGATTGACGATGAGGGTTATCCGCGTTACAGACGTAGAGATAATGGGAGAATGCTGGAAAAGGGCGGTGTCCCCCTGGAAAACAAGTATGTTGCCCCTCACAATCGTCGACTATTGATGAAATACAGTGCCCACATCAATGTGGAATGGTGCAACCAATCAAGGTCTATCAAGTATCTGTTCAAGTATGTCAATAAGGGTCACGATCGTGTGACCGCTGCTTTCTATCAGAGCACTGACTATGGTGAATCTGACAAACCCATTGACGAAGTGAACATGTACTACGACTACAGGTATGTTTCTTCGTGTGAGGCGGCATTGAGGTTGTTGAGTTTAGAACTGCAGTATAAGTACCCTCCGATCACGCGTCTCAGCTTCCATCTGGAGAACGAACAGAGCATTGTTTATGAAGAGGACGGGGATATAGAGGGTGTACTGAATAAAAAAACAGTGAAGGAAAGCATGTTCCTTGAATGGATGGAAGCGAATAAGATATATGCTCAGGCAAGACTTCATAATTATGCAGAGGCACCCTCCGAGTTTGTATGAGACAGGTATGCAAGGAAGTGGAAGCCCATGCAACGCATTCTGTGTGTTGGTAGGTTGTATTACGTTCCCCCTAGCTATGGGGATAATTACTACCTGAGATGCTTGCTTACTGTTGTGCGCGGAGCTACCTGCCACGCAGACTATAGGAAACACGATGGTGTTCAACATGCGTCGTACCGTGAGGCATGTTATGCATGGGGTTTGTTAGAAGATGATAAGGAGTACATTGATGGCATCTCCGAAGCAAGTGAGTGGGCCTCTGCTCACTCTCTCACGTGTCTTTTTGTGTCGCAGCTGTCGGCAGATACTCTTGCTAGGCCCGAGGATGTGTGGGACAAGAGTTGGCGGTTTTTCGGAGGATGTGCTCTACAGGCAATGTCTAATTTTTAAAAATCCAGGTATATGCACGTGGTGGTGCTTAATGAATCGTGATTATAATTTATTGAATCTACACTATTAGTTATGGTTATTGTGTTTGTGTGTGCTGTAACCTAAAAGTGCTGTGTTGTTACTTGGCAGGACTGAATTTGAGTGAGTCTCAAATAAAGGAAATAGCTTTGGTAGAGATTGAGAAATTACTGAGACGTCAAGGTAAGAGCCTGCGCGATTATGATTCCATGCCGTTCCCGGAGACCAATGGTAGCTGTGTTGGTCACAGTTTGACCTAGGACGAGTTTAACTATGATCGTAAGGCGTTGTTCGCTCTCTGTCCGCTAGGTTGAGGTCTGAGGGTCATATCGTGATGAATGTGGCATCGAGAGGCATAACATCTCTGCTTTTTTCTGGAGGAAGGACCGCGCACTCCAAATTCGGTATCCCCCTGAATTCGCACGAAGGGTCGGATTGTAATATTAATAAAGGTACTCCGCTTGCGGAATTGGTGATTCGTTGCAAACTCATAATATGAGACGAGGCTTCAATGTCGTACACGTATTGGTTAGAGGCTGTTGAGAAGAGCTTACAGGATAATGGAGGATATAGATTCGGCCAACAGGCACATGCCATTTGATGGAAAGACCGTTGTGTTTGGTGGAGACTTTCGCCAGATATTTCCTGTTGTCCCCAAGGGCAGCCGACATCAAATAGTGAATGCGGCTATCAATGCGTCTAACATGTGGAGGCACTTCACTGTGTTGAGGCTGACTCAGAACATGAAGCTCCAGAGTCTCGGTGAGGGTCAAGAACGTGCTGAGTTGGAGGATTTCTACGATTGGATTGCCATCATTAGAGATGGAAAGATAGGAGGACCGAATGACGATTGTGCTGCAATAGAAATTTCAGATGATATCCTCCTCCGATATTCGGTCGAACCCATTGCGACTATTGTTGAGGATACATATCCGATGTTTAGAGACTCTAGATGACCCAATGTTCCTGAAGGATAGGGCCATATTGTCCCCGACTCTCGATATTGTGGACTCTGTCAACGAGTACATGAACACTTTAAACTCGAGCGAGGGTTACACCTACCTGAGTTTGGATAGTGCCTGGAAATCCGACGGTGGGAATGACTTTTTCAGTGATTTGCACATGCCTGAATTCTTGAATGGTATAAAGTGTTTTGGGGTGCCCAATCACAAATTGCATCTGAAGGTGGGGACTCCTGTTATGTTATTGAGGAACATAGACTACTCTATAGGATTGTGTAACGGGACGAGATTGGTTGTTACAAGACTTTCCACTCACGTCCTTGAATGCAAAATTCTAACCGGTGCAAAGGCAGGCGAAAAGGTGTTGCTTCCCCGGATGAGTTTAACGTCTTCCGAAGTTAAGATACCTTTCAAGTTTCAACGAAGTTAATTCTCGATCATGATTTCATATGCGATGACGATAAATAAGAGTCAGGGTCAATCGCTCTCGAACGTCGGCCTTTATCTGAAGAATCCCGTGTTCAGTAATGGTCAGTTATATGTTGTCGTGTCGCGTGTCACTCATTGAAAGGGTTGAAGATATTAGTTTGTGGTGATGACGATTCGGGATCGAACATGACCAATAATGTAGTGTACAAAGAAGTATTCGGTAACGTATAATATTAACGTTCATGCATGTAGTGTGGATTCAATCTATAATTTATGAAGTGTGATTTTTTTAGTTATTTCTATCTCTCTATTTACCTATATCTTCACATAGTAAATAATAATAAAAGTAATATCAATACAACTTGCATTTGTATATTTAGCTTTCTGCCCCGTGCATCGCACGAGTGTAAAAAAACCTAGTTCCAATAAAAACAAGAGTACAACGGATCTAAAAGATCTATTTGAATAGAACACTCCGATGAACAAGCAAGTAATTGATAAAAAAAATTGAGGTTGAATATAATAAAATGCTCATCCTAAATAAACATCATTATGGGTAAAAGTATATATATTTTTCCTATTGGAGCTTGGAACGACTATAATTCATATATTGGATGAACATTAGGTTTTTTGGAATTTTGAACTCAAAATATGCTTAATCCGTTTCTTATTATAATCTTTTATTGATGCATTTTTATATTAAGAATATCTGGTAATAAATATTCTTATTTCTCATGACTACTGTATTTGACTGTTGTTGTTTTCTTGAAGTAATTTATTTTGTCCCGTCTATGCATTTTTCTAAACTATGTAGTGAAAGTTAATGGTATAAACTATGATTTTGCTAAAAAATAGATTGAAATCGACGATTGGAAGTTAATGGTAGTGAAAGGGTTGAGATCATATTGTGATTTATACTTGAAAAATCAGAGTTTTACACCATATAATAACAATGTTTAAGATTTTACAAATTTTACACCATATAATAACAATATTTAAAATTTTACTTATATATATATATACACACACACACACAACATATATTTATATATTAAATATTATAATACCAAATACCCGTGTCCTCTTTTTTAGGTTATGATCAGAATGTGATTCTTTCTTTCGATATTATCCATGTGAATGGATTCTAATTGTTTATTCATCATTGCAGTGAATTTGATCTTAAGCCAGTCGGAGAACTCACTATAACCATCGTAAAGACACGCGACTTAAATACATGGAATTTATTGGAAAAGTTGATCCTTATGTTGTTTTAGAAATTCGGCCCCCTATTTAAAGTCAAAATGAAGATTATATAAAATAACTTGAATCCTATTGGGAATGAAACATTCAAGTTAATTTCAAAGGACAAGGAGACGCAGTTGCTCATTACTGAGGTTTTTAATCTCTATACTTTGTGTTGTTTCTCCACATTTCTTGTGTAATATTTTAACATTCAATAATGTAATTCATATATGTGCGTGTATTGTTTTGTATATATACCCGTGTTACACATGGGTATTGCGCTAGTATTATATATTGCAGGTATTTAGTGATAGCGAGTCATTTTCTCCTAAGAGTATCAAAAAAGTTCAAGCTCAATGGTCGAGTTATTTTTTTTAAATTCAAAATAGATTATTGGACGATTTAATAATATGTTGATGAGATTTGAATTATTTTGTGTAAGTTTTTGGAACTTTAAATATACTTTGTTGTTTTGATATTCTAAACACGCATTATGTATGAGTTCACTTTGGTATTATTTGACATTTGAACATTGTATTTTCTTATGTTGTGAAACTATTGGGATTGACTAAATATTGTTTGTAAGTGTGATGGAATGTTTGATATAAATAAAGTTATTATGCCTAATAATATTGTTTATTAGGATTTGTACAAATAAATAGGTTTGCCTTTTAAAACTGATGTTAAATGACACCAGAGCTCAAGAAACCGATGTCCAATAAAATCAGTTTAGCATTGTTGACATCGGTTATCTATCCGATATCGTGTATACTGATGTCACATGTAACATCTCGTTATGGAAACCGATGCCAATGATCACATCGATTTATCAACATTGAATCGGTCATATAACCGATGTCACATGTAACATCTCATTATGTAATCAACATCAATGATCACGTTGATTTTACTAGCATAAATATCGATTATAATCGAAGTCGATACCGGCTGACATCAGTCTATGACAAAAACAATGTTAAAGTAACATCGATTTTCAAGTAATAATCGATATTAAAGTAACTGGTCGCAAATTTTGGAAAGTAGTCTTAGTTAGATTTGAGTCAAAGGAGGCGAAGATTACAAATTTTGGAAAGTAGCCTATATTCCTACAACAAACCATTGATTTGGGACAGAAGCAACTGCATGCTCTAGAGGCGTTGACTAGAAAACTCAAAACCTGCTGCCTTCAGTAACAAGATCAAAATCATTCCCCACTTCTCCAAATCCTCCTTCTCTCTACCCGTTTCTTGCCCTAATTTCTCCAATCTTCAAAACTCGATATGATCCATGATAGAAAGCACTTTCTTATTCAATTTATTTGGCTGATTAAATAAACTCAAGAAACTTGTATAATTTTGAAAATAAATCAATATTTTCGGCCCAAATGAGTTTTATAATAGAGGGTACGATGTGTTTCACATTTCTATCTTTATTTTAGTTTATTATATTCGGAATTTAAAATTCTTGAAATTTGTTCAAGATTCTTTCCCTTGTCCATGTATAATTTAATTACCATTCGAAAAAATCCAACAAACACAAGCTCGGTTGCGAAATCATCAGCCACATTCATGAACGTATAATTGATCAATATGGTCGAGAATGAGGATATTCCCTTCAGGCTCATTATAATTGATCAACATGGTAACAATCAAGATATTTTACAGTGCTATAAGATGTAGCGTTTATAAACCATTGTATACATGGATTGGTCGTTTTAATTATATTAAGAAAATATAATATACGCCATCTTTAGAAAATACTATATCATGAGCCATTTTCAAAACAAAGTGTTATCCGAACAATTTCATCTGATTTCGGCCATTTTGATTACATACTATCATTACTATATTTATATACTTTAGCAATTTATTTTTAAAATAAGACTATTCTTATGCAAAACAAAGATAAATAAAATAATAAGCTGTTTAGAGGCGCAATATCTTTCAAAAGCAATACTACTGGCCAGCTAATAGACCCTAGAGTGTGATGAAATGACATACCTTAAAAAAAGAAATAAGCTGGCTTTAACTATTGGTAACATATGAATGATCACAAGACCATAAAGCCTTTTGATTTAAATGGGAAACTCTAACTAGATTCCTAGCCAAAGCTCCCCACTTATGAAACTTTCACCAAGATAAGGGTTTGCTTCCGAATCACTCAACTCTTTGGAGTAGCCAACTCTTCCACTTCTATCTGCGCCCCTGCCTTTGCATTCATATTCTCCAAATACCACAGTACTGCAAATAATATGTTACAAAATTAATGTATTTGGAATTGCTTCATCAAAGGCAGAAATACTATTATTACGTACTTGTCTTTAGATGAAACACCCCAATCACTCCATCCTTGGGGGAATATGTCGACATCGAACTCGCTATATGAATATATGACCCGCGAATAGTCTCCCCAGGCTCGGCCCAAGTAGACAGGTCCATTTCCAGTTACCGTGCAGTTCACAAAAGAGTAACCTGTGTTGTCGTTAGCTGAGACCCTACCATGAGCCGTTATTGCATACGGACTCGCCAGAACAGAGATGGTGCATTCCTGTTAAATATTAACACCAATTTATTTCAAAATTATATTGCACAAAATATAGGAAGATGAAAATGGTTGAGGTACCCTGTAAAGTGATGTTGCAAAGCCAAATATGAAATCTACGGAGCCTTGGATAAAACACCGGAAGAAAAAGTGTGTCCCATATTCATCCAAGAGTGTATCCTGAGAGCCCAGAAATCTAGATTCGTAAAACACGTTTTTATCGCCTGCTGTCCTTAACGCCACGGCTTGGCCTCCGCCAACCGCAGCATTCTGTTTCATTAATAATTGGAAAAAAAAAAAAAAAGGTTAATTTTAGTCAAGATTTTGATATTTGATTCCCAAGTATTTAACTTTGATTATTTGTAAATTATAAAATAAAATTATTATTGCCTGAAAAGTGATCCACGATGCACAAAAATAGTCTGATTCCACGGCCACTGTGGCCGAGTTCTCAGTTCCCAACTCGCTACCGTCATTGCCCTTATCGGAAGCTTTGTCGTGCCACGTTATGACTGTTGCGGATGCTTGATTTGGATCTCCAATTAACGAAATGTATGGCTTTGATGCAGGAATACGAACCTTTTCACTGCATACATATTATTCATTTAATACAAAATCTTACTGTTAATGTCAAGGAATATACATGGTGTTAAGGTACGCAATCAAAACAGTGTACAAAAGTGACCAAAATATAGTGTACAGTTGCTGATTGAATATGTGCCAAGGCAGGGCCGGCCATGACTCAGCTCTAGGCCAAATTATAATTAGGGCTCAATTTTGATTCAATTTAAAAAAATGAAAGAAATGAAATTATCTTGAACTCAAACATTTTTGAAGCAAAAATGTGACTTATCACATCTTTTCGAAAGAATGATTGAAACCTATAACAAATGACAAGATTATTTAACTGTTTATACATCTAAAAAAAATCATAATATAATTTTATTAGTGTTAACTATTTATTTCCATTATTCATGAACATCAAAAGTTGATTAGAATGATTTAAAAGTATACTTTACAAAAAAAAATTGAAAAAACTAAAATAAAAATGAACTGAAAGTGAAATAAAACACATGAATAATCAAATTTCAAAAGATGAAAGTTCAATATAAATAATCGGGATTTCAACTTTTACAGAAGGATATGAGAAAAAAATAAATTTTCAAATTTTAATATTTTGAATCATCATTTATATATATATATATATATAGACACACACTGGTCATGTTGTTTTGGCCTTGTACTTTTGCAAGAGTTCAATGTTACAGATTTTGTACCCGATAAGTTATTGCTAATAATTATCGTATTATATATTTGCAGGTATTTAATGATAGCGAGTCACTTCTTCCTATCAAAAGATTTCAGGTCCAACAGCCGAGTTATATATTTTTTAAAACTCAAAATAAATTATTGGATTATTAATTCTAAGAGTATCAAAAAAATTCAGGTCCAACGGCCGAGTTATGTTTTTTTTTAAATTCAAAATAAATTATTGGGTGATTTAATAATATGTTGACGAGATTTGAATTATTTTGTGTAGTTTTGAACACTTCAAATATAATTTGTTGTTTCATATTCGAAAGTGATAAAAGTATATATATGGTCTAATACTTGCATATTTTCTTGAGTACGTTGACTAATTTTTATGATATTGGGCATGGTATATTTCTCAGCAGCTAGGCATGTTTCTCAGCTCTTAAGAAATAAAATAAATAAATAAATAAATAAATAATAATAATAATAATAATAATAAAGTGAAAATGGAACTCTAATATATATAATTAAATAATATGTTTATTTTTCAAAATATAAAAATAAAAATCTCAAAATTAAAGACAACCCGACACATGATACATAAACATGCATGGAATTTAAAAGGTTTTAGGCTACTAAAAATAAAATAATTAATTAAAATAAAAAATAAAATAAGCCAATGATTAAAACCTGTAAAGTCCAGGAAGAATGTGAATTTTGACTCTGTCAGCATTATTATCAGGCACCATATCAACCGCACCTTGCACTGTTGTAGAATCTCCTCCGCCGTTTGGGTTAACCACTATCACCCTTTTCTCATCATTTCCACTACTCACTGTTAAATCGTCCCACGTTATATAAGCGCCACCAGGTTGCACTTCAGCCCATAACTCAACAAGAACCAGTGAGAATATTATGAATAATATTGAGAAATTCATTTTAGTCCTCAACAATGTATTAGTGATTATGGGGTATTATATATATGTATATTAATAGAGAGCCTGTGAGGCTGTATATGTTGAATGCCTTAAATTATGCTTAACAATTCATGCTAAATTATCAATCCAAGCCATTTGACGACATATTACCTTCTGTAGGGAAAAAAAGTAATAAAATTGGTATAATATCAGAGATCTCTATTATAATTATATAGAAAAAATAGAAACGAAAAACCGTTAAGACGAGCGAATTCAACAAACCCTAACCGTAAACACTAGCGTATTCAACAAATTCTAATCGCAAATTATATGATGCGTATAATTTTAAAAATTATTTTAGATGCATATTTTATACTATGTAGGATTGATATTTATACACTTGAGGTAGCCTTTGAATTAGGTAATGAAATCTAGGAATTAGGATTTCTAAGATAATTAGCCATTCAGTAATTTAGAAACTAAATAAGGCTTGAAAACTTCTATAAAAAAACCAAACTAATTAGAAACTAGCGTATATAAAACATACCAAATTCATTATCTCCAAAAAAAATAAATAAAAAAATCGTCACTCATGAATACGTAAAGAGATCAAGTTAATTAAACGGCAGATGCTATAAAGACTCCAGACTAAATTTAGGTCACAAAGTCAGCTGACGGAACTTAATTATTGGAGGGTGTGGGTTTTGGCTTAACTTATGCCTAAAATTGGTTGTTAATACTTTAATCTTGCTATTAATGATCCTACATCACGAGAATTATCATTAACTCATTTATAAATTATGTATATGCATGGTGCTAAAAAATTGTACTCAGTTATATTATCCGTTCGTGCATTTATACCGTAGATCTTTTAATATAAAAAACTTAAAATTGATCTAATGGTTACTATTGAGCCCTATGAAGTGAGGAATGGTGTTGTGATAACATCGTAGAAATTCCCTATAATCGTATATAATTTAAGCAAGAAAAGAAAAAAAAAATAAAAAAAAATGCATAATCGATAATTTCATATACAACTTATGGAGTCATTATACTATGAACCTGGGAGTACCTTGTAGGTTGTACCCAAAAATTTAATTTATCATCACATATAATTGGTATATATTATCATATCAGTTGGTACATATTATCACAAATAATTAAAATCCTAAATATAAAATTTAAAACCCTAAATTGAAAAAAATAAATCTAAAATGAAAAACTAAATCCCAAAAATAGAAAACTAAACCCTACAATTAAAAAATACAAATGAAATATTAAACTTTAAATCCTAAATTTCTATCGTATATCACCACATATAATTGACACATATCATCACATATAAAAGCTGAGTCTCGTTTTTTATGATCACATGTAACCCCAAATTTTCAATGATCATGGGTTTAGTTTAGTCTAATTAAAATATAAGTTAAATATTCACTTGATCTAATTGGGATATTTTATTTAACTAATGGACTACATGGGCATTGCCCCTATAATTTAAACGATGATAGAAAAAACTAAAATATATAAAATTAGTTTCTTATTCATTTTGTTTTATATAATAATAATAATAATAATAATAATAATAATAAATAGTGGGCATATGAGGATGGCCGACCACCGTCCTGTCAGCGGCACCATGAATGAAGTTGTTCGGTCGCCGGAAAAGAAAAAAATGATGGTTTTTTTGGGGGCCAAAAACTTTTTTACTTGATTGCAAGAAAACAACAACAACAACAATAATAATTATAATAATAATAATAATCTTCTTACTTGATGAGCAAATATTATTAGATATTTTTCACTGATTTATATACATTTTTAAAATTTTTATTCTCAGGGAAATATTGATAGCGAGATATTGTTATATATATTTTAAATATATATTATATATAAAAGCTGGATAGTATTCAAAGAATTGAGTCTCGATTCTTCTTCTCTTGTTCTCTTTCTTTTTCTTAGAAAAAGAATCAACCCATGGACATAGGAATCTTCTATTACTTAAGATTATTATTCACATTTTGTCCTGTTTGTTCAATTAAGGGATGCCCGATGAATATAGTTTTTAGTTTTTTTAAAGAATAATTTATTAACTCATTTGGTATTTATTTGTGAGAATTGCATTATTATTGTGTATGCATAATTAATTATTTTGTGGACATGTTATGTGTATGTATTTATTATTTTTATTATTATTATTATTATTATTATTATTGTGCCCGTGCGTTGCACGATAATTTTTTATTTTATTTTATATAAAATAAAAATAATTATTTTAAATGTATTAAAGTATTTAAATAAGTAATTGTATATATGTATACTTAAGTTACATGTGTGTGTGTATTTTGGTGAGAACCATCATTGGTACTCAAATCAGAAATGATTTTTATCATAACTGCTCCATATCCCTCCTATTTGTTAATTCTGTTAACACCTTGCTGAGGTGTCAACTCCTTATGCCTCCATTTTACATATGTCTCTTCCTTATAAATCATAAATCTTATGTGTCAATTTATAAAAAATAGGTATTTTTTACTTCCTTTTATAATTTTTGGTCTAAGGTATATAACAGAGCTGTTTTAGGGTTAGAAACATTCATTCTCTCGCATACCCGCCTACCAGCCACTCTGTCTCTCTCCCGCTGCCTCTCTCTGTCACTCTCTCGCCTCTTTTTTTTTTCTTTGTTTCCGATTTATATAAATAAATTTTGTTATATTATTTATGTATTCCGCGTCTTAATTCTGTTCTTGAGTTTCTTATTTGCATAGATTTATGTATTCTGCTTTTTCTGGCATATTCTGCGTATGTATTCTGCGTTAATCTGCGTAGATTATGTATTCTGCTTTTAAAATTTATGGCATATTCTGCGTAAATTATATATGTATTATGTATTCTACGTATTTATGTTCTCTAGCGTATGTATTCTGCGTTAATCTGCGTAGATTTAATTTATTTTTCTGGCATTTTAATTTATGTTCTATAGAATGTTGTATATGTATTCTGCGTGTTCTGGCTATTTATGTATTATGTATTCTGCGTATTTATGGCTTCTATAGATGGCGTAGATGTAAAGCGTAGATGTAATTCTAATAGAATGTTGAGATTTGTTTTTAATTATGATGCGTTTTCATTTTAATTCAGATATTTGTTTGAGTTTTTTCTGATTTGATTTGTATAAATTGTCTTTGTTGAAAATAAATAAATAAATAAATAAATAAAATTTTGATTTGTATAGATTGTCTTTGTTGAAAAAATAAATAAATTAATTCTGATGCATTTTCATTTTAATTTAGATATTTGTTTGAGTTTTTTTCTGATTTGATTTGTATAAATTGTCTTTGTTGAAAAAAAAATTTTTTTTTTTGATTTGTATAGATTGTCTTTGTTGAAAAAAAAAAAAAATAAATAAATTTTGCACTTGGCAGTTTTGAACCCCGGTGGGTTTGCTTCATGTTCCCCACCTTCCACCATTGGACTGCTTATATTTCTTGAGCAATTTTTACTCTTAATAGGAATTTGTTTATTTGCCTTTACTTTTACTTATTTTTACTTGATAAATAAATTTGTTTATTCTCCCTGCACCTAAATTAATTGAATATCTCCACATTTTTTCGGGAACTCAGATCTCCTTTCTTCAATTGTCAATTTTGTTTTTAATTTTTCACAATTTTGAGGAATCGGTCCTCGAAACTAACGAGGATGAACATTGAACGTGGACGTATTGTATGTACTTAATCAGGATTCAATTACGATACATACCGTATGATTCATTATTTTCCATAATTTCGATATACGATACTATATATATATATATATATACACATTACTTATTTCACTTCTAAAATCCGATATTATAATTTTCTGAATTACTTAATGCCAATTCCAAAGTGTGCAGGGTAAAAAGATGGAAACTAGAAATAATTTTAATTTAAACAAAATAATTATGAAAAAGATAACAATAATGAAAACCGAATATACTTTAGCCTATTCGCTCAATAATAATTTTTAGCCGATATTATTAGATTAACCACTAACCACTGTGATTGTTTATAATTTTTTGAAAATTTGATAATTTTAATATCATAAACTTTAATCGATTAAAATTATATAGGGAATGTTTGACAACGTAACGTACACTCCTTCCTTTTTTTGGATCCAATTGTCAGTTAATGATAGAATAATTATTTCTAAATGATTATAACAACTATTATGGAAACATTTCTAAATGATTATAATAACTATTAATTGTCAGTTTTATAGTACCTATTAATCGTCAATTGATAACGTCAACCCACACTTATATTCTTAATGAAGTTGTTATTGTAAAATAAAGAGTTTCCACGAAGTTAATCACTTGTTTATTTTTAATTTTTTGTAAACGGATTAAAAATATGAGATACCTTTTGATTAATTTAATTGATTTGGAATTTGACTATACCATAATTAACGAATTTGTTTGATAGAATGACAATTTTTTTGATTAATCGATAATCACTGTAATGGTTTATGAATTTTTTGGAAGTTAACTGAAGTTAATTGATTTGTAATTTAGTTATACCATAATTAACGATCCAGTCTGATCCGCACTCTATAAATTGATATCTCTATATATGGAATACTCATTTTTCATAGTTAACTATTTCTAAATAAATTTATTTGGTAATTATTGGGTTTGAGTTTAATGAGTGCTTAAATATATCAATTATAACAATAATTGTATATAAGGGATATTTGACAACATAAATTCAATTACGTACACTCCTTACCTTTTTTTATATCAACTGTCAATTGGCGTTATCTTATAAGTTTTACCATTGCAACACTTAATGTATTGATTATGGGATTGAATAATAAATGACTATTAATTACCAATTGATAACGTCCACACGCCTTTATATTCTTAATAAAGTTTTCATTGTAAAATAAAGAGTTACTATGAAGTTAATCACCTTTTTATTTTTTTTAACGGATTACAAAAGATGACATATTTCTTCATTAACCAACAAACACTATAATAGTTTATAATTTTTATGGAAATTTGATGAATTTAATTGAGTTGAAATCTAACTATACCATAATTAACGCATTTGGTTTATGCCTTTATTGGAAATAGTATTTCTTCCTTAATTATACGAGAATCATTTACAATATGGAAATTAATAAAACTATTACTAACTATTGGAGAATATTACCATATATTTATATACCTTGATAATTTGATGACCCCCTATAAATAATTGATTGTCACTTTTTTTTTATATGTATACAAAATCTATTTATTTATAAAATCAAAAAAACAATGGACCTACGTCTTCAGCCCCAGCTTGCAATCAATCGAAGGATATATGTTGCGTATTCTAACAAGGATCATTTGGTATGTTTTTTTTTCCATATATATTAATTCATTTATTTTAAATTATATTTTCTCAAAAAAACTAATTCTATTTTCAACTATATATTTTACTCTCCTGTTATTTATATTTTGTTCGAAATTATAATATTTATGTTTTATCGTCAAATATATGAACAGAAGTTTTCTTGCCCACTAAATAAAATATTTATCCAGAAATATTCTACGATCAATAAACTAGTTTACTTTTTATTTCGTATGCACTATATTAAAATATTTTTCTCATATATATATATTTTTTGGTGTAATGCGTTAATTTTATAAAATATCTAATATATATATATATATATATATATATATATATACACATACATATATCTCATATATTAAATTGATAATTATGTAACAGCCTACTGCGAACACTTTCTCCAAATTTTTCGAAGATGCACTCCCTGTCTATTTCGATCTACGAAATTGGCCTGGAGATTCATGACCAGTTGAAATGAACAGGATTAACAAGAATGTTGAATTTGGAGTCGGTTTGGAACAGGTTGTATTATGTTCCGCCCGGTGTTGGAGAAGCATATTATTTGTCAATAATGCTTACATCATTTCCGAGGAGCAGTTTGTCACGAAAATATACGTACCATTAACAACATTGTCTACCCAACTTTCAAGGCTGCATGTTATTCTTTGGGACTGTTGGATGATGATAGAGAATACGTTAACGGTATTGTTCGAGTGTTTCAAGACCATAATATGTATGGGAAAAGACATTGCATCTACTTGCAGATGACATCTTGTGAAGACAACGTAGAATTTTGGGTATAGAAGGTAATTAGTCTTTAGTTTAATGAACTACTTTTTTATAAATTTAAGATGTTCTTATTTTTTATGATATTTAATTATCTACTAATATAATTAACTTATATACTCAAATCTTGATAATTTTTTATGAATTTGTTCATGTCTCCAACTAAGTGATGATATGTTGAAAAACTATACCCTGATTGAATTGGAAAAACTTCTCCAAAATAATGGAAAATCGCTAAGGAATTTCTGCGATATGCCTTTGCCCAATGACTCTACATTGACCGACGGAAATAACAAACTTATCTAGTAAGAACTTAATTTTGATAGATGTCTTTTGGAAGTCGAACATCCAAGATTATGCTCATCACTAACAGATGAGCAAATGACAATCTATTCAGAAATTCTAAGTGCGGCGACAAATGACAAGGGTGGTATTTTCTTTGTATACAGTTATGGGGGTACAGGCAAAGCCTCCGTTTGGCGAACATTATCTGCGGCTTTACGCTCAAAAGGTGAAGTTGTTCTCAATGTTGCTTCGAGTGGTGTTGCCGCACTTTTGCTTCCAGCTGGTAGAACTGCACACTCCCGATTTGGAATACCTTGACCATAACCGAAGATTCAATGTGTACAATAACACCTAAAACAGAATTAGCTACTCTTCTTGATCGGGCAAAACTAATCATCTGGAATGAAGCACCGATGATGAGTAGATAATGTTTTGAAACTTTGCATAAAAGTTTGAAGCATATTACACCTGAAGAAAGAAAGGAATTACCATTTGCCAGTAAGGTTATAGTTCTAGGTGGAGACTTTCGTCAGATTCTTTCTGTTGTGCCAAAAGGTAGTCGGGAATATATTGTGTATGCCAATATCTGTTCATTTAGATTATGGGAACATTGTAAGATTCTTCGATTGACGAAGAATATGAGGTTAACCGTCGGACAGTCAATGTCAAGATCTGTTGAACGTGAAATTCGCGATTTCTCCAACTTGATACTCAAAATCGGTGATGGAAAAATTGGTACAAAAGCTGATGGTCAAACTTTAATTGATATACCTGACGATATACTTCTTCAAACTTCAAGCGATCATGTTGCTGCTATTGTTGAGAGCACTTATCCATCTCTTTTACAAAACTTTGGCCATCACTTATTCTTCGAAGAAAGAGCTGTTCTTTTAATATATTTTTATTTCATATGCCCGATTAAATGCGGGTTTCTGAACTAGTATATATAAATAATCTAAATACTATTTAAAGATCGAACAGTATTGAAAATAATATAACCTGGTTCATAAAAGAAATGTTATTAGACGAAATATAGTTTATAAATTATGAAAAAATTTCTTATACACAAATTTTGTAGTTTTGTTATAATGTTTATTCTTATCATCGTCGATCAATATTTTTAAATACTTACAATTGGTCACCCTTGATATCAAGGATGACAAATCAGTCGTGTCGGGTTCTTATCGGGCCGGCACAATAAGGCACGACACGATAATCATAGGCATGAATACTACACGATAAGCTTATCGGGCATATAATCTAAACCCGAATCACGACACGCTAAAAACATGAAAAGTACGACATGGTACGATGCGCACGATAAACAAAAATACTGAATTTATTTAATCTTACCCGTTAAGCACATTAGGCCCATTAATTAATAAAATACATGATTTTCTTAATTAGATATAATACATATCTGTAAAACTATCAATACAAATTATCAAATACATTTAAAATTATAATATGACAAATGTAATAATGATAAATTAAAGATAAAGATACTAATAATGAGTAAATGAATATAATAGGGGGAAGTTAAAATATTATTAGATCTTATCGTGTTTATCGGATTAGCGCGTTATCAACTCAATACTTAACGTGTCTTATCGTGTCAACCCGATAAGGCACGAATCCAATAAGCCTCAACCCATAGCCTATTATTTTGTATTGTGTTCGTGTCGATCAATCATGTCGTGCCTCATTTTTCCATTCCTACTTGATATAGAAACGTACAACTGATCATGTCTGAAAACTGAATTTTTCAGGAAAAGTCCAACGTGAGAGAGAGATTGTCCTTGAGTTTTGTTGATCATCATAGTATATGACACAATTAGAGGAAATTTTCGCCGTTGGAATTTGAAAGGCCAGCTCGAATTAGATGGTGTGACAATCATTTTAGGGATGAACAACAATTCACCTACATTGCTTACTTGAGAAATATTAGCCTATACAATATGATCGTCAAGTTTTGTAACAACCAATATTACACAACACAAGGAAATGAATCAATATTTCTCAACAACATGAGTGGAATTCTAATTTTTAGTTTTAGCTCATAGTTCGGCAATCCATAACACTTAATGGTGTTTAGAAACTTTGGTGAGTGGACGTCCTACAATATGTCAATGTTTGAATCGGAACTTTAATTCTCCATCATTTTATGACATCCTATATTTATTAATCAAATCGACGACATCAAGTGTTAGGGATTGAATAGCAAGACCCTCCAAATAAGCAAAACATTCAGTAGGTTTTTCAAATTGTGGATATGTGCTAGCCACAATTGACGGAACATGGTCATCATCATCTTTCAATAATAGATAACCTGGATTTCAATTTGAGCGATACCATCGTTTGGTCCTCCAACTATTTCATCTCGTATACTATTTATAGAATTGACAATTTTTTTTAACTTGAAACAATCGGGATCTGAATTTTGATTTTGCAGCACCACATTCCTGGTCAACTTCAAAACCATGTAATGAGTCCATAAAAGCGAGGATTTGATCATCATGTGAAATATATCTGGTCCAGCGCCATTTGTAACAACCGACAAAATTTGATGAAAATCTCCACAAAGAATTATTATTTTGTTACCAAATGAAAGCTGCGTATTATGATTATTTTGAGATCTCATCACGTATTTCAGTGTTTTGTCCAGAGTATCAGAATAATGGCTATGCATCATTGGAGATTCATCCCAAATAATGAGATGCGCATCCACCATTAATTTTGCAAGTGGAGTACCAGGAAACATCAAGATCTTGCTGGATATTAAAAGGAACCTTAAATCCAGGATGCCTAATTCTTCCTTTCGAAATAAGAGAAGTTATGTCGTTAGATATTATATTAACAATTCCACAATTAGATTTGTAGAAAGCGTCCTCTGTATCCATAGATGAGAAATACACCAACCTTTATTAAATGTATTGTGTTAGAAGAGTTTTCGTGGTATTGAAATAAATCAACGGGTTCTTGGCTTGGTATTATCAGAAATCGATTCGATTGAAGGTTTCAATGTGTTTCAAGTTTGGAAAAATAAAGGGAAAATAAAAATAAAGCAAATAAAATAGCTAACTATTCTAGGAATTGAAATTGCAAGTGGGTAGAATGCCTCGTCGGATGCCTCAATATGAAAATGCAAAGCAATAAAAAAATAAGCAAGAAAATGCAATGTTTCACCAAGTAAAAGCATGCAAGCACAAGGTACAATTATGCATAAAAACTCAAATAATGCAAATTAGCAAAAATTGAAAGCATGGATGTAAAGAGCAATGAAAATTAAAAAGAAAGTTCAAAACTTTAAGGAAAATAACAAGCAACAAAGAGTAGATTTAAGATTTATCCTAAAACTATGCATAAAAATAAAATTACAAATAAAGCATAGCAAAATCTCAAAATCAAGACGATCCAAGAGCCGATCTATGATCTAGATGTGTCACTCATATAGATTCCATAGTCAATCCATATGTTTCATCATGAATTCAAGGTGCTAAGGCAAAAATCATAAAATGAAGAACAAAGCATGGAAATGAAGAACAAGCATGGACTTAAAGCATAAAACATGAAATTGAAAGGAAACGTACTTGAATTAGGAAATGAAACAAAGCTTGAATGTAATTGCATCAAAAGTAACAATCCAAATGAGTATTTGGATTCTTCTTAGGCTTACAAATCCAAGGCCAAGTATGAAAGTAAATCTAAATCTAGAAAAGAAATTACATCAAAGTTTGAATTTGAATCTAAACCTAAGAAAAGAGAAAATTATCAAGAGTTTGTGAGTAATTTGATCCCAAACCCAAGTTAGGGATGAGAAGGGAGTGATATCTTCAAAAGAGCAAGGTGTGGGCTTTATATACTTGTTTTTAGGGGCAAAAACGTAAAAAAATGCTCAAAATGGCCGAACTCCCAACGACGCAGTCGATCGACTGACAAAGCAGTCGATCGACTGCCTCTCCTCGAACAGCCAACTCTCTGTCCGGCAGTCTATCGACTGCGATATTTACGTAATTATCCAATGATGTCTTCATATGAAATGTATCCCTTTTTCTTGGCTATCATCTGGATTTTGAATTGTGTCATTTAGAACTTCCCTCCGAGAGTTATGGGCTCCGCACCAAAACCTTCCACAAGCGAGGCGACGACGAACTGTCTCCACTTAAAGCTTATTTTTACCATACTTATACTCAAAATTTGGAATTATTGTAAACACAAAAGTTTTATACAATTCTCTCATCTTTCCAATAGTATAAGGTGGAGGCAAATGTCACAAGTATTTTTGGATTTATGGTTGTATTACGACAACTGAGACATCCACCGAGCGAATATAATCCTTTTAGCCACCTACAAAACAAGAATTCAAGCTTAAAAACCCAAAAATAGCGCAAACACCTCACGATTCGTACTCTTAAAGTCGAAAAGAAGATCAACGAGAAAAAGTCTTAAAACCTAATGAAAAACGACTCGAAACTACTAGACACGACGCTAAACTCTAACTAAAAAT
Organism: Phtheirospermum japonicum; assembly: GCA_014905375.1. Classification (NCBI taxonomy): domain Eukaryota; kingdom Viridiplantae; phylum Streptophyta; class Magnoliopsida; order Lamiales; family Orobanchaceae; genus Phtheirospermum; species Phtheirospermum japonicum. Next base: position 140,001 of record BMAC01001022.1, on the reverse strand, counting down.
AATAGGGAAAACACAACAATTACATGCAAAACAACTACCCCACACTTATCGGTTTGTTCGTCCTCGAACAACGAAAAGAATCGAGAGTGTACATGCAATGAACATTGTGTAAAAAGAAAAATCCTTGTGCTCATCCTTATTAATAAGCTGGAAATATCAACACCAACTCGTTATCGTCAAGCATTGCTCGTATTACTCTTTCTCAATTGCAAGCCAAAACGATGACTTCCTCTCAAGTGGTATTTTGAGGGTGTTCGCTCAATTCGCTCAAGTGTTTAATATGGGACGTGTGTACGCTCAAGTTGGTCAATACATGCACCTTGTCAAGATTTCACAAGGACGCTCAAAATTGCTCGTAGTACATGACCAAAGAAGAATCGAAAGAGGTCTTTATTGTGGGTTGTAATGTTGGCTCTTTGGTAAGGTGTGAAATATTTGGATATAGTGGCTAACACACGATCAAACGTGATCAATAACACACAAAAATCCTATCTTCTAAAACCCGAAGCTTATGAACGCTTCACCCTTCCCCAAATTACAAAACCTTCAATTGAAACCCTTTCGTTCACTTACTTTCCCGACTATTATTTCTCAACACGTAGAAGCTCTTTGGAATTTGCTTATTTTTACTAGAATTAACCCTTTTTGAATTAGGCTTTATACATGAACGCATGCTTTATCACTTTTCATCGAGCTAATGACGTAAAACAAGCGCTTCTTGGGAGGAAACCCAAGTTCTTTCCATTTCTTTCTTTATTTCTTTTATTGAAAAATCCAAAAACATTCATAAATTCAAAAATCCAAAAACATTTGAAAAGTTGAAAAATAAAAAATATATTTTGTTGTGATTCGTGTACATATTGAGTTTTTAATTTCGTGTGATTTTCTTTTCTAGGTTTGGTTTTTCAACTTCAACCTTGGGCGATTTGATAAGTTAGTAGCGTTCATGAAGCCGGGAGATACTAGCCATGCTTGATTTTTGCTTGGATTGCGTAGATGCCTAGGTGGACCCCACCGAGCTCGACTCAAAACTCGCTCGGTTAAGGAAGTTTCTTTTCCCCCTCCTTTTACTTGGTTTTCATTGAAATGCGGGTATCGCATGGTTTAAGTGTGGGATGGGTAGGTGGTTAGGGTTCGGGTGTCGAAAAGCATGTTTTGTTGTTCTTAACTCGAGCCTTGGTGAAGTGACGCATTCTTGGCGAAGTGACGCTTACTATTTGCGCTTTTAAATGGTTGAGTCGATTTTTGTGTCTTTTGTGTATTTATTACATGTTTAAGCAACTCCACGTGCTTGGAAGTTTGAATAGTTTACTTGTTGGGTTTTTTGCATGTTTATGGCCTCTTATGTGATGGGTTGAATTTTTGTGCTTCGTC
>BMAC01001022.1:23728-77305 GCA_014905375.1 Phtheirospermum japonicum | reverse complement strand
ATCAACATTTGGTAACTTCTTTCCTTTAATTTAGTTTCATTTCCATGATTATTTCCTTTTAATATTGTGTTGTGCTTTGGATCATAGTTTAGTATCTCTTGTGTGTTTCAAAACTTTAAATTTAATTTTCTAGCTTTCTAACTTATGAACTTATGCTTTTAAGTTGTTAAGTTATATGCAAATTCTGATTTAGTAAAAGTTGTTAAAGATCTTCCTTTAAAACCCTTAATTGATGTTAAGTACTTATGTTGACTTATTCAAATAAGTTGACTTTAATTTTTCCTCCATTTTACTAATTTCAAATAATTAAGTTTTAATAAGTTAATTAGTTTAAATTGATCGTTTTTAGTATAAGATTTAAATTCCTTTAAATGTTTTATTGTTTTTAAATCTCAAGTTTCAAATTTAAAACCTTAGCTATAAAACCGAACAATGATTATCGCTTTCTTAGGATAAATTAGTTTTAGAAAAACCGACGATAAGAACGATAAAGAAAACCGATAGCCGATCACATCCATCCTCGAGAGACACGACTCGGGACAACTCACCGCAGCTACAGTCGACTCCGTACTATTGCGGAGACGATTTCTAGAGCGTCGAGAAATCTTCGATCAGGTATTATGTCAATTTTGTTGATAACAAAACCAAGCAAACTTGGATATATTTCCTTAAACTCAAGTCTGAAATAGCCAATGATTTCATTCACTTTAAGACACTTGAGAACAAATATAATAAGAAAATAAAACTCTTGCAGACAGTTGGAGGGACAGAATACAAGACCTTGTCCAACTTTTTTCTTCAAAATGGAATACAACATAGAATGTCTTGTCCTTACACACCTGAGCAGAATGGATGTGCTGAGAGAAAACATAGGAACATTGTTGAAACTGGATTATCCATTTTAGCTAACTCATCAGTTCCCATGAAGTATTGGGATCATGCTTTCTCCACAACAACTTATCTCATCAATAGAATGCCTACCAAATCTCTTCATTACATGTCTCCTTATGAATCCTTAACTAAACTGAAACCTGATTACAACATGCTAAAGGTCTTTGGATGTTGCTGTTACCCTTACCTAAAGCCCTACAACAAACATAAATTGGAGTTCAAAAGTCAACCTTGTGTTTTCCTTGGATACAACGAGCAATACAAGGGTTATAAAGTGATGATTCCCAATAAAAGAGTCATTATCAAAAGACATGTGATATTTGATGAAAAATACTTCCTATTCCACTTGAAAGACACACCACCTGGCCACAATGATCCATCAGATAATGTTATTCCTGAGAATCTCAGCACCAACAGCTTGCTTACCTTCTCATCACCTAATGCAACTCCCTCACCTCCCTCTCATCCTATTCATTCACCTCCTTCACATACCTCTCTCACCCCTCACTCTATATCCTCATCCTCTAATACCACACAACCTGAAAGTCCAAATTCCTCAATCCAAATTGGTTAGTTGTATGTAGATTTGCCAATAGAGAGTCAAGGGATGCCTGAAAATGCTGCTGATAATCATGCTTCCTCTATTACTAATTTGTCTGTGCAGATTCCACAGGTTCCTAAGATTCATCAAATGATTACCATATCAAGAGCAGGGATATTCAAACCTAAGGTGCATTTTAGTTCTATCTTAGAGGAGATTGAACCTTCTTCACATCACGAGGCTGCAGGAGTACCAGCATCGAAAATGGCCATGGACAAAGAATATCAGGCACTACTCTCTAATAACACTTGGCACTTAACTCAGTCACCTCCTGTAAAGGATGCTATTGGTTGTAGATGGATATTTAAGCTTAAAAGGAATGTTGATGGTTCCATTTCTAGGCACAAGGCTAGGCTTGTAGACAAATAGTATACTCAAATTCCTGGATTGGGTTATGGTGACACATTTAGCCCTGTTGTAAGGCCAGCTACAATTATAACTGTGTTGTCCCTATCAATCATAAAGGGTTGGTCCCTCAGGCAACTTGATGTTCACAATGCATTTCTTAATGGAGATCTAGACACCAAACTTTAAATGGTTCAGCCTCCTAGATATGAGCAGGATAAAAACCTTATCTGCAGGTTGAATAAATCCCTGTATGGGCTTAAGCAAGCTTCAAGGTCATGGTTTACAAAACTCAACACAATGCTTCATTCTTTAGGGTTCAAGTTATCCAAGGTAGATTCTTCATTGTTCTACAAACATGATCCTACAGGCAGTGTGTTTCTACTTGCATATGTGGATGACATCCTAGTGACTAGTGATAATGGTACCTTACACTAGTGCAGAAACAGCTTTCCAGAACGCTTGTTTCTGCAAATCTAGAACGCCTGGCTGAGGCATTCTGTATGGAGCTGTTCTGGAAAGTCTGACAATTTAGAATGCCTTGCTGAGGCATTCTAGAATATCAGTCTTTCTAGAACAGTTATCAGAGACGTTCTAAAAAAGATTTTCAGCCGTTCTAGAAAGTCATTTTTATCGGTTTTCCCGTTCTGGAAAATAACTTTCCAGAACGTCCTTTTTTAAGACATTCTGGAAAGGATACTTTCCAGAACGTCTCGAAAAACAGGCGTTCTGGAAAGTATACTTTCCAGAACGTCTCTAAAAAAGACGTTCTGGAAAATATACTTTCCAGAACGTCTCGAAAAACAGGCGTTCTGGAAAGTATACTTTCCAGAACGTCTCTAAAAACAAGCGTTCTGGAAAGTATAGTTTTCAGAATGTCTCTAAAAATAGGCGTTCTGGAAAGTATACTTTCCAGAACGAGTCTAAAACAGGTGTTCTGGAAAGTATACTTTCCAGAACGTCTCTAAAAACAGGCGTTCTTGAATGATATTTTCTAGAATAGTTTTTTGATAACCGTTCTAGATTTTCACATTTCTAGAAATTAATTCCAGATTCATTTTTCTTTTTCCAGGCCTGCTCATATATCACAATTCTAGTACCTAATTAAATCACAAAACACATTTCATTTATATAATCCCATGATCACCAACACATGTCATTAATAATAATAATACACAATCACCATAATATGTCAATCCAAACAACATAATCCCAAGATCACCAACACATGTCATTAATAAAAATAATACACAATCACCATAATATGTCAATCCAAACAATACAAGTATCCAAATACACGATCACCAAGTCTTAAAATAGAAATCCACAAAAGTCGATAAGTACCTATTTTGCTACCATTCAAGTTATCCACAAATAGTTTATTTCTTACACTCCAAAATATTGCACCTACATTGCGATCAAGCAATAACTCTAAGAAACACTCGGTCCAACGTCTACGTACATCATCAATTTCATCGTCCGAATAAGGTTGTTCCATATTGAGTGCCTGCGGGTCAATATGAAAAATGCAAATGTAGCTAATAAAATGATGGAAAATAATAAAGTTATAAATAATATTAATAAAATGATGAAAATAGGCTATGTTCATTTCTACACGATGGTGAAGACGATGGTGTGCGTTCATTATATTATATTATTGTAATAATTATTTAGCAATTATTAATTTATTATATTGTTTTTTTGTGAATATTATTTACAGCAAAAGGAAAAACCTCAGCAACTTGTATTGAATAATGGAGCAAGTTGGGATTGGCAGAAAAGTCGTTGGTCCAGGAAAAACTGCAAGTCAATATTCTAATATTATTCGCTCCTTTTTCTTTTAAATTATTTATTATATATAATTCATTCATACCAAAGAGTTCACCACCTCATACAACGGTAGTGTGCTTCCAGTGCTGCATCTTCTTTAGCAAAACACAAATAAATAGAATAGATGAAAATAGTTTCGAAGTTACTGGAGTATTGAAAGCAAGCAGGTTGTCTCAGACAAAAGAAACTTAAATCAAGGAACATGTACAACCAAGTTTCCAGAATCAAAACAAAGTTACATACTTGGGTTTTCCATCATGTCACACTGAAATGATATCATATCCAGTATCTTTGATGTATATTTGCTAAAGTCTCAAATGTGATAATATGAAAAAGCAAACTAGATTGTAAATTTAACCTAATGGTAGAAATGATAACTCAAACCATCAATTTAAGATTATTTTCTTAGAAACATTATTACTTTCATTTCATTTCTATCATAACGCATGCAATTCTCAATAAAAGGTAATTAATGAAGAAATATTTACGTATGAATACAATTTAAGTATGACAATTACCTTTTCGAATGAATCAACGATGTCTAATCGGATGATCTCCAGCATATGCCTCATTACAAAAAAATCCGCATGTGTCCGATGTCTTTCGTCGGTGCAAACACTAGAAAAATAATAATTACGAATTACAATAAATTACTAATACACTCAACTTGAATTTACATAAATATCCTTCATGCACAATAAATTTATGGTAAATATCCAAGTGGTTGTACCCTATCATAGAAAGTTACAGTTGCTTAGCATAGCAAATCTCATAAGAAAAAAATACCCAGCATGGGGGATAAAAAGATATTTCATCAGTTTACTTCAATTTTAACAACATTTTCAAATTTGATACCATTAAAAAAAGAACTTGATTGAAAATACCAATACAGATTTGGCTGCCACGTCAACTGAAAATCAGTCACCAATTATGCAAATTACAAATAACATGTTAACGAGGTTTTAGGTGATTATCATTACTAATTCTCAAGTAATATTTCATAACTTGTAGTTAATTTTCCTAAGTAACCACAAATTATCATCCTCAAGATAAAATATTAATTCAAAGATACAAACTTAATACCTTGCAATTTTTTGTCCCCTGCCTGATACAACAATCAGCAACAGCAATGTAAAAAGGTTTCAAAAATGAGACTCAATCTTCCTGTTAATAACAATCAGCAATAACAACAATTAGCAACATCAAGTAAAACTTTCTTTAATAAAAATAAGCTAATTTTTTTTGTTTTCATTTTTATAATATCTCTCTGTTAATATTCTTCTATTTAATATATATTTATATTTATTTATCATGTTTATATTCACAAAACAAAATTTGTTTTATAATCAAGATATTAAGGCAGAAAGGTCCTTTCATAGTACTTCATCTTAGATATGAAATGGACAAGCTAGCCTTTTCTGGATGTACTCAGGGTTGCAATACTCAGCTGGATTATATGTTCTTTATATCCAATTTAATAATACAATTCATGTATAGAATCTACCCTGCCATTTTAAGGGGTTTATATCCACTTGTCTGCAATGCACACATGGATACAAATATAGATTAATTTTACCGAACTATCTGGTCTCTGAAGCTTAGTTCTTCATTACATTTGTCTTAAAAAAAAATAATAACAGCAATAATAATATTATTTCATATGTTAGTTCATATGCCTCCCATCTTTCTTTCTTGAAGTATGTATTTAAATCCATTACTACCTTCCCAAAGAAATACTACTTTCTAATCCTCGATGGAAATGCACAAATCAAATCTACCACACTTTTTGATCAGTCCTTGATGCTAACATAACAACAACACTTACCATACAAGCTCAATAAATTGTTCTCATATAAATAACAATTGGCATATAAAGAATACTCCTCCAAAGTTATACAAGTACACAAAATGAATCACAAAGTATTTATGGTTCCATTAATTCATACAGTATTTTAAAATTAAAAAAAATAGAAATCATCAATTTTGCCACCTAATAAGGTTTTTCATTCCTTAGTCCGTCAAGAATATGAAGTTACAAAAATAATACTTTTCAACATGTATAATAATTATTATAATAATAAAAGCAATAATAATAATAATAAAATAATAATAATAATAACAACAACAATAATAATAATAACATCAATATTTTTACCAATCATAAAATTTTAATAAATCAATACAACATGTGTGAACATGGACATGGAACAGGACAAGAAGGAAGTAAAATCTAGGGTGCTAACGTTAATTGCCATTACAAAATCACTTGATCAGATTTCAAAAGGTTGTAATATTGACACAAAGCTTCAAAGCTAGAAGACATTTTTTTCATAATAATTATCTGTCGGTAACAACAATCGACCCCTCTATTGCCCCAACTTATTGCACTCATCAGCAACCCCAACAATGATACAAATAATAATAATAATAATAATAATAATAATAATAATAATAATAATAATAATAATAATAATAATAATAACAATAATACTAATAATAAGATAAAATAAATTTTTAATATGAGATAATACAACGCTCCCAAAAGAAAATGGAGCTCAACAACATGGAATGCCAGAAGGAACGAGACTTCAAACATCTTAGAGAACCAAAAAGGGTCCAGTGAGAAATTAAATGAAAAATGCTTACAGTGGTTTGACACCAGGTTGAAATTACTAATTGCATTGCAACGGGTCTACTGTCAAGCCGCCTAAGGGAATTCTTGTGTTAGGCGGTCATAAAAAGTCGTACTTTTCAAAACAACGTAAAACAAATACTTACAATAATTTGAAAAGTACGACCTTTTCAAATTAAAAGCATTTTCGTTTCCCAAAAAAAAAAGAAAAGAAAAGAAAGGAAAAAAGAAAGAAAGAAAGAAAGAAAGAAAGAAAGAAAGAAAGAAAGAAAGAAAGAAAGGTGTATTTGGTAGGCGGTCTAATGCAAGGCTTCCATTAGGCGGCCTGACCAGTAGCTTTTACGAAGGCATTGTGTTTTGCGGGAATTAGGAAATCTTCTGTTCAAAATATAACCACTTATATTAAGAATGTTCTACTCCAATAATAGTTTTATTTTGGGTTTGGCTATGTTATTTTTATTCAGGTGCTATAAATTCTCTAGATTACTATATTTTTGTCTTTGTGAATATGTAGTCTCAGGTTTCAATGGCAAAGGCAGAGTTATATCCAATATTTTTGGCCATTTTCATGTATGCTTCTATTGTAATACATGATAAATTATTGTGTTTGAAATATGAGAGGAATTCAACATGTATAATTATGTTAAAAACAACACAAAAACTAGTGTGACAGTAGGGTAACTATGTTCTCGCACTTCAACACGTAGCTTCTTGTTGTTTTGACTAGCTAAACTTCTTTCAAGAGCGATTTTCTGATACAAAAGAAAATTTTCTTTCTAAAAATCTCAAGTAATAGATTTTCCTTATGACCCCATCCTATCTCGTGTACCCAAGTTGATAGCTCAGCAACTAGAATCGTGAAGATAAGTGGGAGGTGTTTGTGGGTAGTAGACGAAAGCCAAATTACCTCAAACAATGTTAGATCACTTCCACCAGTTATATTCCACACAATTCCAGTAGCTCTCTCTATACCAATATCCATCAAAGGAGACTGGATTGCATTTAATGCAGCATCCCTAGCCCTGGTCTTTCCTGCATAAAACTAAGATGGCAAAATTAGGCTATAACTCAGGAGTACGAACGTGCAATCACGTGACAAATTGTCATCAAAAGTCAGATAAACTATTTCTCTCTCTCTCTTTATTTAATCAAGTTCTTGAGCATATACGTGTCCATTCACGGGCCAACCATTTCGAAACTCTAGTTTTTACATCTAAAAATGAATTACTCAAAAATGAAATATATCAAGTCACAAAATTTAGTTGCACTACAGTTCAATACACATAAGATACAAATTGAACAACTGCAGACATTATACAAGCATCTGCTACTTCGTTACTTATTTTTTTCAATCTACAATACAACCGATCATTAAACTGACATCATATTAATACATAATGTTCTTTCTCGCACTTATACAACCATTAACGGTTCGGCCATTTCGAAACCCTAGTTTATATATCTAAAAATGAATTACTCTAAAATACAACCTATCAACTCACAAAATTTAGTTGCACTACAGTTCAATACACATAAGATACAAATTGAACAACTGCAGACATTATACAAGCATCTGCTACTTTGTTACTTATTTTCTTCAAATCAGAAACGTTGTTATATTTATAGATCTCAAAGTCAACTACTGTTTACCTAATGTGGCCATGAGCTCCTGTGGCATCGGTTCCCAGATTGGCAAGTCAGTATACTACTGCTCCAATCTTTCCTCTTCTGCACTACATAATGCTTCAGCTACATCACATACGCTCCTGAAATATTTTGAAATGTTAATGCACTTAGACTTGTGATATGGATAAACATAATCAAAAAAAATAGATTCAGTTCACTTTAATGCACAAATAAAAAATCAAGTCCACAATCATGCATCATCAAGTTTTCTTCATAATCCGGTCACTAAAACCTTAGCCCCTTTTTTATCATGCAAATCAYATCAAATTTGTTCCATTTTATTATGACAAAGGATAAATGAGAAGATATTATACAATGTATTTGGGCAAGCGGCATTTGATATAGTTTTATTTTATGAACCCAGTGTTAGCAAAAAATTGAAGAAAAAAAATAAAAATACAAGTATTTGGATAAAAAGAGGAACGAAAGGTGATGAAATGGTGAAACTCTTGAGATGGTAAAGTGATTCTTGAAGGCGGTATTTAGGGAGAAGGGAAAAGTCTTCGTAGGTAAGAAAATGAAAAAATAAAATTAGAATTGAGATTCTCACCTAGGGTTAGAGGACTATAGTCCCAGATTTGAGCAGCTCCTGTCGAGAAATTACGAATTGGTCCGTCTGTTGCGTTCAGTATCAAATGACAGGACCATGGTGGTAAGACACAGATTTGGCGTCAGTGGTTGTTGGGATGGTAGTGATTGCAGGTTGATGGGGCGGGTTGTGGTATCGATTGCAGGTTGATGGTCGGGGATGGTTGTTGGGAATAGGGGTTGAATCGGAGGAGATTCGGGGAGATTTAGATGACGGTTTGATAATGCAGCTGGTTTGATGATGCAGCTGGTGGTGGCGATTGGAAGATGACGGCCGGTGGTGGTTGGAAATGGTGGGAGGGGGGAGAATCGGTGGAGCAGACGAGAGAAGAAGTCGAGTGGATTAGGGTTTTGTTATGTTTATTTTTTAATCAGAAAATCGATTTTGTCCAGAAATAATATGACATACGAGAACGCCTTTTTAAAAGTGTTCAAAATAATACTTTCCAGAACGTCATTTTTAAAGACATTCTAGATATTTAAATACCAGAAAAACGTTTTTAAAGACGTTCTCAATATTTAAAATACCAGAACATCATTTTTAAAGATATTCTAGATATTTAAAATACCAGAACGTCTTTTTTAAAGACGTTCTGGATATCTAATATACCAGAACGTCTTTTTAACGACGTTCTAGATATCTAGTATACCAGAACGTCTTTAAAAAGACGTTCTGGTATGTGACACTTTTATTACAAAAATGCCACCGCCTGACATTCAAGAACGCCGCCTTCTGAGGCATTCTAGAATGTCTGTTCTAGAATCCTTTTTTTGTACTAGTGTTAATTGAAAGGATCATCAATGGACTGAGAACACACTTTTCCCTTAAGGATCTTGGTTCACCTCATCAATTCCTTGGATTAGAACTATCTCCTACACAGCATGGGATGTTCATTGGTCAAAGTAAATATGTCAAGACTATTCTTCAGAGGGTCAACATGTCTAATTGTAATGGTATAATCCCATGGTCACTACACCTGTTTTATCCAAATTTCAAGGTCAACCAATTGATAATGCCACTTTGTACAGACAAACAGTTGGTGCTCTCCAATATGTTACCATAACAAGGCCAAAGATATCCTACAGTGTCAATAAATGTAGCCAATTCATGCAGTGTCCCACACACATTCATTGGAGGGCAGTAAAGAGGATACTTAGGTATTTGAAGGGTACCATCAGTCATGGCCTGACTTTTGTCAAAGGTACAAGTCTAAAGCTGACTGGTTATGTTGATGCTGACTGGGGTTCGGATATAGATGATAGGAAGTCAACCACAGGGTTCTGCATTTATCTTGGCAATAACCTCATTTCCTGGAGCGGGAAGAAATAGAAAACCATAGCTCGTTCTAGCACTGAAGCAGAGTGTAGAGCATTGGTTGCAACCACATGTGACATTATCTGGTTGAGATCCCTGTTGGCAGAGTTGGGATGCACTCAAATTTCCCCCACAACAGTCTGGGTTGATAACCTAGGAATAGTCCTCTTATCACTTAACCCCATTCACCATCCACGGGTCAAACATGTGGAAATAGACATTCATTTTATTTGAGAAAAGTCTGCTGGCAAAATCATCTCTGTTCATTACATACCTTTTGTACATCAGATCGCAGATATTTTCACAAAACCGCTAAGTGGATAATTCTTTACTCATTTCAAGGACAAGCTAACCGTAGAACCTAAACCGAGTACGAATTAAGGGGGCATATTAGAACATATGCATGTATAGATCCCATGCATACACATGGATGCACATGCAAGAAGACAAAATGCAGAGAAACGTTGGAGTTGTCCTTTTCACCTCTACAGCTGTAGCTTGTCTTATATAAGATCCTATACTATTGTAGCACGTGTATTGTTCTAGCCTATTCTATTTGTGGATATATATATCCACACCTTTATCCATGTGACTAATCAATGCAGTCAAATTGCCTTTGCATATGAATACAAACATGTCTCTATCTTTCCTTTCTTGTTGCAGCTTTTGTAGCTCAAACATTGTGATAATTTCCTTTTAAAAATCTTAAATACAATTTAGGAAACAAATCTAGAGTCCTAATTTATTTTGAGCCCAAGAAAGGCAAACAACTAAAAAAGAAAAAATTGCCAAGAATAAAATTCTCAACGCATATGTATAATATATGGCTTGATGTCAAAACTGGATGTCGTCACTTTAAATAGTGAATATATGAAGTCATAGAATGAAGAATGTATGGTATATTCGAGTTGTGACGGTATATTCAAATCTGATTCAGACATTAACATATTGTAGGATGTCTACACACTGAGGTTTCTATGCATAATCAAGTGTTCTGAACTGCCGAACCATGAGCTAAAATTGAAAGTTGGAAATCCTATCATGTTATTGGGAAATATTGACCATTCTCTCATTTTGTGTAATGAAACTAGGTTGGTAGTCACAAACATGGCGATCACGAGGCTAAGATTCTATAAAGAAGTAATGCTTGTGAATTAGTGTTGATCCCTGAAATGACTGTCATGCCATCTGATATGAGGTTGCCTTTTAAGTCTCAACGACGATAATTTTTGGTGATCATGTCATACGCCATGACAATCAACAAAAGTCAATGACAATTCCTCTCTCACATTTAGTTTTTTATTGAAGAAGTCGACTTTCAATCTTGATCAATTGTACAGTATAATATGAAGAATTACTAATCGTAAAGGTTTTAAAATGTTGAATGTCGACGATGAGAAAAAAATATAGTGACAAAATTACGAATATTGTACAAATAAGTTTTTAATGATTTTCAAAGAACATTCTTTTCAATTGTTCAATTATATAACTTAACTCTCTCTCTCTCTCTCTGTATCTATCTATCTATTTATCCACACACACACACACACACACACACACACACACACACACACACATATATATACATATATATATATATATATATATATATATATATATATATATATATATTATATATATTATATATATATATATATTATATATCACTCAATTAATAACTCTAATTGATAGATTCAATATTCCCTTGCGTTAAAAAGATTAAAAAAATAAATGTGCAGTGCACAAATAAAATACTAGTATATATAAAAGAAGAGGTTTGCAGAGAGAATTAATTATGATAGGGAGAGAGAAAAAAAAACACGTAGGATAAAAACAGCCACATCTGATAGATTATCTAATTAGTTTTCTTTTCCATTACTCTTTGGTGTTGTTAATATTATTATTATTATTTTGTAACCTAACATTTTTTTACTTTTGTTGACTTTCCTTATTATTATTGTTGTTGTTGTTGTTGTTGTTGCTATTACCACCACTACTACTAATTACTTCTTTCTTTGTTGTTGTTGTTGTTTTTATTATGTAGGCTAACATTTTACTTTTGTTAATTTCCCTTATTATTATTATTATTATTATTATTATTATTATTATTATTATTATTATTATTATTATTATTATTATTATTATTATGTTTTTCGTGTTCAATAATTCAACTATATCTGTAATTTAAATATCAACTATCTTCATTCTATTGGCTTATTTGAACAACAAAACTTGAACATGTTATTCTTAGATGGACTTAATACTATATCTACTTCATTTTAAATGTTTTATTTTTATCTTTTTTTTATAATAATAATTATTATGTTTATGTTTATGTTTATGGTTGTTTTTATGTTTGTCATTGTCATGGTGCAATAATTGATCTACATCTATAATATATATATTATCCTCTTCCCTCTATTAACATACTTAAACAACAAATATTTAACCTATTATGTACACTTAGCCTTTGTTAAGCATATAACCGATTCGGACTTATACAATCATTATTATTTTGTACATGTTATTCAACAATTTTATGTTTTATTCTTGGTTTAATTATTATTAATATTATTAATATTTGGAACATATTATGCTTAATTCCAAGAAATTACCAATTATCAAATTATGATATCATGGTGAATACTAAAATAACTTAAAATAAATCACAAATATTAGAGTGCAGCTCCACTTGCAGAAGTAATGGTGCATGCGCAACTCATTAATTGAGACGAAACTCTGATGATTCATAGCCATTATTTCAGAAGTTTAGACAAAACATTGAAAGACAATGAGATTGAGAAACCCGTCTTCCAGGAAGCTTCCATTTGTGCTTCCGTCAATTCTCATGCCTCACCTTCATACTTCATAATCTCTTCCAACAAACTTCAATTCAACAAGTAATATAGTTTGTATAGTTCATTTTTATTTTATAAGGCTTATATTATAGTTGTTTGTTTTAAACCATCAACAAACTTAATGAGCCACTACCTTTTATATTTTTCTCACCTCCGCCTCAACTACAGATTCTTATCATGAATTTATTGAGTTTCTTGCAAACAGCGAATGTGGAAACTTGTGCGTTCAAAACTTTATGGTTTTATGCTTATAAGCAAAAGATTTTAAACTTGTTTGTCAGAAGTACTTTTCTTAGCCCCGACTCCTCAAAATGAGAAACTGCCTCGTTTTCCTCATGGCTCAGAAAATAATGGCAATGTAAGCACACATCACCTTTTCAATAACAAGAAATGGTTTATTTTGTGCATTTATGATCTTCCCCTTAAAACAACCAGCAAGAAAGAAAAGCTTTGGGTCAATGATGTTACTTATAATCCAAAATTTTGTTGAACACGTGGATGTTGATTCATCAAACTATTGGTTACATTGTTGTTGTGGAGATTAACAAATTTTCCTAAAGAGGAGTTCATCTGTTTTATCTAAGTAATATTTAAAGGTCTATGGTTTTGAAAATAAGTCTCAGTTTGTGATGTTGTTTATCAATGTTAGCCAACACTGGTTAACAACATCAACCAGAGTTAATCGAAAATTATGCAGCGAAAATAAAATTCAGTTCACAAGTAAAATACTTGTGAACTTGGGTGTACAAACCCGAAAACTATATTACTTTCTTGTTCGATCAATACAAAAATATTAAGTAATATATGAAAACTAAAATATCAAAAACTTGATACTAAATACTTGTTGCCGTGATAGCAAGATCTTCTCCGTTGGTTACGCAATTTCGAAGAACTTGTTAATCTCGAACAATGTCTCCAAGTAGTCTTCACTTCCTTGCTGTGCGTCTTGCATTGTCGTGCGTCGTGTTCTGCTTCAAATATCCGTGCGTCAATTTTTTTTGCCAATCTTTAGGATTCTCTTGTCTTAAATAGACAATCCTAGAATCCTAAACTTGGTAAACAAGTAAAACAAATCCTAAATACAATCTAGGAAACTAACTAAAGTCTTATACATTACAAATAAAGTCCTAAATCTAGTTTCCTAACTTATTTTGTGCCCAATAAAGGCAAATAGTCAAATAGGAATTATTGCCAAGAATAAATTTCTCAACAATCTCCTCCTTTTGCCTTTTTGGACAAAATACTAAGACGCAAAACAAGTTCAAACAAAAACAACTAACTCCCCCTAAGTTAGTAAACTCCCCCTAAATAAAACACCCAATGTTATTAAGTCATCCACCCAACATTACAAACCAACATTGATCAAACAATGATCACTTTACCACTTAGCAAAACAAAACAGAATAAAAGGAACTTATTGACTTCGAACCCTCTTCGAATGATGAGGGGATGTCGAAGTTCCTTCACCCCTATCCTTTCGCTTCTTCTTCTCCTGCATTCTCTTCATCTTCTTCAAGGCCTTATTGCGAGAGCGGATCCTCTTCCTTCGCTTTTCCCGAGCAAGACTTGCCAAGGCCTCGGCAGCAACCGTATCAGCTTCAGCATCCTTATCAGCAGCAGCAGCAGCATCCTCATCATCCTCATTTGCGTCGCCAACATTTTCTCCCCCTTTTTGACCAGAAGGCAAAAGGGCTTCCATAAGCGAACCACGGGGTCATCTGCGCAGAAATTGGGACCAATGTTGGGAGCGCCGGTCCCAACACCACTAGCAACATTGCCCTGAAAAGGTGCCTGCCAAGGAAGATCAATAACCCTGGCACCCGTAATATGCTGCCCCCTCAAAGCAAACCAGTCAGCCTCCCTAGTAAGAGCATCATCAGAGTGAAGCTCCAAGCCCTGATTCTCAAGCAGGCGGAATATCAAAGGTTATGCCAAATTGGAACCAACATGAGTAGCAACATCATCCTCCTTAGCAACCATCTTTTTCTTCTTGTCTTTCTTGCAGGAAGTAAGAAAATCACGGAGAGGCACATCAAACGATGAGTCAGGGGAATGCTCAAATAAATCAAAATCAAGCTCGGGTTGATCTTGATGAATCGGAGATGGAGGAGAAACAGCTGCAGTCGGCCTGGAGGAGTTGGTGACTTCACCGGTGATAAAATCCAAAATAGTATATAGAGGGGAGGAATACTCCGTTGCCGTAGAACTTGGAGAAACCTTGACTTTCACCGGGCCAGATCTCTTGTCCGCCAACCTCACAAGCTATTTCCGGCGAGGCGTCTTCTTCGCCGTCAGAGTAGAAGCTGAAGGTAGCGGAGGCACCGATCCTTCCGCCGGAGCAGGGACGTAATCATCATCGATGGGGTCAGACATCACCGTGACATCCTCCGCAAGATTCATGTGCTCAATAGGCACATTGTGGCGCGGCCCTGCGCGGCTCTTCGGTACTGCAGGCGGCACAACGTCGGGAGGTATGTTGCGCAAACGTCGGGACCTCTTCAAGGTAGGATTCCCCACTCTTCCAAACGTCTCAGCAACAAACACTAAATCTGAGGGATTATCGACATCTATCTCGTTCCCTAGCTATCCTGGGAACACCTGGGCTTCAGGCATTACGTCAATCGGTGGCGGAGTTGGAACAACATCGTGAGATTCTTGTGGCGGTGAGGGCGGTGGTGATGTTGTTACCGGTGGTGGTATGGAAGAGGAACCACCACCGATTTCTTCGCGTATGTCCAGACCACCAACTCTGGGATAGGGCGCAGGAACCTGTTCACCGGAGCGACGGAACTCTGCCGGCAATTCTGGAACAGATGAGGGAGGCGGCGAGTTCGACATCCTGTAAATTCTCAGAAACACAAGAGCTACAAGAAATCGAGATAATTGGAGAGAAGTAAGGAAGCTTGAGAATTCAATTTGCAGAGGGTTAATGATCAAACGATAAAAAAGATTCAGGTATTTATCCTTTCAAAAAATGACCGTTGAAGGAGAGAGAAAATAAAGAATAAAAGGAAACAACCCTAATTTTACCACCAACGGATTTTTGGGTTTTAAAACCACGATTTTTATTTCCTTCTAAAACAACACCACTCCCCCTTAGTTTAGGCTACTTGATCACAACACCAATACCATTATCTCTTTTTTAATACATTTTTTTAAAAAAATAAATTGCATGACTCTTAAAACAAAATCGGCCGAAGTAGATAGCTGTATATATTGAACCATCAGCCCAGCAGTACCTATCTTGTGCAGTATAAATTTTCACGCTCCAAATTAAACTCGTTATTACCTGTCCAGCCGTCCGATTATAACACCACTGAAACACTTAGTTAGCTAGATTCAAAACACAGTTAAGAGATTTCAAGATAGACAAAAACACAAGCAAAAGTATGCATAGCAAGATGGCATCTTCACAAAGTATGAATGTCTTATGGGATGCCTAAAATTCATGCCCTAAAAGAATATACAAAAACAAATTATGATTTCAGTGACTTGACCCAATGTTTCTTTGTATTACTGATAACATTATAAACCAACATTTCCTTAGTTGAAGTCAATGGAAACTTACCCCTTAACCCAAGTTAATGACTACGTCAAGATCGCTCAAGAAGGTGAAATTTAAAAATTGGATCAATTTGTATCCATATTTTCTTCAACCTTAAAGAGATTTGAATCTTTTAATCTTCAGCAATTGCTGTTTAACACCTCTTATTTTTGGACCTCGGAGAAACCAGTTTCTGCGGGCAAGTCCCACAATCACCTAATTGAAGAGGTTGGTTCTTTTTGCCATAACTTTTATTGCAACATAGGAACTTATCGCACTTTCAATCAAACTCAATGCATTAGGATTATGTATGAAAAGAAAGATAAAAATACATGCAAGAGTATACAGATATTGTGACTGATGTTGATATTGGGTGTCACAATATCACAAACCAACATTGGTTCAGACAATGTACATACCGATATCTCTTCTCAAACGAGAGAAGGTCTCGAAATCTAATGCCTTAGTGAAGATGTCAGCAAGCTGATTATTTATTCCAATATGCTCAAGGCTAACAATCTTCCTCTCAACTAAGTCTCGAATAAAGTGGTACCTTATGTCAATGTGTTTGATTCGAGAATGCTGGACTGGGTTTTTCGAGATGTCAATGGCACTGGAATTGTCACACAGCACAGTCAAGATACTACTGTGCAGACCATAGTCTTCTATCATTTGGTTCATCCACAATAATTGTGTGCACTCACTTCCAGCTGCAATGTACTCGGCTTCAGCTGTAGAAAGAGAAATACAATTTTGCTTTTTGCTGTAAAAAGAGATTAGATTATTACCCAAGAAAAACAGCCCCCTATAGTACTCTTTCTATCTACCACATCCCCAACCCAGTCCGAATCAGTATACCCTACAAGTTCCGTACCAGTATCTTTTGTATACCACACACCTAGTTCAGTTGTACCAGCAATGTACCTAATAATTCTTTTAACGGCTTTCAAGTGTGACTCTTTTTGGTTGGATTGATATCTAGCACACAAATACACACTATACATAATATCAGGTCTACTTGCTATCAAATACAATAGACTCCCTATCATGCTTCTGTACATGGTGTTATCAACACTCTTACCAACATCATCTCTTGATAGCTTCACAGTTTTACCCAGTGGGGTTTTCTTATGAGTTTCACTTTCTAGCCCAAACTTTCTAACTAAGTTCTTAGCATATTTAGTCTGAGAAGGAAAATACCGTCATCAAGCTGTTTGATTTGAAGACCGAGAAAGTACGAGAGATTACCTTCCATGCTCATCTCAAATGTGTCGGATATTCGAGTGATAAACTCCTTGACCATCTGCTCATTAGTGGATCCAAAAATAATATCATCTACATAAATCTGGACGATTAAGATTTGCTTATTGGATTTAAGAAGGAACAAAATTTTGTCAACTTCCCTTCGTCTAAAGTTCAAATAAAGCAAATGTTGAGTTAGCCTTTCATACCAAGCTCTAGGAGCTTGTTTTAAACCATAAAGAGCCTTTTTTAATTTCAAAACAAAATTAGATTTTTGAGGATCTACAAATCCTTTAGGCTGCTCAACATACACTTCTTCACTTAAGACTCCATTAAAAAAGCACTCTTAATGTCCATTTGATGCAATGAAATCTTCATATAACAAGCAACAGCAAGTAAAAGCCTTACCGACTCAATGGGGGCAACAGGGTCAAATGTCTCATTAAAATCGATTCCTTCAATTTGTGTATACCCTTGCGCAACCAGTCAAACTTTATTCCTTACGATGTTGCCAGCCTCATCAGTCTTGTTCTTGAATATCCACTTTGTTCCTGTTACATGGGAATTTTCTAGACGAGGAACTAAATCCCAAACGTCGTTTTTAGCGAATTATTCCAGCTCTTCTTGCATTGCCCTTATCCAGAACTCATCCTTAAGTGCATCCTCCACACGCTTGGGCTCTGTTTTAGAAAGGTACAAAGATTCACGAATCTTAGAACAATTAGTAGACAGACATACATACCTGACCATTTCCTTGAAATTTATCTGTCGCCTTCTTGTACTCCTTTCATCTATATCTCCGATCATTTGGCCCACGGGATGGTTTCTATGAATTCTGGACGGGATGTCCCTGTGATGGAAGTCAATGGGTTCAGCTCGATCTTCATCTTCGGATTCGAAATCTGATTCTGCGCCGTCTTGAGCTGATGTTGGTTCTGATGTTGAGGTCTCAGTACCAACATTGGTACCAACATCACTCAACTCTCTGGTTTCAGGACCTGCATCTCTATTTTCAATACCTGCACTATCATCTGAAGGAGGAGTGACATTTTCTTGAGGATTTTGATCGTAAATCAGATCTTTATCCTCGGTAGGTTTGACTCCACTCGTTAGATCATCGAACTTGACATTTACTGACTCAAACATGCTTCAAGTTCTAAGGTTAAACAACCTATATGCATGACTATTTTGGGAATAACCCATGAAAAWHCACWTYTCACTCTTTGAGTCCAGTTTAGCTAGATGATTTCTATCGTTGAGCACATAGCAAATACATCCAAACACATGAAAATAGCTCAAGTTCGATTTTTTACCCATCAACAACTTATAGGGAGTAGCACATGAACCTGGTTTAAAATAAGCCTTATTTATAATATGACATGCAGTATTCATTGCTTCAGCCCAAAAATATTTTGCTATACCATTTGAAATGAGCATAGTTCTAGTCATCTCAGCAAGAGTCCTATTTTTGCGTTCAGCTATGCCGTTTTGTAGGGGAGTAATAGGTGAAAAAAAGTCATGAGTTATGCCCTCCGAAGTGCAGTATTTTGAGAAAGATGCATTTTCAAACTGTTTACCATGATCAGTTCTAATCCTACCAATATTCACATCAAATCTTACACACAGCCTTTTTGCAAGTTTTTTGAAAGCTTCAAAAGTTTCAAATTTTTCTTTTAGAAATTCTACCCAAGTAAACCTAAAAAAATCATCTACAATAACTAAAACGTACCTCTTTCCACCAAGGCTCTCGACTTCAAGTGGTCCAATGAGATCCATATGAAGGAGTTCGAAGCAAGAAGATGTAGTGAGGCTTTGCTGTACTGGATGTGGCACCCTTACCTGCTTTCCTTTCTGGTATGCCTCGCACACAGGAATGATCTTGGTGTTGAGTTTAGGCAGCCCAGACAAAGCTTCTTCCTTGGTCAACTTGTCCATCATCTTGTAGTTGACATGACCGAGCTTTTGATGCCACACCTCAAAATCACTCAATTGAGACAACTTGCAAAATGCATCACTTTGGATTCGGTAGCAGTTATCTGAAGTCCTTTGTCCAGTGAGTATACACGGTCCATTCTCATCATAGACTTCACACTTTTCACGGTTGAATTTGACACTAAAACCTCCATCGCACAGTTGACTTATGCTGATCAAATTTGCAGTAAGTCCTTCTACCAACATCACATTTTCCAAAGTTATAATTTCAGGAACATGGAGAGTTCCTTGACCAACAATTTGGCCATTTGCGCATCCACCATACTTTACCTTTTCACCTCCAAATCTGACAATGTTGGAAAGAAGCTCCTCTGACCTAGTCATATGCTTGGAGCATCCACTATCGAAATACCAGGCTCCAGGGACGTGGGACTTCAGGGAGGTATGGATCATATTGCACTTGACGTTATTTTTCTTCACCCACACTTGTTTGAACCTGGTGTTGGTATGACAGGAACCAACATTAGATTTAGCAGTCGCATTAGTTCTCTGAAAGTGTCTTCTCTCACCAATGATTTTCCAGCAGAAAGGCCGAATATGACCTGGCTCACCACAATGATGGCACACGAACTGTCTCCTCCTCTTCTTGTGCCATTTGGGCGATTTTTGCTCTTGACTTGAGGATTGTGATGGCTAATTCGGTTTATATCCAATTCCATGCTTTGAGGTTTCTGGGAAACTCATCTCCAAGATTTCGTCAAGCTTTTCTTTCCCCTTGTTCAGATTTGTGATGGTTCCTTGAACCCTTTTCAACTTAGTTTTTACCTTTTCTAACTCAGCATCTTTCTTGGTGAGTGATGATTCCAATCGGACAATTATGTCAGTTTGATCACTCTTTTCCTTAGTTAGTTTTTGTACTTCCTTCATGAGATCCTTGACCTTGAGTACCTGTTTTCCCCAACTGACAAACAACTACTTGTGCTCAACACTCAGCTGCTCGTATTCCTCAAAGTAATCAGTAGTCTCGGCATTCATGCACACGATGTTGTCTTCAAGAATACCAACATGGACATCGTCATCCCACACAATATTGGTGAATAAGGATGGAACAGGCTCAGTTGACTCGCAATCATTGACATCCTCAGTAAAGTCTGTAGCAACCATGCTCTTCTTCCTAAGAGTGTTACGACACTCATTCTTATAGTGTCCACAACCCTTACATTCGTGGCATTGCACCTCACTGAGAGGTCTCGTGGGGATGGATGTATTAGGAATTGACGAGGTGGACTGAGATTTGGGAAGAGCATGTCCCGTGAATTTTGGAGTAGACGCCTGTGGTCTTGGACTTTGTGCTTGACCCTCCCATGCTGTTTTTCTTCTTTAGGAAATTATTAAAACGTGACGAAGGATAGTTCGTCTTCCTCTAGAGTAGTGGACTCCATATATTTTAAAATCCCATTCATGTCGAATTCCTCATCGTCTTCATCGTTGTCAAAGTTAACATCAGACGAAAGAGCAACATTCTTGTCTCTTGAGTTAGAACCAAGGTGTTCCATCTCATATTGCTTGAGGTTTCCAACTAAGATGTTGAACTCTATGTCATCAACATCTTTGGATTCTTTTATGGCAACCACCTTCATATTGAACTTCTTTGAGATGGATCTCAGCAATTTTCCTACAAGACGGGAGTTAGTTATAGATTCACCAAGCTCTTTGCACTCATTCGTAATATCTGACAGTCTCATGGCGTAGTCCATGATAAACTCCTTCTCATCCATTCTCATTGCCTCGAAGGTGGACATCAACATTCTCAGCCTTGATCTCTTTACATTCTGAGTTCCCTCACACACACACTCTGGAGTGCATCCCATGCATCTTTTGCTGACTCGCAATTCTTGATGACTCTGTAATAACTTGCGTCTACAAAACCACACAAGGTGTTGATGAATTCCAATTCGCAGCAGCCATTTCGTCAGCAGTTCAGTCTACCTCCTTTTTAGGAATGGTGTCGCCTTCACCATTAGTGACACATGGCTTTTCCCATCCAACGAGGACGGTTCTCCATGCACGTTCGTCAATGCTCTTTAAGTGCCACCGCATCCTTTGTTTGCAGAGGGAATAGTTATCCCCATTGAGGATCGGAGGCTTTGGGTTGCCTTGAGCATTCATAGCACCTAAAAATAAGGATCAGTACTTAAAAGATTAAGTAACCCGCTCTAGATGTCAATTGTAATATTTGAGGGTTTATGGTTTTGAAAATAAGTCTCAGTTTGTGATGTTGTTTATCAATGTTAGCCAACACTGGTTAACAATATCAACTAGAGTTAATCGAAAATTATGCAGCGGAAGTAAAATTATGAACACAGCAAATAAGATTCAGTTCACAAGTAAAATACTTGTGAACTTGGGTGTACAAACCCCAAAACTATATTACTTTTTTATTCGATCAATACAGAAATATTAAGTAATATATGAAAACTAAAATATCAAAAACTTGATACTAAATATTTGTTGCCGTGATAGCAAGATCTTCTCCATTGCTTACGCAACTTCGAAAAACTTGTTAATCTCGAATAATGGCTCCAAGTAGTCTTCACTTTCTTGTTGTGCGTCTTGAGTTGTCGTGTGTCGTGTTCTGCTTCAAATATCCGTGCGTCAAAAAATCTTGCCAAGTTTTAGGATTCTCTGGTCTTAAATAGACAATTCTAGAATTCTAAATTTCGTAAACAAGTAAAACAAATCCTAAATACAATTTAGAAAACTAACTAAAGTCTTATACATTAACTAGAAAACAAATAAAATCCTAAATCTAATTTCCTAACTTATTTTGTACCCAAGAAAGACAAATAATAAAATAAAAATTATTACCAAGAATAAATTCATCAACAATCTAAACAAAACAAAATCATTTAATTCTCAAATTTGAGTATTCATGTGCCCCTCCTTGTTTAAATACGAAGTTGTGCGATGAAAACTTGATTTTAAGAAGAAGAAGTCACTCAATATATATTAGTTAGATTTGCATTTATATTCTTTTGCACTGTAGAGTTCTTTTTTTTCTCTACTTTGTGAAAACTGACGTCATGTACATGACATTTTATTACCGCGCCAATTGCCTATGTTGGTAACATCTCCATTAGTCGTAATAAATTAAATCATCTACCTTTAAGTACTTTATTTAATTATTATTACTCAAGTAAGGTGAGCCAGGATCTAGTTAAGCTTGTTTTGCTTCACCTAAGATGAATAATTTGTCTCAGTTTGAACCTGGACACCCATGAAGATATCTTCATATTTAGTTTTCAAATAATACCTTCATTGATACCTAATACTTAAAGGAGAATTCTTCAATTTTCGTGCTGAGTTTCTAGTTTGAGATTCTTATTTTATATCTCTATCATTTTTAATGATTGAATGTATAGTCTGCTCAATCTTTGGCTTACAAGACTTTCAAATATTTGGAGTCTTTTGGCTTAGTTGCTTCCATAAACTCAAATCTTAGATGACAGTTTTAGTGTAATATTTGACCAGAAAGTAAGCACGATAATCAATAATAATTTGGATTACTGTGTGTGCTTGATATATTTGTTTCTGAAGTGCTGCATTCGAAGATCTCCGAACTTGAAGAAAGGTGCATCCCTAGAAACTTAACTCTATGTTATAGGAGTTGGAAAGGTGAACTTAAGGGACGACTCTACTGGAAAGTGAGAGTAGCTTTATTTAGTGTATTTTATAAGTTAATATTTCTTTGAAGTAAAAAGTTGATTTGACCATGGACTTCTCAGAAATTTATTGGCTTATGTATCAGGAATTAATAATGGATTTACTTGAAGAAAAAGATTTCAATCTTTTTGTTTTTCTTCTCCTTTTCATTTTCATAAAGAAAAATCTCCTTATTTATGTTGAGTGAATATTAGTTTGTTTCTTTTTAATACTGGCTCCATGTTTTTTTTCCTCACTCTATCATAATAAGAGGAAACATTTAAAAATGTTTTTTTATATACTTTATATATAGTTTAAAACTATATGTTTTTGAAAGAAAAAACTTGAGGTTTGATTCTGCATTGAACTTTACTTCCTTCATAACTAGTAAAACCGATTGAAACATCTTTTTACATTTGTAAAAGGCTAAAATGTAAAATTAGTCCATTAACTTTATGAACTTGCGAAAATAAGTCCACCAAATACAGGGGTTGCAATTTTAGTCCACTATTTAAAATAAAGTCGCACATTCATTCCAATTCTGACCTGAAATTGAGATTTTGATCGCAATTTTAGTCCACTAATTAAAATAAAGTCGCACATTCAATCCAATTCTGTACTGAATGTGCGACTTTATTTAATTAGTGGACTAAAATTGTAACTCCTTTATTTGGTGGACTTTTTTTCGCAAGTCCATAAAGTTAATGAACTAATTTTGCATTTTAGCATTTTTAAAAATATGACATTCAGCCTCTTATATTCAATGCATAATCAAGTCTCGGGGGTACGTTTTGTGGTTTAGTTTTATTTTAAAATTTATTTTGACTCCCAAAATCTTCTGATTTTTTTTTTTTAATTCCCTATACTGAATGAGACATATTATTTGCTTCTTTTAGTTCTTATATTTTTTTAATTTTCAAGAGAAGCTCAACTCTCTTTCTCACAATCTTAAATTCGGTTATGCGATTTTTTTCATAATTGTTGAAGTTCGATTTTCTTATTTTGCCACCCGACCTGAGAGAATTTCTTGTCTAGTATTTATAAGAAGGAACTAGGCTTCTCAATCATACCATCTTTTTTGTGATTTAAGTCAAAGGTGATATACCATTTTTTTTTATCTGCGATTATTTTTTGTATAATATAAAGCCATATGGTGTGGCTACCCTTATTTATGATTGAAAGTTTCTCCTTGCTACTTGTACATGTAGGCGGACCACATGTACAGACTACATAGTCTCTCTATAAGTGAAAGTAAGTTTTAGCTATTGAGTTGGATAAAATGTTTAATTAATATTATTGTTCTTTTTTAACATGTATGATTTTCTAGGGACATAATTTGTTGTGTATGATGCTCTTCCTCCTAATTTCGGAGTCAAAATCAGAAAAAGTTTGTTAACTCGCACGTATCGGTAACCAGTGGTGTACACATGATTTTAAATTAGGGGTACGAAATAGTGATACATTTTTTTGGGTTTTTTCTTTTTTTTTTCTAAATTTTTTTATAACAAATATTATCAAAACAAATGGTTCAACTCCAAAAAATTGAAATTTACGTTATGTTTTATTTGCAANGCATATTTAAATAAAATCATTTTTATTGGCACCAACACATAACATGTATAATTCTAACAAAGAAAACACTAATAAAAAAAAGAGATTTTCTCCTTTCAAATATCAGTATGTAAATCCAAGTGAAACAACAGGCATAAATTCTTAAAAAAAAACTTGGAACATAATTCAGTATAGTTGAAGCAAAAAATAGCATCCAAAGCAGTGGCATACGCAGAATTTTAAATTTGGGGATACGAAATAGTGATACATTTTTTTTGGCTTTTTCTTCCTTTTTTCTAAAAATTTTTATAACAAAGATTATCAAAACAAATGGTTCAACTCCGAAAAATTGAAATTTACGTTATGTTTTATTTGCCAGGAAAAAAAAAAGTCAACAAAACAAAGATTTGTAAAATAAATTAATATATATATCACCCCTATATATTAATGTAAAATCCTCCTAACCTATGTGTCTGTTTCGTATGCTTCGTTTGACAAATAAAAATTATGGTGCTTCGTTTGCTTATGTGTCATCCGAACCTAATATTTACCTAATTTAATACTTTTTTTATTGTATCTTACCTAATTTAATTCTTTTATTATATTTTTCATTATTCAATACTTGCCTTTGATTCTCCTAATATAAAAATATAAGTAAGTCATTTATAATCAGTAGATAAGATTTAAATTAGTTATTTTAATTAAAAGACAAATTAAATATGAAATAACTTTAATTACAAAAAAAGATATTATGAAAATAATTAAATAATTAAATAATTTTAATTGATAATATGATTTAAAGTAATCTTATTTTTGGAGTTTCAATTATTTATACAGGTCAAATACGAGTTATTTATAATAATCTAAGTATGTAACTAAATATTAGTAATATACTCAATCTAAACATAAAAATATTAAATTATATAGTAATAATTAATACACATTGATTAGACACCAGTACAATGCGACACGGGTTCAGAGTATGACATATTTTGAATATCTCAAAGTATGTAACTAATAATTATTAACGAATTTATTCTAAACATTAATATATAAAATGATTAATAATAATAATTAATAAACAAGATATTAGACACGGGATTAGAATGTGACTCATTTTGAATTTTTGTTATTATATAACTAAGATTATTAATAAATTTAATTTAAATATCAAATACAAAATTATTTAATATTCGTAATAATTAATAAATAGATTAGATATATACAAGACACGAGTTGAGAATACATTAGTTTAATTTTTTATTTTAGATTTAAAACTCAGTAATTATCACAAATATTTTTTACATTTATCTTTTGATAAGTCCCGTATAATACACGAGTGTTAAACAAGTATACATTAATGTAAAATCCTACTAATATATGTGTCTGATTCGTATGCTTCGCTTGAATAATAAGAATTTTAGTGCTTCGGTTGCTTATATGTTATTCGAGCCTAATATATACCTAATCTGATATTTTCATTTTATTGTATCTTGCCTAATTTAATATTTTTCTTTTATTATATTTAGTCTAACTTAATAGTTTTCTTTTATTATATTTTTTCTAATTCAGTTTTTTCTTTTATACTTCTAATATAAAAATATAAATATGTCACATCTGATTAGTAAAAAAAATTAATTATTTTAATTAAATTACAAATTACTTATGAAATGATTTTAATTAAAAAAAACTTATTTTATGAAAATAATCAAATAAATTGTATTTATATTAAAAGTTGAAATAATTTATTTTTGTAATTTTAAATATTTTGTATAGGTAAATTATGGTATATTTGTAATAACTATAATATGTAAGTATATATTAGTAATCAACTCAATCTAAATATAAGATTATATAATTATATAATAATTAATTAATATTTATTAGACAATGGCAAGGCTTGAGAGTGTGACACATTTTGAATATCTCAAAGTATGTAACTATAATTATTAACAAAATTAATTTAAACATAAAAATATGAAATGAGTTAATAATAATTAATTAATATAAATTAGAGACGGGTTGAAAATGTGACATCTTTTGAATTTTTATAAGTATGTAAATATAATTATTAACGATTTTAATCTAAATATTAAACTATAACATTAATTAATAATTAAAATAATATACAAATTGATCAGGGCACAATTTGAGAACACATCCTTTCAATTTTTTATTTTATATTTAAAGTTTTATAATTTTCACAAATATTTTTTATATTTAGTTTTTTATAAATCCCGTGTAATACACGGGTATTAAACTAGTATATATATACACACACACAAGAGTAAAACCCTTGTTTTATTTGCAAAAAAAAAAAGTCAACAAAACAAAGATTTGTAAAATAAATTTATATATATACAAGAGTAAAACCCTTGAAGAAATAAAATAAAATAAAGAAAATCTGTAAAAAAAAAATTAACAAAAAAAAAAGTATTTTATTAAGAAAAAATCAACAAAATAAATGTGTACATGCTAGGGTTTAAACCCTAGTGGTTTAATTACAAACCAAACCAAGGTAACAAACCAACTCACTATTCTCAAATCTTTGAAATATTATGACCTATTATATATAAATCATTTATTTTGGGGGTACAGCTGTACCCCCTTAAACCCATGTAGATCCGCCACTGTCGGTAGCTGAAAGACTAGTTTTCTACAGTGACTGCTTTAATATCTTAAATTAATTTAGCTTATGATTATCATTAATATTTGGATTTGTTTTTTTTTTCCCCAATGTATGCAGTTTTTTTCACTTTGCCCCTAATGTATTTTTTGTTCCACTTTGCCCCCTGATGTACAATAAATTTCGACGTTGCCCCCCAAACTTTATTTCCGGCGAAATATTCCTTCTATATTCCATCGACGGGCAGCTGGGGGGCAAAGTGAAAGAATCTTATAGTTTGAGGGGTAAAGTGCAAAAAATCTTATAGTTTGGGTGGCAAATTAAAATAATACAAATATTAAATTTTTGTTTTAGAATTTTATATTTAAAAAAGATATATAATTTTTATTTTAGACTCACACACACACAAAGTGTCAATACAATTCTAAATTAAAAAAAAAAAAGAAACTCATAAATTTCCAATTAATATTTATAATTTTTTAAATATAAATATTGATAATACATCTTTTATATTATTAATTATTAAACACATGACTATGTATTGTATAAATTATTATGATAAGAAAAAATTATCATTCGATATTATTATTTGTATGAAAAGTGTGATTAAATACTATATTAATCATGAGTACATTAATTATTATATAAGATTATAATTATCGAATGATTAATATAATTAAAATTTTATAATATCAAGATTTTAATTATATTAATCATTCGATAATTATAACCTTATATAATAATGTACTCATGATTAATATAGTATTTAATCACACTTTTATACAAATAATAATATCAAAAGATAATTTTATTTTTCGTATCATAATATTATAATGCATATACAAAATACACCTTTATTTTATTTTGTTAAATCATAATTCGTAATAATATATTATTATGTTACTTTGCCTAATAATTTACATAATACTTAGTCATGTGTTTCATATTTAATAATATAAAAGATGTATTGACAATATTTATATTTAGAAAATTATAAATATTAATTGGAAATTTATGGTTTTTTCTTTTTAATTTGGAATTGTATTGACAACTTTGTGTGTGTGAGTATAAGATAAAAATTATATATCTTTTTCAAATATAAAATTTTAAAACAAAATTTTAATATTTATATTATTTTAATTTGCCCCCCAAACTATACGATTTTTTACACTTTACCCCCCAAACTATAAGATTCTTTCACTTTGCTCTCCAGCTGCCCGTCGATGGAATCTCAAAGGAATATTCCGTCGGAATAAAGTTTGGGGGGCAACGTCAAAAATTATTGTACACCAGGAGGCAAAGTGAAACAAAAAATACTTCGGGGGGTAAAGTGAAAAAAACTGCATACATTGGGGGCAAAAAAAATTTACCCCTTAATATTTTAAGGTTTTGAAGCTAAAGGCTAAAATAATCCATCTAATAATAGTCCTTCGTCCATCACCGGAGATGAATTATTGATAATTGTGTTAGTCAAAATAACAAAAAGAAAAAACCAATTCAATTTGAGGTGCCATTATTGGTAAGTCTGTTTCTCTCTTCTTTTTTCCTATTGGTTGTTAAGTTTTATGAGGCTACATGGTACTAGTTTGGTCACAAGTTTTTAATTGAACTCTTTTTATGATGTTGTTTTCTTCTTCTTCTTTTTTAGGGGGTGGAGGGAGTGGTCATTTGCAAAGAAACCCCGAAAATTTGTACTTGGGCTAAACTTGATAATTAAATTTTGTAATTAAAATCGTACTCTTATATTAAAAACCCAGTTATCTTTTAAAATTAAAAAATTAACCTTAAGATTTTGTACTTAGGCTACAAATTAGGATTAGCTTTTGTAAATAAAACCTTGACTTATTTAATTTAATATAATATATAGTTCAAAATGGTTTGCAAGAGCTACAACTTGAAAAGGTATTCAAAATTCTAGTCCCTTTAAATATGTTATTTTCTTAATCCACTAGTGTGTGTTGTGTGTGTTTATCCTTTATTTGATCTATTTTCAATGAGTCGTAAATATGTTGTGTAGTGTCACAATCTAATGGTTTTTCTTTATAAAGGGATATATTCCTAATCTGCAACTTACTATGAAAATTTCATGAAGTTTTTTTGCTACTAGTGATCATGCACTCATTTAATTGGTACAAAAAGGACTTACTGATATTGTTATTTGCACATATATATATCATCTCGTGGAGTAAAAATGTTTATATATGCAGTTTATAATATGTCATGGGTATTTGTTAATACTGAAGCACTTCTTCCATTCAGCATTGAAGGAGCTCGATGTTAGTGCGCAAGAGTTTTTGCTCTAGTAGATAAGTTGCAAGATTAATGGATTTTGCAACTAAAATGTTGGACTTGATTGATTACGGCCATTATTTTGTGGTTTTTTCTTCTTCATTGTGCTTTTTATGTCTTGCTAGTCTATGAAGCCTTGCCAAATGTAATGTGAAATATTTCTTAGTATATTACATGTTTCTTTTTTTACATTCACTGTTGATTAATTTTAAATTTCAATTTGGAATATGAATTATGCAGAATATTATGATATGTATAATTATATTGCAATTCCTTGATGTTTTCAAGATGGGATAGGTAAAACGAGATGTACAAATAAACGGGGAATGTTGTCTAACATCTTTGGCATCAGTTATAGAACTCATGTCAAAACCATCGATGTTGATTTTAATATCGGTTTTTTTAAAAAACTAATGTCAGTAAAACATTAGTTTTCTGGTGAAAACCAATGTCACTATTAACATAGGTATCGGTTTAAGAAAACCGATGTCAGCATTAACATTGGCGGTGTTGACATCGGTATGAAATCGATATTTTCTTTAACACTCCCCCTTGTGTCAAGTCAATAAGCAAAATGGTGCATGAGTAGTTGCCTCATCATCAATAAGAAAGTCTAGAGTACTAAGTACTCCTTCATTTACCAATTTCTTGATTCTATAAATGAAGATATGTCCCATATCCGGTGCTACAACATAGAGAATTCTTCATTCATAACACATCGCTTTACATCAACTATATCATGAACGTGAAAATAGTATGATTATCATCATTCTTCGAATTAAGACGAAATATACCATCAGACAAATGACCTTTTCCAACAATATTAGACTTATAAGATAAACTGAAATACGAGTCTGAAAAGTTAAAGAAATAAGCACATGAT
The DNA here is from genome assembly GCA_014905375.1 of Phtheirospermum japonicum. Taxonomy (NCBI): domain Eukaryota; kingdom Viridiplantae; phylum Streptophyta; class Magnoliopsida; order Lamiales; family Orobanchaceae; genus Phtheirospermum; species Phtheirospermum japonicum. The sequence goes on along the minus strand of BMAC01001022.1, from coordinate 46,790 downwards.
ACTAGTCTTGAACAGAAATTAAATTCCTAGCTAAACTAGGAATATTAAGTCTTTTCCAAAAGTAAATAAAACCACTACTTAAATACAACAACCACCATTATTATTAAAGAACTATAAAAGTAAGACAGAAAAGATATTGAAGAAAAGAGAGGTAGAGAAAGACTAGGGTTCTCATTAATCTAAGATCCCTTTATATAAGTTACCAATTACACAGTTTCATAATTACAAAAAGACTAATGAATACCTAAATTATCCTCATCAATAACTTGTTGATAAAGACACGCTAAATATGTATTTTTTTGGGATAATTCCCATTCAATACACATGTGTACAAATATATTCTCATATAATCACTCCAATTTTTTTCATCCCATTTACACCAAATACTTACCATTAAATCCAAACTTACAACTCAAATAGTCTTTAATACCCCCTAAAACCAAAGGGTTAAAGACGGCACTATGAAACATTAATTCTGCACATGTAGAATTACCATATTTTGTATGGAATTCCATCGAAGGAATAATTCAAGACTCAACAAGAGTAATTCATGGTAGTATAATAATTACCATCTTTTATGGTTTTAAACATTGCCAATTATATTCCTATTTTGACTTTATTCCTTATGTATTCTCGGTCAAAATATTAATTCCGCAGTATGAAATTTTATGAATATAGTATGAAATTCTTATGAATGTAGTATGGAATTTTATGAATGTAGTATGAGATTTTATAAATGTAGTATGGAATTCGTAGTATGAAATTTTATGAATGTAGTATGGAATTCGTAGTATGAATTGGAATTCTACAACGTAGTATGAAGCTTTTATGAATGTAGTGTGGAATTCTATAGTATGAATTAGAGTTTTATAAATTGAAATTCCACAACGTAGTATAAAATTTTATGAATGTAGTATGAAATTCGATAGAATTCCACAACGTAGTATGATATTTTTTATGAATGTAGTATGGAATTCGATCGGAGCCCGGCGATTAACACGGTACTATGAAATTAATATGAATCTTATTTGAATTAAATTTGGGTAAAAATAAAAATTGAGAAATAAAACAGGATTAGCATGGTAGTATGAAATTAATATGAATTTTATTTGAGTTAAATTTAGAGAAAATAAGAATTGAAAAATAAAACAAGTTAGTAAGGATAAATTTGTACTTTTATGTATTTGTTTGATTAAATGGGAATCAATACTTTTCAATGGATTTTTTGGGAATAAATATTTTCCTATTGGAGTAATCGGGAATTATCCCTATTTTTTTTAACACTCCCCCTTGTGTCAAGTCAATAAGTAAAATGGTGCATGAGTAGTTGCCTCATCAATAAGAAAGTCTAGAGTACTAAGTACTCCTTCATTTACCAATTTCTTGATTCTATCAATAAAGATATGTCCCATATCCGGTGCCACAACATAGAGAATTCTTCATTCATAACACATCGCTTTACATCAACTATATCATTAACGTGAAAATAGTATGATTATCATCATTCTTCAAACCAGACGAAATATACCATCAGACAAATGACCTTTTCCAACAATATTAGACTTATAAGATAAACTGAAATACGAGTTTGAAAAGTTAAAGAAATAAGCACATGATACTAGTCTTGAACAGAAATTAAATTCCTAGCTAAACTAGGAATATTAAAAGTCTTTCCAAAAGTAAATAAAACCACTAATTAAAACTAATTTACACGTTCCTACTGCTTCCATATGTGAGGGCATCTTATTTCCAGAGAAGATATTTCCCTCACTTCCCACTGGTTTACGCAGGTTTTGCAATCCCTGTAAAGAATTGGTAACATGGATTGTAGAACCATAACCAATCCACTATGTGTTATGATTAACATCAAAAAAATATTAGATTCATAACAAACAAAGAAAGTTGAGTACCTTTATTTTCAAGCCACTTAAGGAATTACGACAATCCTTCTCTATGTGCCCCTTCTTTTTATAAAAGAAGCACTTGATTTCTTTCTTGATATCCTTTTAGAGAGGAATCTTGTCCTTAGCCTGAAATTATCTTTTCTTTCTCGATATTATTGCCATTTTCACTTTATCACCCTCCTCCATAGCCAATCGTCCCTCCTCTTGAGCATGTAGGGCCATTATTTTATTTATAAACTATTTATCTTTATGTATGTTATAAGAAATCTTAAAAGGACAATACTAATGAGGAAGAGTACAAAAAGTGAAATGAAGCAGAAACATAACGTAGAGTCAATTCGATCGCTCCCACTTTTCATAAAGATCAACATCATCTAGGTTGTTTTCTTCGGTTATAACTGGTGGTTCGTTTTCCCTGATAGCATAATAATGTCTATCCACCCCAAATGAAAGAGAATTCTTTCCCTCAAAGTTTCATAATTTTTTCAATGGGCTAAGGAACATCAAATTTCATATCAGAGCAATTAACAGGTTGAATAATTGCATCAATCATATAAAATGCTCATATTATTAAATCGAAGATTTCTTAAAACCATATAACATGTTTTACCGATGTAAATCATAATGTAATATGAATCTAGAGACATAAAACTTGCATGTGGGCTAAAGTTCTAATTCAATTAGAATGATATCCCATTTTCTAATCCATGTGGGTAAATTAGAAACATAATTTGATATATTATACATTATCCTAATTAATTATATAAATATAATAAAATTACTTGTGGGATAAATCTCATCATATTACGCATAAAAAACTACAACATACGTGTATTCTAAAAAGTGGTCTTCAACATTCAGCTTTAGTATATAAATGTAATTTATGAAGATTTTGTGGCTACTCTTCAAAAAAATATATTATATGACTCACTTAGACATATAACTTAATGCGTGAAAATTCCAAACACCCAACCAAAATATCATAAACAATATTAATTTATGTGAATAAAACTAAATTTTATAAATCTCAACAATATGCGCCAAAATGACATGACTTGATTTGTAAATAAATTCTCATAAATTAAAATATAAAACACATGCATTGAAATGATTTATTACAATCAATTACTTTACGCGTGCAATGAAATCATATGCCCAAAATTATTACCAGGCACCTGCATATTATAATTAAGTTAAGAATACACAAGTAATTAATTTAGCCAAATGGTAATAGAGCGTGGCCCAAGAGCAGCCCAGCTTCAAAACCTGAAGTCTGGATTCGTCTCTCTTTCTCTCTCTCCCTCTTTTTTTTAATGTTCATCATCTTCTCCAAGAAAATGGGTCGGCCCATATAAAAAACCAACCCGTTGCTGACCCAACAACATAACAAAAAACCAGCTCAAAACATGTGTTCTTAAAATAAAAAATTCATGAAAAAAATCTCATAACCATCTGAAAACAAACAACAAATACATTTTTAATCCAAACACACATAAAACATTTAAATTTCAAAAAAACCAGAAATTGTGTTTTTCTTATGAGATTGAAAATGGATGAACATAAAACTCAAACAAGAAAATGGTAACTATCATAATAACTTCTCATATGCATGAGTTATCATATTTCAATAACTGCTGCACCACTTAGACGTGAGTTGCTAACAGGACAAGTGTCGACCATAAAAAGTCTGCTTATTTCACATCCATAAATACAAGAATTAAATTGATATAATATTACCAGGCCACAAACAATTCATCACAACAACTCAAATCTAGTGGTCATTTAATATTATCTGTGTTGGTCATTTAGGATCCAGTGGACATTGGAACTCGTAAATCTATTCACACACATACATACAAAAAGAACCTTCAGTAATCAATCTTATCACCTTGGTCACAGTTCCACACCGCCGCTACTATCAGAACCGTGCGCTGGGTGTCCTCATCGCCTTGCGGTGACGTAGCCAGTGTGTGAGAATGGACATAGAGAGAGAGAGAAACAAAAGTTTTCAGATGCAAATTTTGAGTTCGAATTGGGGAGTTGTTTGTTCGCAAATTGGAAACACTTGCAATCTGCTGTGAAGATATAAAAATTGATAAAAACTAATTTAGGTATGATAATTGAAGGTTATGAATTTGTACAAGGGGAGAGAGTATACCATGGACCCAGGTGCACCCTGTAATTTAATTTATCATCACATATAACTGACATATATCATCACATATACATATTATCACATATAACTGATACATATCATCATAAATAATTGAAATTCTAAATCTAAAATCCAAAACCCTAAAATTAAAAATAAACCTAAAACAAAAAACTAAACCCTAAAAATGGAAAATTAGTCCCTAAAATGAAAAACCAAACCCGAACTTGAATATTAAATTCTAAATCCTAAATTCCTATCATATATCATCACATATAACTTGCACATATTATTATATATGACCAACACATATCATCACATATAACTGGTAGAATGATAGATTTTTGTTGGGACCCTAAAATGGAAGATTAAATTAAAAAAATAAATAAAAAACTAAACCTTAAAATAAAAAATTAAACCCTAAAAATGGAAAACTAAACCTAAAATGCAAAACTAAACCTTAAAATAGAAAAATAAACCCTAAACTCTAAATTCTTGTCACATATCATCACGTATAACTGTCATATATCATCTCGTATAACTAATGATAATAAGGTGCACTTAATAGAATAGAAGCACCAAAAAATGCAGCCCAACCGTCCATCTCAATTTATCTGGGCCCCCAGTTATAATTCCCATTTTGAGAAGCCCACACTACAATCCCCTGGAAGTAAACGAAGAGTCCTGAGCCCAGTTTAATTAGAAGCGTCTAGTGACCCAAAATCCTAGCTTACCAATTACATTACACCATAGAGAAGAAAATAAAAATAAACTAATAACTTAAATTCTCAAACTTTCGGATAAAGCACAGAGCAGGCTAACTCCTCCCATAGCCCCAATTCCAAAAATCCTGAAAAAAATAAAAAGAAGAAAAACGTTGAAAATAAATCAAAAATGGCCTCAATTTCTGCAGCGTCTCTTTCCACTGTACTGTTCGCAGCATGCAATTCATCCAATTTGTCTTCCAGGCCGCAGCTTTCGTTTCCTTCATCAGTTCCCTCAAAGTTGCTGACTGTGAAACCCTCACGAATTTCCTCTTCAAGGGTTTTAGCTGCTCCTGAAGTATTGGAATCCAGTGCGGACTCTGCTACAGATGAGGTATAAATATTTACCATAGTTAAATCTGCTCAAGATATTTTCATTTCTTTTTTTCTTTTTTTTGGTATTAGTCATTGTTTGATTGAAAAATGGTTTTCTGGTTTTGTTTATGCGGGTTATAGGGTGAGGCTCCTCCTACGACAAAGCTGAGTATTGGTGCAGATTCGGATAAGGTTTTTTTTATATCTCTCTCTACACACATATATATTTTGTTTGAGAGATGAAAATTAAAATCAGATTATTATTATTATTATTATTATTATTATTATTATTATTATTATTATTATTATTATTATTTTCTTATTAATGGGTGCTTCCTGGTCGAATTGGCTTAGTTTGCTTGTGGCATTTGCCTAATGCAATAATCTGTAGGCTGTAGCTGAGTTTGTTTCGTCTGTATAATTGTTATAGCAACAACATAGGGGTGAATGGGTTGTGCGGGATTAAAGTGTGATGATTTGGCAGAGAATGAAATGTTGAATTAGATGTAGAGTGGCATTTTTCTTTGAGAAAAGATTCATTAGACTGCATCGGGTTTTTTAACGGGGTTCCTATTAAAACTGTTAGCTTGTGCCCAATTATTCTGGATGGGCTGTTAGAACAACCTTTGGCGTGTAGGCATTTTGCTTGCAAAAGTGGGCTAAGGTCATTTCAATGCTTTTCATTTTCGTTTGTTGTTGTTGTTGTTGTTGTTGCCCCTTAATCAAGTCTAGAGACATGAATGCTGCAAAGCCAATACAATAATCAGTCTGTGTGAATCTTTGGTATCTTCCTCTGATTTTTCTCCTTTTGCAGTATTTTTTCTTAGTTCCAATGTTAGATTGCAGAAAGATAAGCAATTGTTATGGGATTCAAGATCGATGGTATTTTGTAGTAAAAATCTTTGCCTACAAGCATACAATGTGAATAGAACTATGATAATTTGAATTTTTCTCTAATTGAAAGCAAATGAAGTTATACATTATGGGTTTATATGGTCTTGATATGTTCTGAAAGACAGCTGTGGATTGATGTTGCTCTTACATACAATTTATAGCTTCAAATAAAAGCTAAAGGCTTTTGTTTTAAGTACCTTAAGTGTACTATTATAGATCTGCCTTGTATTAAATTGGTTCTTTATACTAATCCCGACCATCTATCATATTACACTATCAACACACTCTATGAATCAACTATCCTTACTTTGGATGTGCAAAAATGCAAACCTGAGGGGATAAAAAGAATTAAAAAAAAAATGATGAGTGCTTTAATTTTTTGCTGGTAAATAGTAGGTGTAGGCTAGTGGTCTATCTTCAGTCTTCACCTATTATGCTATTCCAGGTAATGTATGCGTATGTATTTGCTAAATTTTGCACGCTTAATTGATTTTATTTACTTGTTTGATTTTACTAATGTCTTTCCTTACTATTCCTCTTTTCAACATATTGATGCTTTGTGGCAAATAATTAATATTCTTGTTACTCAGTTGGACTTTCGCTTTTCCCAAGTTGTTATAAATCACTATGAACCCGAAACGAGTATTTATCCTCTCAGGTTGCGCCTAAGCAAAAGATAAGAATCAAATTGAGATCATACTGGGTCCCACTGATTGAAGACTCGTGCAAGCAGATAATGGATGCTGCTCGGACGACGAATGCCAAGACTATGGGCCCTGTCCCGTTACCGACAAAGAAAAGAGTGTATTGCGTTCTGAAATCCCCACACGTGCACAAAGATGCGAGATTCCATTTTGAAATCAGGACACATCAGCGTCTGATTGACATTCTTTACCCGACCGCGCAAACGATCGACTCGTTGATGCAGCTTGACTTGCCCGCGGGTGTTGATGTGGAGGTCAAGCTTTAGATCCGACTGTTAAACTCCATTTCTCTTGTAGACTAGTGGGGAAAAGAGCAAATATTGCTGCTGTCATTTGTGTTTGTATGATAGTTTGAAATGTATGTATGATGCTTTTTCCGGTCAGTTTATTTTCTGTTTTATGGTTTGTGGCCTATTATATTTGTGACGACTATGATTTTTGCAGTAATCTTAATACACTTTCTTTTTCCCTTATCCTACGCAAACAATTTTAGGAATTTTTTGTAGCAACTTGGCTTTTATTTAAAAAAAAAAAAAAAAAAATCCTCTTGAAGTTCGTAATGAGAAATTCTCTATGAAGAAACTATTTGGTTCCTTTTGAAATTCATATCTTGTATTCGGAATGATATATTAGCTACCAAAATTCGGAAAGTCAGCAGAATTTCGGGTATTATAAAGGGGCAAGAGAATAATTATCCAGAAAATCAACTTGTGCGCAACTAAAATCAACCCCATTACGTGTGAATTATAAAGTAGTAGCATTCTTGGGATTTGAACATGATCTTTTGATTTTATTTTCCCATTACTTTTGGGCCGACTACAACTCTTGCAATAATGTTATTGCAAAAACAAATGTTTAAGTGTGTTTTCGTTAAGTAATTGATGAATAACAATTTAGGTATTTATTATCTTTATATATTATGAAAATATGTATTTGATACCCTATATAAATGGAGAATTTGATGAATAAGAGAACCGTAGTTTCTATTGTGTCATTCGTCTCCTTTATGTCTTCTTTTCTACTTTTCCTTTTACACGTTATTAACACGAAACTCTAACATATTGAGAGTGATCGAGAATAAGTCTTCATAACCAAAACAACAATTATACAATTTTCGTACGTTGAACATCTAACCGCGTTGTAAGTTTGAAAAGTCATTTCATGTTTCAACCGTTGGATCGTGTTCAAATTTTTACAGCACCTTCAAAACCTTTTGAGTTACATTTTGAACGGTGGAGATTGGATTCGAAGATACGAGGATATATATAAAATCTCGAATAAAGTAAATTTTGTTTTTGAAGATTTCTGTGCAGCATTTCACAATTGAACCGTTGGATCAAGCCAAATTTCGGGTATATTATTTCTCACATATACAAGTTTGATATGAACGATGGAGATTTGAATATGAGATCTGAAAAATCCGATAATGAATTTTGAACAGAGCTGATCTTATTTTCTGAAACTGTGTGCCCAGTTTCTTTTAAAAAATAAAATTACGCACAATCTAACCATTGGATGAAGCTGCATTTTGGATATAATGTTCAAAAGACTTAGTGGTTAAATTTTTGCGGTGGAGTTTGGGTTTGACGCTTCCTATCATCAAAAATACATCACACATAAATCTATTGCAAAAATAAAATTTGAGGAATGCCCGAAAGAATCGTGTCTTTCCTCCAAGGTAGTTCGAATTACCCTATTATTTATTAAATACAATTAATTAATATTTTTATATGGATATATGGCATGGTATGGTATGTATTATTGGGCATGGTTATACAAAGCATGTATATGTATATATGTTATCTATGATTATATGCATGTGATGTTATGTACAATATTGACAAACATGAAATTTTGTAATAATTTAATGATATTCGTAGAGTACATAATATATTATTACTTATGCTTTTAGATGATTTCTTATTTAAAAATCGTAAATAAAGTTATTTACATGATTAGATGAGAGATTGATCATGATTTTGCCAATATGTTTAGTTAATCATGAATTTTGATGAATTGATAAATTCATGTATGTTGATTGTGAATTTTGATGAATTGATAGATTCATGTATGTTGGTGATTCTCTTCAAACTGATTTTATAAGCTACTTTCAATATATGTATTATTGATTGTACATTTGCATATTTTCATGATAATGAAAGTTCATGAACTATAGAGAATTGTATAAAAAAGTATTGTGACAAAGTATATTTATGTAATATCAAAGAAAGAGTATGATATATATTCTTCAAATTCATTATCTAAAAAAATTGATTGAACTAACTCAATCTAAATACAATTTAATATACTCAAAAGAAATTGAGTAATACCATCATTGGTTTGATGTGGAAACTAGAAGAACTAAAATTCCACAATAATATCATAAACCAACCCTCAACTAACAAAGAATCATGAAACTAAGTCAAAGTCAATTCTCTAATCAATGAGACTCCGTATTGACCCCAAATCTTATATTTGAATTATATGTAGTTGAGAATTTTCAATAAACTTTGAGATGTGGTCTAAATGAGTATTTTGGAAATTTTATGAAACACTACTTCCAAGCCTAAGAATTTACTGAAAAGAAATTGTTTACTTGCTAAAAAGGGTCAATAACTATGTTGCGACTAAAAACATTTATTACCATATGTGAAAAAGAAAGTCACTTTAAATGACAATAAGTAATTGAGAGATATGATCTCACTCTATTTTTTTTCCAAACATACTGATGTACTTGTATAATATTAATTATGATAATAAGTCATTGAGAGACATGACATTATCCTTCATAATACCAATGTTAGACCTCCGGATAAAGAAATTTCTTGAGGCTAAACAGGATCGATATGAATAGTGAAAATAACCTCAAAGCAAATGGGAAGAGACATGTTGATCCCGACCTATGTAGGAAGAATGAGCCACAAGGTAAGATATGTAAGAGTCCGTGATATTTATTGGTCGTGGTAGAAGTCGTGGAGGTTCTCCCAATAACCTTGCTTAGTCAATGGATATCCTCTATTTTAATTGATAAAATTTGTTTGTTTCTTAACTTGTGAAAGTATAATCAATCATTCATATTAGACTATTGTATTTGGTCTTAAAGTTTATTTTGAGTTAGATTTATGTGATTTGGCCGGATTTAATTATTTGTGTCTTATTGGTAAATTTTGCACTTCATTCTAAAGCATTACATGTAATTGAGTTTATTTACCACACATTCACATAAAAGATTCAGGAGTAAACTATTAGATATAATGTAACATATCTAGCAAATAATGTATAATATTAGAATGAAAAGTATTTCGTTCAAATATCTATGAAGAATGTGAGAATTTATCGAGGAATAGACAATTATTCACTGAATTGATATTTATATATGACAAAGTCTTGTTGCTTAGCGGCACATTGATTAAAGTCATAAAAGCTCAGTATGGACCAAGAGCGAAACGAACCTTGTTAAGTTTGATGATATTCATATTGATTATTATCATTAAGAAATACATTATGAGAGTGAAACTATACCTTTAATTTTTGTGGAAGAAAGCATGTTTTAGAATTAATCTATTAATTTTACTTTCCTACTTTTTGATTATTGAATCATAAGATATGACCAACAAAGAACTTTTGGACACTGACTCATTCGAGTTTTGACACGACTGGCATGAATTCTTTGGTCGTCGTGATATGATGGTCCATATTATAATAAATCTATATGGACATCTTTTATTTTGAGTGAAACACAAAATGAGGTAGAAATTTGATGCACAGTATAATGTCGAACTAATACTGTTCAATTACAACTAGTGCATTTTAGAGTACTAGGATCACTACATACATTTATATCTCAAAGATACATCACTCATTTTTTGAAGACTTATTAATTAGAAAAGTTTTATGATTGGGACCTGCATATGCTAAAGATACAAATACAAAGTATAATATTTCATTCTTACAATTAATAATTGGTGATTCAAAATGTGGATCATTCAAGTATTTTATAGTTTTGGTCGATGCTGCGGTACATATTGTCCATAAAAATGTTGCACTTGTAAAAATTCTAGCACATTTAGTATGATTGAGAACTCACCACCCTTATAAAGAGCCCAGACTCATAATGCTAGAGAGTATACTTAAAAAGTATTTCATGTTTATTGTATTTCAATCAAAATCGATGTAATACATCTTGTACCCTAATGTGCATATATAATAAGGTGTCAAAGAAAACACCGTCGAAAAGAATATAGATGGTGACTAAAATAATATTTATGCGCACTCATATATTTGTCTCTGCATAGGGTTATGTATTATTGCTCGCAACTCTTACCTATTCATTTATAAACCTCTGCTAACCAAATATTTTGCGTACCAGTTGATGACTGGATATAAACCTGATAATTCATATTTACGCATATTTGATTACGCAGTATATGTGCCTACTGCGCCCCAACAACGCATTCATATTTGTTTCTAAAGACGGTAAGTGTTTATGTTGGATATGAATCTCCAACAGTCATCCGATGTTTGAAACCTTTGACAGACGATCTCTTTACCGCTAAATCATTGGATTTGTCACTCTAATGAGATAGTCTTCCCGTCGTTAGGGGGAGATAAGAAAAAGAATTTTCTAATAAAATGACAGGAATAGTTTCATACTATGTCTCATTATGATCCCCGCATTTCACAATGTAACGTGAAAGTAAAGTAAAGTAAAGTGAACAATTTATCTTCAAAGTATAGAAGACTCAATTTCTGAAGTACGAGATCATATATATACCAGCTACAAATGTGTCTACAAGGTTAAAAGTCCCCATAAAGGGCACAATGTCATAGATTAAGACATTACAACCATACTTAGTGGAACAGGGGGAGGTCACTTGGTTCGATCAATACTTGCCCAAGGAATAAGAGGGCATGTATGGCACAACTTCAACTGATCATCAATGAAGATAGTTCCTCTCATGAGATTATCTCTGGTTATACTTATGTCCATAAATCATTACTAGAGGACGCTCCGATATTTAATATGATTCCAGGGAATAAAGAAATCTCAATGTACTATGAGAGTTTATATAAGTTGATGGAAAGATTTTCCACACACATTGATGATATATACATTGTTGCTCAAGGAATCATAGAGCGCGATAGTATCAAACCACGCTCTATTGAAATGTCAACAAAGAGCAAATTGGCCTAATTCTAAAGAATCAATTCAGGTAGAACTAAATTCACTGACAACAAGACAGGTATTTGGTCTGGTAGTGCTAACCTCACCAAGTGTAAAGCCTGTAGGATATAAACAAAGTTTCGTCAGAAAGCGTAATGAGAAAATTAAAGGCATGAGATTCAAATCTAAACTTGAAGCACAAAGTTTCTCAAAATGCACTGAAATTAACTATGGGGATATGTACTCTCCCATAATAGATGTTATAATTCTAAAGAATGATACCTATGGTTACATCATATCTCTATGGGGATCATGATTTAGAGATATATATGAAAGTGCTTGCTGGAATTTTCTTGCCAATACAAGTGACTCTAAGCCACGGAGTGTATTTTCAATTAAATTAAAACACTCACTTTATGGATTGAAATAATCCAGACGGATGTGGTATAACCGTCTAAGTGACTACTTGATTGGAGAATGATAATCTATGCTCTTGCATACTTATAAAGAAAAGAAGTTTCAAACTTGCGATTATAGTTGTATATGTCGATGATATGAACATAATATCCATTCTTAATGAAATAAGAGATATCACTAGTTATTTGAAATCCTAATTTGAGATAATAAGCCATGGAAAAACTCGATCATGTTAAGGTTTCAAACTAAAACCGAGTTTGTGGAATACTAAATTCTACATTTTTATATATCTAAAAGATGATCAGGCGATTAAATATGGATAAGTGAAATATGTTAGCACTCCTATGATTGGTCAAAATGAAGATATAAGGAAAGATCAATTTCATCAGTGGAAGATGAAGAACTTGTGGGAGCTGAAATTCCCTTCATATATACAATATGCTCATTATTGTACCATTACTAATACACTTGACCAAATATTACTTTCTCAAAATTTTTATCTTGATTTAACTCAAGAAAGCGCAATGTCACCGAAATGGATTTTGATATCTAAAAGAAACCATTGACGTGAGTTTAATTTTCCCATTCATAAATATAATTGGAACTGCAGATGGTTTTGTAACCCCTAAGAAAATATTGAGTTTACTTCCTACTGTGAAACACCAAATAGTATCACTGATGTTGGTTACTCATTCGATCCATATAAAGAGATCCTTATCATACAGATAGTAGTTCGTGAGTATCTACTATAAATATTATGATCATTCATATATCTGATAATAGTGGCTTGAACTCTATCACTAAAGAAAATGTGATAATACGAGTAATATCACCCCAACTCTTCTTCACCAAAAACTATGCACTTTCTCAAGAATTAAGTAAATTGAGGAAGTGGAGACTTTCAAAGTTCTCTTGATAGATGTACGTATCAAAGAGAGGTGTAGACTTTAGGGGGAGTCTCAACATAGGTGTGTTGTACTCTTTTTCCTTAGACCAAGTTCTATTTCTTTCCATTGGGTTTTGTTACTTGGCAATGTTTTAATGAGTTAACAATTAAACACCATTTCACCATTTGACTTGGCACAAAGGGGAGTGTTAAAGAAAAAATACAATTAGTGTGCCTTTGTCAATAAGTAACTGATGAAGAACAATTTAGGTATTTGTTATCTTTATGTATTATGGAAACATGTATTTGATACCCTATATAAAGGGAGTATTTGATGAATAAGAGAACCCTAATTTCTATTGTCTCATTCTCTTCTTCTTTTCTTCTTTTCCTTTTACATGTTCTAAATAATACGACATTTTCTTCTATAAATTTATAATTGTATAAAAATGTAATAAAGTGTGATTAAATTTCTAAAAAGTTGTTTCGTAAATTTGAAAAATAAAAGAAGAAAATAATTTATAAGATAATAAAACTACCAAATAAAAAAGTATTAAAAAATAAGGTGTTGGAACACAAAATTAATTAACAGCTTATGTAAACAAAATGTAAATATTATAATATAATACTAAATAAATACCAAAACTTGAAATCAGAAATAAATTATATAATAAACCATTTCTTATATTCTTATAATTAGTTTAAAGATTAGAAAAACTTAAAACTATTATAAACTAATAATATAAGTCATTAAAGATTATAAAATAAGTTAAATAAATATAAAAAAGTGATCAAATATTTATTTTATAATATTTTATTCTATAAAAATATAATAAAGTGTAATTAACTTATAAATAATTATTCATAAATACAATAAAGGAAAAAAAATATAAAGTAATAGAAGAAACTTAAAAAAAATACCACAAAAAGACAATTCTGTGTATGGCGGCTAGGGTGGATTATGGAGAATAAAACACTTTATTCTGGTATGCTAATCATAAAAAGTAATTAAATAATTATTTTATATTTATTATTGTATAAAAATGTAATAAGATGTAATTGACTTTAAGTACTGATTTCATAAACCTGAAAAGGAAAAGAATATTATAAAAAATAATATAAAATTAAAAAAACTACCAACTAAAAAATATTAAAAAATGAGGTGTCGGACCACATAATTAATTAAAAAATTTTGTAAATAAAACATTAAATATTATAACATAATACTACATAGAAACCAAAACTTGGAGCGTAAAATATCATATAATAAACTATTTGTTAAAATTTATATAATTATTTAATCAATTTCTAAAATATAAAACTTAAAAATATTGTAGAATAATATATAAGTTGTTAAAAATTTATAAAGTAATTTAAATAAATATATAAAAATATTTAAATAATTATTCTATAATATTATTGTTCTATAAAGATATAATAAAGTGTGATTACTTTCAAATAATTATTTCATATATATATATATATATATATATAGGATTAGGTTCAAATGAGAACCATGTTCTTATATGTGAACCTAGGGTCAATTATTGGCCTTAGATCTAATTAAATGGATGGATCAGATTTTTTGCGTATTTCCTTATTTATTTAAAAGCATTATGATTGTATAATAAAAGCACTACTGGTGTATATAACTAAAAATAATAATAAAGCACTGTGATTGTATAATTAAAGCATTGCTGGTATATAATAAAAACACTAGTTCGCAGGTTCGCATATAATGACATGGTTCTATTTGAACCCACCCCAAATATATATATATATATATATATATATATATATATATATATATATATATATATATATATAGATAGATAGATAGATAGATTAGATAGATAGATAGAGAGAGAGAGAGAATAAAACATGTTAATTCACTAAAAAAAATCGACGATTGCTGACGGGCGGATCAGTCAGCAAAACCCTGTTGGGTTCGCTTTTATCAAAAATATATATACTAAAACCCCGGTAGATTTCGTTAGCGATTTTAGTGATCGTCATTTTCATTATTATGTATCGAATACAAATTAATGATTCATATAAAATTAAATAAATTAATACCTCACTTTCGATATCTTCAAACGACGATGGAGAGGGAATCAATTCCCGACTATGTGGCTAACACCAAAACTCCTCGCTGAGATTCCAAGCGTATCCCCTCTAATCGGGTCCACCATTTGATTGCGACACCGGAAAAATTCTTCGCTAGTAGAATCATTCCGTTTTCAAATTGATTAAAAGAATAAACTATTAATCCAACAATCAAAAATTAATTGAAGATTAATTATTATAGATGAGAAATTATTAATTAATCATCATCTACAGTTGAAGACTTAAATTAAAATATAAAAGAAAAGAACAAAATTTCTTCTCTGTCTTTTCACAAAAAAAGACGGCCGCTTTTTTCTTTTCCTTTTTAAAAGGTATCAAACCTTTTTGGTTTGTTTTTCTTTTATTGGAAGATGGATGCAGACGGCTCCTTCTTTTCTATCTTACATATATATTTATATTAAATTAGTTAGGTTAAGATTAGGTCTAACCTTAATTAACTAATTAATATAAATATAAATATATATAATTATATTTTAAAATTTTCAATCATTCTAGTGGGCTTCTACAATTAGGGCCTACTAGAAAATTACATGGACTTGGATTTAGAATCCAACTAATTAATTAATTAATCCCATGAATTTAAATTAATCAATCCAATTGACTAATTTAATGTATTCCTTTAATTGAGATTTCTAATCAAATTAGATTTAATTACATAATCAAATATATAATTAAATATTTAATCCAACAATTGAATTAAAATAAAATCTCATTTAATTAATCTAAATTAACTAATTATTCCAACCATTGGAGTTATCAATCTTGTAATGTCAACAACCAAAATTATGTGTGACCCTTTTAGGTTCACGACTAACACTAGCAGTAGGCTTATAACTTTTATAAGTTTACAAATAATAATTTATTATATTAATTAATCTAATTAATTAATTCTTTTGAGATTAACTCTTTAATTTCAAGAACCTACAAATCATGACAACATCTAGCAAGTAGCATAACTACCCAGTGTTAGGTGAAATAGAGAGCAAACCTATTTCAATTGCAAGTCCATACATGTACGATCCTTTCGACAACTAGTTTTCGGATTAAATCTTGGGCATGGATTTATAAGTCGAAACCTAATTGATTTAATAACTGTGATTTCATTTCAAGTTTAAGTAATTCATTTATGAATCAATATTCATCGTGCCCTGGACAAGGTCTTTGAATCACAAACTATGAAAATTCACAGGATACTCTCTTGTCAATAGACAAGTGTCGAATTCTATGTTGGCTACAGATAAACCTCCACGCACTTCGATACAATACCCAAAATACTCCTTTTACGATTGTCAGGCAATCAAAAGATAAATCTAAGTATTGCACGATGTGCACAAGGCTACCATCGTACCTCAAATCAAGTACTAATCATGTACTATTACAATATGGAAATTCTTATTCGACAGACAAATCTTCCAGTTAAGAATTTCCATCGGATCATGTTCAATGAACTTGTTCTCCAACGAGCACCCACATATATGAACTCGCATCACAACGCTGATGTTAATGGAATGTAACATCCTTGTCTTACAAGCATGCATCATATGCGCAAGTCTTACCGAGCTATTCAATGTCCTGTCTCGAAAAGCCCATTGACTTGGAACAAGTTTAAGACCGAAACCTTAGAGACATGTTCCATGATTGCCATCATATGCGCAACCATATCCCATAGTTTAAATTGGTCTAAGGACTTTATCATACGTGCAATTATAATAAAAGCAAAACATAAGATAAAGAAAGTTGCCTTTATTAATATAATTTCAATAAAATCATTATACAAGTAGAATGAAATCCAATCTAATTGGAACGTCGGGCACTCTACTCTAACAATCTTCCACTTGCCCTAGTGCCAATTGCCCATGTATTTTAGGCCCATCTTCTCAAGATGCCCGTAAAATACTTTTTGTGCTAAGGGCTTAGTCATAGGGTCTGCTACATTTTCTGCTGAAGCGACTCGATCCACAACGACGTCGCCTCTACCAACGATCACTAGGTGGTATCATCTCAACATGTGTTTGGATCTTGGATGAGATCTCGGTTCTTTTACTTGCGCTATAACCCCATTTTTGTCACAATAAATTATTGTTGGATCAACAGCGGACGGAACTACATCCAACCCTTGGATAAAGTTCCGCATCCAAACAGCCTCTTTTGTTGCATCTGATGCGGCAATATATTCAGCCTCTGTAATAGAGTCTGCAATCGTCTCTTGTTTGGAACTTTTCCAACTAACTGCTCCTCCATTCAAGCTGAATATATATCCAGACATTGACTTTGAGTCATCTACATCGGATTGAAAACTAGAGTCAGTGTATCCCTCTAGTTTCAATTCTCCATTGTCGTATATTAAGAATATATTCTTAGTTCTTCTCAAGTACTTAAGGATCTTCTTAACAGCGTTCCAGTGTTCAAAACCTGGATTCGACTGATATCTGCTCGTGACGCTCACAGCATGTGCGACATCAGGTCTAGTACATAGCATTGCATACATAATGCTCCCAATCGCGGGCGCATAAGGTACACGAGCCATCTTTCCTCTTTCTTCAGGTATCTTTGGAGACATAGCCCTAGAAAGTGGATCAGTGCTCATTGGGAGGTATCCACGCTTGGATTCCTCCATGCTAAACCTTTTTAGCACTTTTTCTATGTACATAGACTGGGATAGTCCGATCATCTTTCGTGATCTATCTCGATAGATCTTTATCCCAAGGATAAAAGACGCTTCTCCCAAGTCCTTCATGGAGAACTGCTTAGATAACCAAGTTCTTGTTGACTGCAACATCCCTACATCATTCCCAATGAGTAGAATGTCATCAACATAGAGTACAACAAAAGTAACTTCCCTCCCACTAACCTTCTTATAGACACATGGTTCATCCGGATTCTTATGAAAATCAAAAATTTTGATTGTTTCATCAAAATCGGATGTTCCAACTCCTCGAAGCCTGTTTGAGACCATAAATGGATCTCTGGAGTTTGCAAACCTGTTGCTCACTCCCACTGGATATGAAGCCCTCTGACTGCTTCATATATATCTCTTCCTTAATATTTCCATTAAGGAAAGCAGTCTTCACATGCATTTGCCATATCTCATAGTCATAATACGCAGCTATGGCTAATAGGATCCGAATGGACTTAAGCATCACTACTGTGAAAAGGTTTCCTCATAATCAATGCCTTGCTTCTGAGTATAACCTTTTGCAACCAAACGTGCTTTAAAGGTACTTACCTCTCCATCTACTCCAAGCTTCCGCTTGTAGACCCATTTGCAGCCAATGGGAACAATTCCCTGTGGTGGGTCCACCAAGGTCCATACCTTGTTGGAGTACATGGAGTCCATTTCGGACTGCATTACTTCTTGCCATTTTTCTGAGTCAATGTCAGACATTGCCTCTNGTTTGCAAACCTGTTGCTCACTCCCACTGGATATGAAGCCCTCTGACTGCTTCATATATATCTCTTCCTTAATATTTCCATTAAGGAAAGCAGTCTTCACATGCATTTGCCATATCTCATAGTCATAATACGCAGCTATGGCTAATAGGATCCGAATGGACTTAAGCATCACTACTGTGAAAAGGTTTCCTCATAATCAATGCCTTGCTTCTGAGTATAACCTTTTGCAACCAAACGTGCTTTAAAGGTACTTACCTCTCCATCTACTCCAAGCTTCCGCTTGTAGACCCATTTGCAGCCAATGGGAACAATTCCCTGTGGTGGGTCCACCAAGGTCCATACCTTGTTGGAGTACATGGAGTCCATTTCGGACTGCATTACTTCTTGCCATTTTTCTGAGTCAATGTCAGACATTGCCTCTTCATAGCTTCTTAGATCACTATCCAAAAGGAGTCCCTCTTCTTTGTTCTCTAACAAAGGGTTCATCCTCTCAGGAGCCCTTGAAACCCTTACGGATTTTCGAAGAGGTTGTGCTACAGATGGTCCAGCCTCAGCTGGTGTGCTATTTGCGGTAACCTGTGGGATACTTTGTGGTTCTTGAACTTCATTAAATTCTACAACTCCGCCACCACTTTCAGAAAGAAACTCTTCTTCAAGGAAAGTAGCATTCCTCGAAACGAACACCTTTTGTTCCGAAGGGTCATAGAAATAGTATCCTATAGATTCTCTTGGATACCCTATAAACTTACATAAGATGGATCTCATATCCAACTTATCTCCCACTTAACGCTTAACGTAAGCATCACACCCCCATGCTTTTAGGTATTTGTAGGAAGGTGACTTCCCATACCATATTTCATAGGGTGATCGGGTACGGCTTTACTTGGAACCCTATTTAATAGGTATGCCGCCGTCTCTAAGGCATAGCCCCAGAATGAAAGAGGTAAGGAAGTGCAACTCATCGTTGATCGAACCATGTCCAACAAAGTTCGATTTCTACGCTCCGAAACTCCATTCAGCTGTGGAGTTCCGGGAGGAGTCCACTGTGAGAGAATACCATTCTCTCTTAAATAATCAAGAAACTCAGTTGATAAGTATTCACCTCCTCGATCAGACCGAAGAGTCTTAATACTACGATCACTTTGTTTCTCTACTTCACATCTGAATTCCTTGAACTTTTCAAAGGCCTCAGATTTATGCCTCATAAGGTATACATAACCAAACCTAGAATAATCGTCGGTAAAGGTTATGAAGTAGTGATAGTTCCCTCTCGCACTAACACTTAGTGGACCACATACATCTGTATGGATCAAATCCAATAGACCTTTGGCTCGTTCCACTTGTCCAACGAATGGTGATTTAGTCATCTTTCCTTTAAGGCATGACTCACATGTTGGCAACTTTTGCTCTCCCTTAAGGCCGAGTTTTTGTCCTAACATGTGTATCCTTTTTTTAGAAATGTGACCTAATCTAGCATGCCAAAGTGTGAAAGAACTTTGATTATTTAACTTCCTTTTATTTTGTTGAATTGTGAGAATGAGTTCACTTGGGGAAATGGTGTATAAAGAATTCGTCAAATAACCGAAATATATAAAGAAGAGTCTTTGAAAATGGAACAACTTCCATTCTCAATAACAAGTCTAAAACCCTCTCTGTCCAAAACAGATACACAGATAATGTTTCTGATAATATCCGGAACATAAAGACAATTACTCAAACATAATTTAAAACCATTATACAAAGATAAATAAACAGTCCCTATTGCTAATGCAGCAACTCTTGCTCCATTCCTCATTCTAAGGACCGTTTCCTTTCTGTCCAACTGCCTAATTCTTGACATTATCTGCAAATCATTGCAAATGTGTGAGCCACAACCGGTACCCAATACCCAAGAAGCATCATTAACAGATAGGTTAACTTCAACAAAATATATACCTGAACTTTTCAGGCTTGCAAGGTATTCCTTGCAATTCCTCTTCTAGTGCCCTATTTTTCCGCATTGAAAGCACTTGTCATCAACTTGAGAATTAACCTTTTTCTTACCATTGTCCTTTGTCTTCTTGTTGGGCTTAGAGGAACTCTTTCCTGTCCACTTCCTTTTCTTTGGCTTTCCAGCCTTCGATTTGGAAGAGGATCCAACAAGCATGACCGGCTTATCCTTTTTGATGGTGGATTCAGCCGTCTTCAACATGTTCAACAATTCAGGGAGACTATTCTCCATGTTGTGCATGTTAAAGTTGACAACAAATGTGTCAAATGAGGGAGGCAAAGACTGCAATAAAAGGTCCACATAGAGTTTATTATTCATAACGACTCCAAGGGACTCGAGCCTTTCAATAAGAGCTATCACCTTCAGCCCATGGTCTTGGACTGAAGAGCCCTCAGTCATACGACACCTGAAAAGCTCCTTAGATATCTGATATCTTTCTTGCCTTTTTCTCTCACCATACAACTCTTGCAGGTGTAGAAGGATTTCAGAAGCATTATCTAAAGCCTCATTTGGCCTTTGCAACTCATTTGACATCGATGCCAGCATGTAGCATAGAGCTTGCAGATTGTCATCACTATGACGAACATATTCTGCATACTCATCTGATATCTTATCCCCAGGCTCCGGAGGGGGAGATTTGTCAAGTAAATAGGCCTTTTTCTCCAAGATTAGGTGATTAGAGTAGATTTGTCCTTATTTTTATTAGCTTTTCAGTTCGTTTTTCTATTTGTTTTTGGTATAAGTTGGACGATTTAAGCTTAATCTCGTATTTTTATAATTCCAGCTTATTTTACCGCATTTTGATCATAATTGATGCAAGTAGGTGATATTTCGTTGTTTTTCACCTTACAGCTAAGTAACCGAAAGAGTTTAACGCGTAATAGACAAGGTTCGATGTTCAAGAAGTGAAGAACAAGCTTTTCGGTGAAACGAGTAGCAAAAGATCGAGAATTGGAGACAGACGTGCAGTCGCGTCGACTGACGCGACCGTCGACGCACCGTCGATGCGAGCCATGTCAGCGAGTCATGACCGCATCAGTCGACGCTCCGTCGACGCTACTTGCTGAAGCGTCGATGTCGACGCACCCGTCGACGCACCTGCCCAGCCGACGCGCACACCTGCCGACCAAGTCTGCCGAGTCCCGCCGAGCACCTGCCACGTCAGTCGACGCTCCGTCGACGCACCGTCGACGCGACGGCCCAGAATTCGGATTTTAGGGTTTCTTATGCGCCAAGTCATGCAAAATCTATATAAACCCTCATTATTTCGGATTTTAAGAAAAACACACGACCTCTTAGGGTATTTTAGCTTATAATAACAATAATCCCACATCTCATAACGAGATTTGAAGACGGAGATCAAGGATCGAAGAACAACGCGTCCAAAAACATCGAATTCGAGTTCGGGATTCATTCTTCGCCCAAGATCAACGTTCAACCTCCGGAATAGCTGGAGCTTTTTACTGCTTTCATTAGTTCCAATAAGTTCTCTAAACTCTTAGTTAATTTAGTAGTTAATTTCTAGTTTAATTGTTAGTTTAATTCTTAGTTAATGCTAGAACTAGTTTAATTAGCTTAATCGTTTATGCTTGTTATTGGATATTGGTTAATTTAGTTGATTTATGCGATTGATTTATGCTTAGTTATTCGTTAATCTTAGATTCATATGATACATTGCTTAGTGATAATTTATTATATTCATGCTGTTAGATTAGTTGCTATAAATTCTTAGTTCTTGAGTTCAAGTAGTTTAATTATTGCTCGTAGTTGATAATCTAGTTAAAGTGATTAGTTTAATTAGTTTTAGCTTAATTATTGCTTTAGTTATAATGATCAATTCAATCTCTTTAAAACCCCAATTGTACATGTATGTTATTCGTATTTGAGAAAAACATCGAAAGGACCGAACAGTTGTTTCCTCGAGAGATACGACTCGAGTCAAGCTCATCACCCTACAGTTACCTCGTACACTTGCGAGCAAACTGACGTGCTTTTAAATTGATTATTAAAAATGGGGTGCACAAAAGCCATGAGTCAAAAATTTGGCGCCGTTGCCGGGGACGCAACGAGTAGGAATTTAAGATGTTTTTCATTTCATTATCTTGTTAATTTTCTTTTCTTTATTATTTTCGCACTTGGTTTTTGCCATTTGGTACGTTGACGTGTTGTTGAGTTTATGCAAGGAAGGCGATCACTTCAACGCGACCTTGTACCATTCATTGACAACATTCACCGTTCAAATCCACCGAGACAAAGACCCGTTTTTATTCCCGAGGACGATTCCTCAACAGCAACTGATTTCGCTTGTGATTAAGTTTCCGACATTATGTTGGAAGCAAATCCAATTCGAAA
>BMAC01001021.1:208870-293657 GCA_014905375.1 Phtheirospermum japonicum | reverse complement strand
AATTTAGTTTCCCGCCTTTTCCAAGCCCTCTGCGCGCCAAGTCAAAGTGATTTCCCGCCTTAGCGTGTCAAGCCAAAACGATTTCCCGCCTTTTCTTCTCCTATATAATGGCGCCCTCGCCAGCTTCTTTTCCATGCATAATGGCATCTTCCTCATCTCCCAACGTCTTTTCCCATGAGGAGCATGTCTGCCTACTTCAGAAGAAAGGTCGTCTGAAGGCAGAAATTGCCAGATTGCAGGATCAGCTGCAAGACCGCGCAGAGAAATTGGCTGAGAAGAAATCAGAATTCCGTAATGAACGACAACGCCTCGAGCAAATCATTGCTGGCTTGAAAAGGGAGAACGCGGAGCTGCATGTCGATTGGGACATCGCGGTGGAGGTGTCAGACCGATTTCGTGTTCGGCTTTTGGAACACGAGGACGAGATTAAGCGGCTCCGTCAACTTCTCGATTCTACACCCCCATCCTAAGGCTGTGTTTTCGCTTTTTCTCATGATTGTAATCTGTGCCCTTATGACTGCGAATATTCTTGTGAGAATGTTTTCTTTTGTATTTTCTGCTGGGAGTTCTTTTAATTATTAATAAGCGCTTTCGTTAATAATCTGAATGTGTCTCATTGCTTTCTTCCTGTTGTGAACCATAATTTCAGCTGTAAATCTACTCAACCTACACAAACATAAAGTCATTACAATTAAGTGTAAAATTTTCTTAAATTGGCAATGTTCCAAGCGCGGGGTAGTGCCGTGCCATCCAGCTCTTCCAGCTTGTAAGCACCGCCAGGCAAGATCTGGGCGACTCTCAGCGGCCCTTGCCAAGACTTTTCTAACTTCCCCTTCGTCTGTCCTAGGTCGGATCGTCGAAGGACTAGATCTCCTACTCAAAATTGCCGCTTGACCACGGTTTTATCATATGCCGCTTTCACCCTTCCTTTAATATGTTCCATTCGTAACGCAGCCTGTTCTCTTTTTTCCTCAATCAGGTCTAAAGCGTCCTGCCTCAATAGCTCATTCTGCCCTTCATCAAAATTCTTGATCCGATGGGTCTTAAGACTGACCTCTGCGGGCACTACAGCATCCATACCATACACTAAACAAAAGGGGGTTTCACGCGTACTCTCTTTTGGATTCGTACGGTATGCCCACAACACAGAGCTCAGCTCTTCCACCCATTTTCCTCCAGACCTGTCCAGCCGTGACTTAATTCCTTGGACTAAAATGCGGTTAGTTACTTCGACCTAACCATTCGCTTGAGGGTGGTATACAGCTGTGAAGTGTTGCTGAATGTTCATCTTAGTACACCAGGCCTTTATCTTGGCTCCCGCGAATTGAGTCCCATTATCTGATACCAACACTCTTGGTATACCTAAGAGACAGACCACATTTTTCCAAATGAAACCCATCACTGCCTCCTCGGTTATTCTAGCGAGAGCCTCTGCTTCAACCCAATTGCTAAAATAGTCAATAGCTACAATCAAAAACCTTTTCTGGGCTGGGGCCATTGGGAACAGGCCAACCAAATCAATACCCCATTTCGCGAAAGGACAGGGGGAGCTCATAACCATGAGTTCTTCCGCTGGTCTGTGGATTAGTGGGGCCAATTTCTGGCATTTCTCACATTTTCTGACAAAGTCGTCGGCTTCCTTCCTCAGAGAAGGCCAGAAATAGCCGGCTCTTAATACCTTGCTGGCCAGAGCTCTAGCCCCCATGTGGTTGCCACAACATCCTTCGTGTATCTCCTTCAGCACCATAGCTCCTTCCGTTTGTGTTAAGCATCACAAAAGAGGCTGACCAAATCCTCTTTTGAACAATTCTCCCTTAACTAGGCGAAATCGGGCAGACCTGTTCCGCACTTTTACCGCTTCCCTCTTCTCCTCTGGCAAGACCTGCTGTTCAAGGTATTTTTTTATGGCAAAGCGCCAATCGTCTTCCTCGGCAACCGGGCAGATCTGCTCGACCCCGAACTCCCCTTCTGCCTTTAACAAGGTGATCGTTCGTTCATAACAATCCGTGGCTGAACTTGCTACTTTTGCTAAGAAGTCTGCGCGGCCGTTTTCTTCTCTAGGGATCTGAGTAACAATTAATTCTTTCATTTCCTTGGCTAGCACTCTGAACCTTGCTAGATACTTCTGCATGCTTTCCTCTCTTGTCTCAAATTCCCCACTAATTTATTTACAGACGAGTTGCGAATCGACCTTGGCGCTTAATCGCTCCGCTCCTAGATCCTTTGCCATTTGAATCCCTCTTAGAAGGGCCTCGTATTCGGCGACATTGTTAGAAAACGTAGGGTCTAATCGGACAACGAATTTGACAGATACGCCCGTTGGGTCTATCAGGACAATTCCAGCCCCGCAGCCTCATTTTCATGTAGCAATACGTTCCCTTTGGAGTTATAAAGCTAACACGCTTCCAGTCCTCTTTAGCCAATCTAATCTGATGGTATCCTTGCGAGGCGTCCATCATGCTCAAAAGCTCGCAGCCGGAAGTGGAGTCCACAAGCTGGTCAATTCTTGGTAATGGGTAGTGATCTTTCGGGCAGGCGCGATTCAGGTCTCGAAAATCAATGCACATCCGCCAGTCTTCTATTTTCGGGACCAGCACTGCATTGGAGAGCCATTCTGGGAATTGTATCTCCTGAATGTGTCCAGCTTTCAGGAGCTTCTCTACTTCTGCTTCTATGATGGCCTCCTTCTCTCGCCCAAAATTTCGTTTCTTCTGTTTAACCGGTTTTATGTCGGAGCGGATATTGAGGTGATGCTCAGCAACTTCAGGGTCTATTCCCACTAGGTCTTGAGGGGACCACGCAAAGATATCTGCACTCTCTCTTAACAAAGCCACCAGGTCTGTCAGTACTTCAGGACTAAACGTCGTGCCTACCCGTAGAGTCCTACTTGCATCGCCTGGAACGACTTCTACTATCATCAACCCCTCCTCCCATCTTGTTAATTCTATCTGTGGCTGCTCCATCCGAGCCCTTTTGCTCATCCTCTCCTCCTCATTCCGCCGTATGCAATCCACATATGTTTGATGCGCGGCATACTGGTCTCCCCTTACCTCATCGGTTCCATCTTCTGTGGAAAACCGAGATGACGGCCTGGAACTGGCTCAAAGAGGACCGACCCAACATAACATTATACGAGGATGGTGCATCTACCACCAGGAAACGCACCATCCGTGTCACCCTATATGGTTCTTCCCCCAGGGTTACAAGGAGTCTCACCGCTCCCAAAGGTTTTAGAGCACCTCCCGCGAACCCTACCAGGGAGGTGGTTACCTCTTCAAGTTCAACATTCAYKTTTAARTTCGTAAAACAGTCTAGAAATAAAATATCTGCAGAAGATCCTGTGTCCACGAAAATTCGACGAACGTTATAATTGGCAATAGTAGCTGTTATCACCAAAGCATCCATGTGTGGAGCGAGAATGCCATCGCTATCCTCCGATCCGAAACAAATGTTAGGCGTGGCCGCTACTTGCCCCACCTCTCGGGGCGTTCGGATCAGGTCTTTAGCAGCCCTAACATAACTGTGTTGAGTTCTTTTAGAGTGCTCATCCAGTTCTCCTCCCATTATCATTTGGATTTCACCATGAACAACCTGGTCTTGGTCAGGTCTTCTCGATCCAGCTCTTCCTCTGTCCTGAACATCCGCCCGACCATTCTTGCTTTGTGGGAAGCGGTCCACATTGTGATGTCCAGGCCTCGTATCACCTCTCCTTGTACCAACATATTCTTTTAGATGTCCCGCCTGGACCATTCTCTCCAACTCGTCCTTCAAATGCGTGCATTCATCTGTGTTATGTCCATATTCATTATGGAAGCGACAAAAGCGATCCGGACTTTCTTTTCTTGGCTTCAGCGAGTAAGTTTTGGGCCACTTGAGCTCTGGGTGACACTCTGTTGCCTTCAAAATTTCGCCCGGAGGTGTCTCCAGGGGGGTATATTTATCAAAACAAGACCTACCCATTGGCAGATCTGGTCTGGGATTTTTTGTCGCCACCCTGTCATCCCTGTCATACCTCTCTCTTCTCCTCTCGCCTTCATCCTTGAGCTTCAGAGCTTCCTCTAAGTGGATGTACTTCTCGGCTCTCTCCAGGAGTTCTCCAAACTTCAATGCTGGTCTTACCACCAGGGACTGGAAGAACTCTCCCTTCCTCAAACCTTGTGCCAGAGCGTTTACAAGCAGCTCTTCTGATGCCGAGGGCACTTCCAGCTTTGTTGTTATGAACCTATTGATGTAAGCACGTAGACTCTCATTCTCTTTCTGCTTTAAACTAAAGAGCTCGAGCAGCATCTTTTGATACTTCCTACAACTCGTGAACTGATGTAGGAAGGCCGAGCTGAATTCATCAAAATTGCTGATGGATCTCGGTGGCAATTGGCTGAACCAGAGCTGTGCCGATTTGGTAAAGGTCATTGGGAAGACCCGACACATAACCGAATCAGAAAATTTGTGCAACGCCACTGCTATCTCAAAACGGTTGAGGTGGTCTGCTGGATCCGTCGTCCCGTTATATTCAAAACCCAAGGACCGATAAAACACTGGGACATCATCGCTCATGACTTCCTCCGTAAACGGGGTGCCTCGACGTGCCGGCGGTGCCGCTGCACCCACCATTTTTTTTCTAAATTCGCGCACCTCTTTCTGCAGGCTCTGCATCTGCTCAGCGAGGCCGGGATTAACCTGGCTGGCTGTGTCACCATCAGACGTGGCAAGATGCTCTTCTCTGTCCGGCTGGTGGTTTTCCGGTGAAAATCTCTCCGATGCTTAAGTTAGTAAGTGATGAGGTGTTTTACAGAAAAAATAAGAAGGGATGCTTGTATGAACATACCTCTCATTGCCCCCAAGTTGGGGTATTTATATCTTATCCCGGTGGGGACCCCAGCCGGGATCTCGAGAACACGTGCCGCAAACCATGGGCCGTTTTATGAAACATATTCGGAACAAGTGGTCCCACTTGTTCCCTCTTCGATAAGCTGGTGACCAGGTCTGTTTAGATCCACTCTGGTTCTGATTGATTTCGGTGTCGTCTTCTTTCTTATTCCAGGTCTGTCAGGCATACACACGGGTCCTTCCTGGTGGGGGGACCCCCTTTTCTGGAATCTCGGGAACACGGTCCCTGAATTAAGGGCCATTCAGTTAGCGGTTTCTGACAAGTGGTCCCTACTTGTCTTTTTGGTCCAAACCTCTAGCAGGTCTGGCCTGGAGTCCATTTTCTCCGAAAGAGCTCTGACCATTCTTCCTTCACGCCAATTCGTCCCCTCTTATCTACTACCGATTTTAGGTCTACCTCAATCCAGGCCTGACCAATATGGCCCTATCAATGCCAATATGTGTAAAAGATATTATTACGAATATAAACCGATTGTGTTACAAGAAAATGGTCAGACCACAGACACAAGTTGGCTTGTTGGTCACCTTATTCTAACAATCTCCCACTTGACCTAAAGCCAACTATTCATGTATCTAAGTCCCATCGACTCTCGATGTTTCTCGTGAACTGATATCGATAATGGCTTGGTGAAGGGATCTACAACGTTGTCTTCAGAGGTGACACGTTCAACAATGACTTCACCCCTCTCTACAATCTCACAAACAAGGTGATACTTCCTCAATACGTGCCTGGGTTGGTCAAAGAGGGCATGAGGAGAATGTCCTTAGCCGAGCTATACGCATTATGGATTGCATTTCACAATGGCAGCGTGAAGCTCTATCATATCCTCACAGCTGCAATCGAAAACATGCAGAGAGTGCACGAAAGGAAATCAGCAAAGCTCACACTGGGCAGATTCACCAACGAGTTCGCCCGATATCAAAATTGTGACCCCTAAGACAACGACGTCACATACTCCAGTGTGCCGATACAAGCCGATAGTTAGACGTACAATGGGTAAAGTGTGACTATTATGACTTTCTTGGGTATATCAACAGGGAAGAGTCTGAGGACGACAAAGAGAGCGACGACGGCAAAGGGAACCAGAATGCAGGTTTCCAGAGTTACGAGCACGGGGATTACGGAGAGGGCCTCGAGTACGGAGGATATAGCAGAGGATTTAGCGGTGAATATAATGGGGGTTACCATGATGATGCATACGGGAGTGGTCCGAGAACTTACCAGTCCCAATACTCTGACGCGCAGTGGATGCAGATGTTGGACTTCCAGATGAGCGTCATAGAGAAGATGAGGCTAATGAGCCTCAACCAGGAGAACTATGCACGAGATGCTCAGCAAGACGCTTGGGAGGCACGCGAGAAAGCCTGGGAAAATGCTCGAGCAAGACGCGAGGAAGCTCGGTCGTTTTAGAAAACCTTGGTGAGAATAAACGCTAATATCACTGAGACAAATCAGAATCTCACCCGGTTGAACAAAAATGTCGAGCCTAATAATAACTACCTCGTTGCCATTGATGGACGTCTCATATAACTCGAGCAGCGCTTTACACCTCCCCTTCCAGATAATATGGACATGTAGGCGGGCCCGTGCCCCAGCTGTATCATTTTCTATCCGAACTCTATTTTTCTTTTGTAGTGATTTGATGTTATTTTGATTTTTCTAATTATGTGTTGTGTGTGTGAGTGTCTGTATTAACTATTTGACTAAACTATTTGCATGTTATTTGTTTTGACTTTTTTTATCCCCTTGTGTTGATTAGTACAATACCAATATGTGTAGGTAACCCGTCAGATTACATCCTTGCACTATCATCCGATCGAATTGGTGCAGGTGTCCGGTCAGATAAAAGACATTGTACTACCATCCGACCAGACTATTGCTACATCTGACCAGACGGAGAACAATTCACTAGTAATATTTTATGCATGCATAGTTCGAGTCTTTTTAGTCAAATAGTTATGTTTTAGTCTTTATTTTATGTCGACGTACGTTGAAATCATTTCCATGCTTGTTTGTGTTTGTACTGGCTTTCTTGTCAGAATCATGTGTTATATGATCTGTCGTTAGAATCTTATGAGCTTGTTTAAGTGCGAAATTTTTCAAAACCCACTTATATATATATATATTTAAAAAAATACTTAGTCGTTAGCCATTTTGCAAAGCTTTTAAAACTCAATCACCTTGTTTTCAAAAGTCTAAATAAAACCCTATAGTAAGGAGCCTTATGTGTTTATCAACATTTCATGCTTTGATTCGATAAGTGTTTTGAGAAGTCTAAAGTTGCATGTGTACATTTGGTTTTGTAAATGACGATAAGCATATATAAAATCCGATTCTAGCCTTATTCAGAAATAAAAACCACAATGATTCCTAATGAGCCCCCTTGAGCCTTATATCCCGTCTTTGTCTTAGCCACGAGCATAATTGTTCCTCTTATTTCATTTAAGTTTTTGACATGAGAGTCTATTTGGGCTAAAGAAATATGACAATTGCAGGGTAGAAGTTAGTGGATTAAAAAAAAAATTAAAAAAATATTAAGGGTGCTTAAGGGCATCTAGATGTTAGAATAAAGCCTATTTATAAAGGCAAAATAATAAAAAGGGAACTAATACTTACGTTCCTTAGAGTAAAGCGAGTCAGTTCAGGTTTGGGGTGAGATATAGCCTTAGTTACTAAAGGCTAAGTATAGTGATACATGGTTGTTTTGGGAAGAATGAGGAGTTAACTTTATTCTATGCTTAGAGTTTTCATCGAGTGAGTTATTGATTGCGTTTGTTCGCAAGTTAGACACACATCTTTATATATAACATACCGTACCCTAAAAGACTTCATCTGATCCTTAACTAAATGTGCATACATATGCGATATATGATTTTTTGATTTTCACGAGTCATTGAATGCACTTTTATTTATCCGACACTTACCTTTTGAAAAACATGCGCGAATGAGTGCACCATTATATATTTCTCTTTTGTGCGGATGCATTCTTTTGATTTTAAGGTGAAAAGATAACATGAGTTTAGCTAAAGAGTTTTTGACAAAATTGTTTATATTTTCCAAACTATATTTTATGCACAGCATGACTCTTTGATCTAGCAACCTTCATGCTTACGTGGTTTTGATTCTTTCATTTGTTCGAGGATGAACAAACCAATAAAGCAGGTGGTGGTTGATTCGTACTTATTTGTTATATATTTGTATATGTTTCGAGTCATGTTTGAGTCTTTTTGTTATCTTTTTCGGGTTGAGATTAAGTTTTTTTACATAATTTTGCATTTTATAGCTTTTTATTTAACTTTCCAATTTTTCGATCGTTAATTGGTCCTTTGAGATAACTTTTGTGTTTTCTCATGTAGCTAGATCACTCAACGAGTCTGGGGTTTCAAGAGGATTAACCTCATAAGCCGTTATGAGAATTGAGAGACAAGGACCAGGAAGTCAGCGCCCAAAAGTAGCCACAAGGACACTTATCCAGTTGGATGGATTTGGCATCCGACCCGATTGATCTTATAAAATCACACCGGTCGGATGACTCTGCCGGATAAACTTACTGGACTAACAACCAGTCGGATGGATCTGACAACCGACCGGATTGGCTAAGAGAGACTCCCATCCGGTTGGATTCCTCAGACCATCCGGCCGGATGCAAGTATTACAAACTCGGATTTTCAAATATTTTCAATTATGTAGGCAATGAAGGGGGGCTTTTTACTATAAAAAGAGCAGCAATCTAATGCTTGAAAATATCTTGGCATATATTTGAATAATCGATCATTAGGAGCAATACTTTTCACAAGAGCCCTCACGACAATTCGATACAAGTTCGATCATTTTCGTAGATCATCATTCATCTTGAAGAACACAGGAATTCGGAGTTCATGACAAACTTCTTGGTTCGTGGCACAGAAGATCGTCCCTTTAGAATAGTTGGAGTCTAGCATAGCTTTCATCTAACTAGATTAATCATCGCTCGTTTCAAATTAGTATCTTCCAAAACTCTATTTCTATAATTATAGTTGATAATCTTTTAGTTAAATATTTCTTGTTTGGAACTTAGTTGTGGAATAATGGTGTTGGTTTTGAATCATTGATTGATTATAATTAATTGATGTCATTATTTTTTTCAAACTTTGCTTGGGATAATTCAGTTGACCATTCTCTTGTTTTTCTATAGTTTTTATATGTGTGCTTATTATTTTTAGAAGTAAGTCTTGTCAATTCATATCAGGTGTTCGATAATATGCTTTGTCTCTTATTCGTAGTTTAATCTTCTTAAGTTTTCAAATAGCTCATAAATTAGTTTTCCAAATTCACTATTGTGTTCTTACATCGAGACTGTAACCCTCTTTGTAAGATTAGTTTTAAATTTTAGTTGCCTAAATTGACCAAATCCAAAAACCCTTTCGATCGTGAGTTTAGAGTTAGAACTTGTAATTTTTGATACAATAAACATCGTTGACTCCGTATTTCCACTCCTCGAGAGAACCGACTCGAGTTAACTTTCCAGTATACAGTGACCCCATTCTCTTGCGGGAGAACTAAAACCTTTAAAACGTAGACGTGCATTGTTTAACTAGAATTAATTTTGAAAGAAGCAATTTGTTCGACTCAACAATCTTGCTACAAGCTGATCGACCTCCACTTCTCCTTCCTTGTCTCCCACGGGGTACTTGATGCTCATGTGATGAGTAGGCATAATAGCCCATAACGCATTGTCAGCAGGTCACCCTAATATAATATTGTATGTCGAGTAACCTCTGATCACCATAAACTTTAGTTTCTTTTCTACTCGGAATGTGACTTGACCTAAAGCTACCACTAAGATTACTTCCCCACCTGTGATAACCTACGACCCATTAAATGCAAAAACAGGTGTCTATACGAGCCTTACCTTTACCTCTACACCCATCTACTCCAAATATTGATGATACAAAATGTTAACTGAACTCCCATTATCAATGAATACTGGCCGGTGTCATAAGTAGCACCTCCGCTCATATAACTAATGCATCTTGTGCTCCACCTACAATCCTCATCTTTCACCAGGCCTAAAGCATATCACTAGCATCGAAGGTGATGACTGTGAGTCTACTGCCGTGGCCTCCGAAAGACCTGGCCTAGAAGCTTTAATATGAAACCCCCATGCATTGTTGGATTCCCTGTCAGTTGGTCACCCAAAAATCATGTTAATTCATCTCCTACTATTATTGGGCTCTCCATCTCCCTTGCGGCCTTCTGGTATCTCCCTTCTCTATGCTTGTCCACCTATTTGCACTCCTTGGGGACCTCATAGAGGATGTCCTGGGACTGCCCACTTTGGGAATCGTGCCTTGTCTTGATAAAGGAATTCATTTAAATGACTTCCTACAATTAATCTTTCAACTTATTCCTTTAGATGCTGATACCTCTTCGTGGAGTGTCCAAAGTTATTAAAACCTGCAAAAATACTCAAATTTAGGATGAGTGGGTGTTTCTGTATAACTCTCTGGTCATCTTAGGATATTAGGTTGCTGTGTCTCAAATATAGAAAATATATTATCCCATGCTTCCTTCAATTGTGCGAAATACCTGAGATTATTATGTGCAACCCATCTATCGGCTCCCATATTAACTATAAACCCTCTTTCAATTCATATGTCGGGTTTTCTTTTGTCTTTAAAAGGTGCTGTAAAATGTCTTGCCTATCATCATGTATCTCTTTCAAATCCTGCCCTTTTTACTATTGGCCTCTCTTTGTAATCATCCTCGTACGCAAAATGCGACCATCCTTCTTCCTCAATTTATTTTAATTGGATATATTTTTTCTTCTATCCAGCACTTCCAAAAATGTGAGAGAAGGTCTCTTTGCCAGCGACTTCGTCAATCCTCTCGTACACAAACCCTTGGTGAAAGATCC
The DNA here is from genome assembly GCA_014905375.1 of Phtheirospermum japonicum. Classification (NCBI taxonomy): domain Eukaryota; kingdom Viridiplantae; phylum Streptophyta; class Magnoliopsida; order Lamiales; family Orobanchaceae; genus Phtheirospermum; species Phtheirospermum japonicum. The sequence continues at coordinate 282,873 of BMAC01001021.1, read as the reverse complement.
CATCTTCATCTCATCTGTGGCAGTAGGTACCACCAAGCTGGCTCTTGTAAACCTGGTAACGTAATCTTTTAATAAGTCCTCCTTTTTTTGAATTATGAGGAATAACGACATATATGTCTTGGTATGTGTTCTAGCACTAGAAAAATGTGCCAAGAATGCATCTATCAACTGTTGCAATGCTCCCTCATTCTCAAAACTTTGTATATATTGAGCTGGATTCGACAATCGCTCATAGTAAAAAACTAATCCCTTATACCATTTGGGTAGGGTGGCCTTAAGTATCTCCTCTGAGAATGAGTGTCCCCGGTCTTCCTCCGCTTTCCCTTTTGTGACCTATTTTTATAAATCCTGTAATGCTGCTTGCATGTCTATCATAACCCTAGTAGTAGGGAGTTCTTCGTCCTCCTCATATCTCAAGATTTTCTCACCATTTTTTTTATCGAATCTCCTCTAATATTTGCTGCTTCCTCTATAGTTCTCCATATTCTTCCTTCTCATCATCATCCTTCGGTTCTTCCTCTTCTTATGATAGATATGGCTCACTCTCTTCTTGTTTTTTTCCTCGTCTGGCTGGTCTCGATGGTGCCATCCTAGGTATCTTCTTGTTTTGATCTTTCCCACATGGGGAGACCTCGCCACCTCCTTGTGGTTTCTACCTTCCACCCGTTACCCACCTCATTCTCTATTCACCATATTAATCTCTGCTACTAAGCCTGGTGTCAATGATTTGTTGCCTAGTTTCAGGTATTATCACATTCAACAACTTCTGCAACATTCCCTTCTTCATATTGAGGAGATTTCGTCTTGACATCTCATCCCATTCCTCTGAACTTACGTTTACCTTTTCCTAACTTTCTTGAATTTCCTGTAGTAATGGTTTTCAGCTCTTTGTCTCCTTTCCACCTTGTTGTGGTGTGTTGTTTATCTCCAGGTTCTCTACACTCATAGATGGTATTTGTTTACTGCCAGTCGTAAGAATAATAGCGCCGTTATCTTCTTCTCATTTGCAAGAAAAATATAACGTGCATGGTATCATGTCTTTTGCCTTCATGATTATAACATCTCATGTCTTTCGCTCAATGACTCGATGTCACTCGTATTCCCACAGATGGCACCATGTGATGTAACAAAAAAATAGCTTACCAAGAAAGAGGTCGGATCACTTTGAAGTAGCTTCTCGAATCACAATCAACCTTCACAAAAACCTAATCCAATCAGCCCCAGCGTAGGCCCTCTGATACTTAAGTCAGTAACCTTATAAAACCTATAAAACAAGATCTATTATGAAATTAGGAATAATTTAACTTAGAGAGAATAAATGAGGCATGTGTGCTCTTCATATAGATATCAGAGACATACGTCCCAAACAAGGGTTTCAGTCTCCAAATCAGACTCAACATCTATAATTAGAAAACCATCACATATTAGGATTCTTGCTCTTCTTAAGTATTGTAATCACCATGTTCCCATGTTAATCTAGAACCTTCTACCATTTAACTAACCTGCTGGGACCCATAACCCTATTAACTATAAAACCATATTACCATACTACTATATTACCATATTGCCATGTATGCCGGGACCTTTGAACCTTTTACCATATTTACCTTATTACACTACTACAGAAACAGCTTTCTAAGGCTGTTAATTTAAGGTGGTTCACTGAAAACCGCCTTAAAAACACTTTTAACGGCGGTTGTGGCTAAAACCGCCGTTAAAAAGGTCATTTTACAGCGGTTTTTCAAAAAACCGACGTAAAAACTGGAGGCCAGCTAAATTTAACGGCTGTTTACAAAAAACCGCCGTAAAATCTAGAACATTCTACGGCGGTTTTTTGTAAACCGTCGTTAAATTTAGTAGGCCTCCAGTTTTTACGTCGTTTTTATGGAAATCGCCGTAAAATGTTTAAGTTTTTATGGCGGTTCTCAAATAACCGCCGTAGAATGTAATATAAATTAAAAATACAAAAATAAAAAAAAATCCAACGCCACGTCATGGATCCTTGTGCTCATTGATCTACTAATCTCCACCGTTCGTTAAAAATAAATCTACTGATCTCCACCATCCATTCTAAACATATCTCTATTGATCCCCTTCTTTTCCTCTCCGTCATTTTTCCTTACCCAAACCTGCAACTCCGGTCGGCGATGGCGTCCACACCCATGCCTGAAAAAGTTGTGGAAAACACTCCGTCCCACCAGTTAAACCCAACTGCAGCCATAAACAAGACTGGCAATTCTCAAAACTCAAGTCACGTTGCTTTATTTTCCCGTTTCTTCGATTTGCTCCTGAAGAACGCCGGAGCTTTTCCGGTCAAATTCAACCCTACCTCAGCGTCCTCTCTTGATGGCGAGCCTATCCCCAACACCGCTGGCAATAATTCTTCCCCCACTCTCACCAATTCGAAAAAATTTCAGAAAATGGTCCAAGATCCCCTTTTGATTCCGCAGAACGCCGGCGCTACTCCGGCCAAATTCAACCCCATCTCAGCCTCCTCCCGTGAAGGCGAGACATCTCACAACAACTCTGGCATCAATTCATCACCTATTCCCCCCAATTCAAAAAAATCGCAGAAATTGACCCAAGATTTCCTTTTCGTCATTTCCGGCGAAAAACACGACGGCGCTGCTACGACCAATTTCACCTCAGTCACGACGTCCCCAAGCGGCACTTATAACAACCCAAACATTTCGGAATCTAATTTAAACATGTCAGGCACTAATTCGATTTTTCCCCAACTCTGCAATCGCGATCCCCTTTTGGCACCTTCTGTCTTTGTTTCAATTGAGGCTCTTCAGGAAAATTTGAACGCTCTCTTATCCTCACCTGACTTTTTGGATTTGCTTGGAAAAAACACTGATGCCAATTGTTACCTGATGAACCCAATTTCTGAAACTTCGAAAAATACTGTTCAAGAACCCAATCTGCTCGTTGATGGTGATACTGAGGTTAATTCCTTTTCGAAAAATTATGTAGTCGCCACTCAGGCACTGTTACAATTATTGCACAAAATTGTATTTTCCCCGACGAAGCCCGGGTATTCCTCGGCACCTGCCAAGGTTACTCCGATGACCCCTGCGGCTGAGCTCGGAGAAGGCCCAAACCTGGAAACCCACAGTACTTTACAGACCCTCCTTATCTTGCTACACTTAAAACCGTCTCCATCGGAGCCTGAGAACACTTGTACACCTGCACAGGAAGCCCCGAAACCTCCTGCGTCTGAACCCGGAAAAAGCCCGAACTCGAAAATTCAGAAATCGTATGCTGCGGATGCTGCGACCTCGACACCCAACGTTCACTAGTTAAGGGATTGTGGAATGATTGATTACTCCGGCGAATTTCTGGAGATAATTTACACCCGTCCAGATGTGATGCATGGCTCGACGGATTTTACGAATGCTCTTGTCGGGAAATTCTCTCGTGGTAAACCTACTATGGAGGTAATTCGCTCCAATATGTAGTCAGCTAAGAAATGTTGATATTAGTTTTTGCAATATGTAGTCATTTTTTGTTCCTTTTGTATTTGTAGCTCCAAGAAGTCAAGGAAAGGCAAAGTCCCCGTAAAGGGAGGGAACCGATACTTTAAGAGCATTGGATTGGGATTTAAAACACCACGCGAAGCCATTGAAGGTTCAATTTTATTAATTATATTTGATTTCCTTCATTTATTTTGTATATTGTTGTCTTATGGACCTTACAAAATGGTGTTTTATTTTAATTTTACTTGGTTTTCCTCCTGTTCTTTTGTGTATTGTTGTCTTCTCTTCTTTACAAAATAGTGTTTTATTTGAAATTTTACTTGGTTTTGCTGTGTTTCAGGTCATTAACTTTTATACTCTCTGTTATAGTCACATTTGTTTGTGTAAGTTGGTCTAACTGATTCATTTGTAATGCTTGTTTAAGCCCTGGGTTTGTTGTTAACCACATGGTTATTATGTTGGAAACCACTTGAGCTTTCTGTTTTATTTATTAATTTTTTTTTGTCAAAGTGCTGTGAATTTACAATTTAATGTACTGGGATATATCGTTGTACTAGCACACATTAGTTTTTGACTGAATAAACTTTAATTGAGTTGTTTCTATTGATGTCTTGTCCTTTAGTAGTATGGTGTGGAATTATACCTATCTGTGTAGAGCCACTGTGAGAGTTTACTGATGCTTGAAGTGAACGAAGTTGAATTTGTGATAACACATAAAGTAGCATATTGATTTTTTGGGTAGGGTTTGTACAAGCCAAATTAATCACAGTTTTCTGTTTGGCTGATCCGTTGCATTATAAAATCTTGTAGCCATCATTTTTACCCTATTGCATTCACGACAAAATATTTTCTGTTCATTTGTAATATACCAAGATTATCTGTTTCTCGTGCTTCAAATGTTTTATGAAATTAACATTTTGTCCAATACGTGATCTCCGAAGTTCTACCTGATATTGGGGTTATGTGTTGTAGTGATGCTATTATCACTTCTTATTTTTATCTTTCAAGTATTGACATCGAATTTTACCCAGGCACATACATTGACAAAAAATGCCCATTCACTGGTGGTGTGTCCATCAGAGGCCGTATTCTTGCTGGAACTTGTCACAATGCAAAGATGGTGAGAACTATCATTGTTATGCGGAACTACCTTCACTGGGTTAAGAAATACGAAAGGTGATATTTCAGATTTTCCTTTTAAAATTTTTTATTTGCTTGTGGTTATTTTATCTGATTGTTGCATGGTGATCTTTAGATATGAGAAGAGGAATTCAAATATTGCTGCACACATATCCCGGTGCTTTTGAGTTAAGGAGGGTGACCATGTCATCATTGGCCAGTGCAGGTTAGTAGTGGGTTTAAAGTTTGAAGTGTCTATTCTTAATTTTATGAGCTTTTTGTTAAACTTTGGTTAAAGCGTGAAGTGTCGATTCTTAATTTTCCGATGCGAATCTTTAAATTGCAGCCGGATTTTGATTTTAATGCTGAATCACCTATTGCTCTGGTCTGGATTAAAATTCATAAATTACCCCTTCAATATTTTGATTTAAGCTTACTCAAAGGTTGTGGGAAAGCCTTTGGAGAATTCATTAAACCCGACACTTCAACTTTACAAGCCTTTTTCTTGAAATACGTAAACAGTTGGGTTGTCAATATATATTGTCACAGGGTATGTTTTTTGATAACTGCTTTTTTAAGTTTCTGGTCTATTTCGTTCCGTTCTGTTTTAACTAGAAAGAATTATTTTACCGGAGTTAGATATTCGGACGAACCTTCAATATTTGCATGGGAACTCATGAACGAGCCCCGTTGTGAATCCATTTCATCTGCTACTGCTCTCCAGGTAAATTAGATTTAGATTTTTCTTTTTTTTTTCTTTTTTTTAATTTTTTGAAATGTCAAATAGTATTGATTTGATTATTTTCTAATGGTATTGTGTGCAGGCTTGGATTACAGAGATGGCTGCATTTGTGAAAAGTTTGGACCGAAAACATCTTGTTACGGTTGGGCTTGAAGGTTTTTACAGTTCGAAATCAACTAAGAATTATAGAGTAGATCCAGGGGAGTGGGCTGCGCCACTTGGATCGGACTTCATACCTGTACTAGACAGCTCTCGAGCTTATGAGGATTGCTATTCACTGGATATGAAATTTGACCTTAAGGATGTCGAAAGCCGTTTGCACATCAGAGTTTACGTAAATTGGGATCAGTGATATCTTAAAGAAGGCTCACCATGGCTCGACAAACAGCTGTGTTCAATTGTTCGAGGCCAGAATGGTTGTTTTGCGGCTATCCATTACACCAGCTTTTCAGAAGAAGCCGTACAAGCCAATGTATAGGTTTTATCCATACCCAAGAATGGACACGAACATCACGAAACTCATAAAATTCACAACATTTGCAGATCTTCGTTGTGGTAACATTAGATATTTGTTTTGTTTATGATCGAATCTAAGAGGTGAACTGAGGATTTGGATACGAGTTTTGGTTTGATGTTTCTTATTGAAATATTGTTGTTTCTCTCTGCAACAATTAATGTTATATTGTACAAAATCATATTATTGGCAATTCCGGTGCACCTGCTTTCAATTCTTTCTTTTTTTTAATTTTTGTACTACTTTCTATAAGTACTTTTTAAGAACCGTTGTAAAATATCCGTTTTGAAAACAGACTTTCTAGATGGTATTTTCATAAACCTCCGTAAATAGGTATTGTTCTACGACGGTTTTAGAAATCGCCGTTAATTTGATATTTTCGACGACGGTTTTATAAAACCGCCGTTGAAACTGTATATACTATGGCAGTTTTTAAACCGCCGTTATAATAGCCTTAAAACCGCCGTAAATTCTCAGTTTTTAAGGCGGTTTTGAAAACCGTCGTAAATATTTACGGCGGTAGATACAAAGGCGGTTTTAAAACCGCCTTAAATTCCTGTTTCTGTAGTAGTGTTAGAAACCCATCAAGACCCAATTCCTCCTTTATGCGACCTTTTCTACGCGACACATTACTCGCGACCCTGTTTATGTGACCTGTTTTAACTACCTGTACATGGAGGGACCTATGCGACCTGATTATCGCAACTAGGTTACACAAGAACCTCTTTAACTCATTTCACCAACCTATTTTCCATCTTTGATGCCTTGCTTGAGCGACCTAATACTTGATTCCTCATCACCCTGTACAACCAGTCCACATATATCCTTAGGGGCTCTTTGCTTGTTTGCCCCAGCACCCTGTGGATAGAGTTGTGCCTGATGGCTGGATAGTCGGCTTTTCTAGACGATGCCACTACCCGAAAAATCTTTTGTCAATGGTATAATGTGCTTGTTGCTTTACTATTTGGTTTCACTGCATTTTCCTTGACCTTGGCCTCAAAAATGACCACGAAATCAATAGGAATACTTTAAATTAGAGGGGATGCACCACAAATAAGACAATAGTCTTAATCTTATTATCTTTTAGACTAAAAAATAAAGTTGTATTAATTTAGGAAAAATTGACAAATAATCTTTCAAATAGAAGTCTATATGTCAATTAATCTCATATCTAAATTTAAGTCAAATAATTTTTGCCAAATAGTCCACAATTATGACATTAAAATACCACAACACCATTACTATGAAAAAAATAATAAAAAAAAATAAAAAAATATAAAATCATAATATAAAATAATAATAGTAATAATAATAATAATAATAATAATAATAATATATTGGGAAATAGTGTGGCTACCGCCGAGATGGTTTATGGTGAACCCGGGTGCACCTAGCATGGTGCACCCAGTTCTTTTTATGATGGTATATCTATATTTTGTGCGATAATAGGTGTATAATTTGTGTGGTGCTATATGGGTGTTATATGTGATGAATATAATTATTGCAATATGAATATCCATCATCACACATAACACAAATATATCATCATACAAAACATTCACATACCATCGCACACAACATACATATACAATCACACAGAAAGGAGTGGGTGCACAGGGGCGGATCTACCTTGATGATTGAGGGGGACACGACCCCCCCAAAGAAATTCTAAAACACTAATTTATGATTTTTTTATTTATAGTTATATGTGTATATATATATATATATATTTGTAGCTTGGCATATTGGTTTCTGTGTTTAATCTCTTCTCAAATGGTTCATGGTTCAACTCTTACTCTTGCCAATTTTCCCTTACTTTTTATTTCTCTTATTTCTCTATTTTTTTTATCTTTCTTTATATATTCCTCTTTATCATTTATTTCTTTTTAGTTCCTTCTTTTTTCTTTCTCTTTATCTCTTGTTTTCCTATATTTTTTATCTTTCTTTTTATTTTCCTCTTTTTCATTTGTTTGTTTTTAGTTTCCTTTTTTTTCCTTTCTTTTTATCCACTAATTCATATATTCTTTATCCTTCATTTTCCTTTATTTTTATTTTCCTCTTTCTCATTAATTAAATTTAAAAATAAATATATAGAATTAAAAACATTACCCGTCTCTCTTTCATTTTATTTTTCTATTTCTCGTTAAAAAATCCTTCTAAGTTAGAATTAAAAACAACAATATAAAACTAAAAAAAATCACTCATTTCTCTCTTTTTCCCTCACCTTTTATTCTTTTTCGTTCCCCTTTTTCAAAAATTAATGGTACCAACTTAGAAGTAAAATCATATATTTCTTATTTTCCTTCACCCCTCTCTAGGTCTTTTTTTTTCTTTCTTATTTTTCATTTATATTCTCTCTAGTTTATCGTAACATCAAAAAGGTTAAAAATATATTTTTTTTCCCCTTGATATAACATGAGTCGATTCTCGCCATTTCACCAAATTATTTTTGTCTTTTAATACGCGGCCTCCCCAAACTAAGAATCCTGGATCTGCCCCTGTGGGTGCACCATGATTTTAGACACACATAACATTCATACACTGCACATAACGTTCATATACCATCGCACAAAATATCCATATACCATGGCACATAATATTCATATACCATCACGCAATTTTCAGGTACATAAAAACATCCATATATTATCGAACTAAAAATTCATATAACATTGCACAAAATATACATATATAGTTGCAAAAAACTTACATATACCATCACATATAAGAATCTGGTGCACCTTTCAGGGTGCACCCGGGTGCATCAGATAAATTACCACTACCACCTGCCCTTGCTGCAGCCGACGAGTGAAGACTTTTACGTGTAAATTTTTTATTTTTTATTTACAAAACTTCTTATGGGTCAAAAAATTTCTTACTATATGTCCGAAATTTTCTACTTGATGACAAGATTATTTACTTGATTGGAATTTTTTCTTGCTTGATATGCAGATGTTGTTATATATTCTTTACTTATTTAACACAATTTCTTTTATTTTTTTGCCAAAAAAAAGTCATATTTGATAGAAAATAATCTTTATGTATTTTAAAAAAATATATAATTTTTTCAGTCACATAATTCCAAATACGTGATTTAATAATTTATTTTGTCTTATTTAATATTTTGACTTTGTTGCCAAGATTTAGTTGTTTAGGAAAGACTTGATATTTATCATGTTTGATAATTATCATGTATATTATTTAGTTTTAGATAAGGTTGTAATTCTCTTTCTATTATTTAGTTTCATATATTATTATATATATTATTTAGGAGTTTAAGATCTTATCTTGTTTCCTTATATTATATATATATATATATATCTACAATATATTATGTAGATTTCGTTTTTAAGGGTAGTAAATATTATTAGGACTCTAGAGATTTGAACTTATTTCCTAACTAATGATATTTACTTACTTTATTTTTTATTTATACAAGCAAGATATGCATATATAAAGAGGAGGGACGAATCACAATCAGATTATGCTTTTAGAGAGATTAATAAAATAAGAATAGATTGAGCAAATTTTATTCTTGCTGCAGGTTTTGCCTGAGAATGGATGCAACTGTGAATGACGCCAGCATCCGACATAAAATTTTGCAGCCATAATTATTTTCTTCCATAATTTTTACTATTTTTGTAAAGATCCAATCTTGTGATTCTGGATCTTAGGCTTTGAAATAGTTATACTTATTTAGATCATATCTACTCTTAAAGTGTTTTTAATTTATCTTTACTTAGTAGATTACGACTTTTGTAATAATTGAAATATAAATTTTAATAGTAAAGATTTTTGCCCTATTGGGTCTACCATAAGAATAAATTATTTTTATAGTCAAAATTTTAGATGCGTATCTTTTAATTTTCGTGCTATTATTTTATACTCTTTACATCACACATTTTACTTGAAATAAAATTGTGAATCGAGGTCTACAAATCTTTCAAGTGACATCAGAGTTGACACTTGATTTCACGAAGTGTCGATCCTCTTTTGAAAACTTATGGATTCACAATTGCGTGGGTACGATACTCGTTCCTCGATCCTCGATGGATCTAACTATGGAACTTGGAAGGTCATGATGTGTGTCTACATCAAATCAATTGATGAACGGTCATGGTGTATGGTACTTAACACGCAAATACCTCTACAAATCATTGATGCGGATGGTAATCGTAGGGTACAAGATGAGATGCTTTGGAATTCAAATGATCATCTCGATAGTAATCGGATTTCGAAGGCCCTCCATGTTGTTTTTTGATCTTTATATTCTAACATATTTCGAGTTGTGTCAAAAATATTGCTAAATATTTTGGGCTAAGACACTTCATACTGCATGTCATATTGTTAATTGTGTGTACTTAATAAAGGGCACTATTTCAACTCCTTATGTCATAGAGAGGTCTGGATGCCTCTCTATTGCCTGCAAGATCTCCCCCTGGGGGTTGCCAAGGGCGTGTATTTATCGAAGAGAGGTCGACCTCTGGGCAGGTCTGGCCTGGACCTTTTCACTGGCGCTCTCTCCTCCCTTTCATACCTCTCCCTCTTCTTTTCTCCTTCTTGTTTAATCTTCAGGGCTTCCTCCAGATGAATGTACTTCTCAACCCTTTCCAGGAGTTCTCCGAATTTCAGAGCTGGCTTTACCACCAGCGACTGAAAAAATTCCCCACGTCTAAGGCCCTGTGCCAACGCGTTCACAAGTAGCGTTTCCGATGCAGACGGCACCTCTAGCTTTGCCGTTGTAAACCTATTGATATAGGCACACAGACTCTTGTTCTCTTTCTGCTTTAGGCTGAACAGCTCAAGTTGCATCTTCTGGTACTTCCTGCAGCTGGTGAACTGGTGTAGGAAGGCCGAGCTGAATTCGTCAAAATTACTAATGGAGCACGATGGCAGCTGGCTAAACCATAGCTGAGCTGACTTGGTGAAGGTCATCGGGAAAACCTGGTACATGACCGCATCTGAAAACTTATGTACAGCTGCAGCGATCTCAAATCGGCTCAAATGATCCCACGGATCAGTGGTCCCACTGTACTCAAAGCCAAGAGACCTGTATGAAGCTGGCACGGAACCGCACTATCACTCGCCATTTTCCTCTTCAGTTCCCTAACCTTCTTTTGCAAGCTCTGCATCTGCTCAACCAGGCCTGGGTTGGCTTGGCCAGACGTTTCGCTGTCGGAAGTGGAAAAGTGCTCATCTTTGTCGTGGAGGGGAGTCCGACCTGCGTGCTGATTGAACAACGGCTCCGTTTCTGCCAGCGGGACCGTCCAATCTGGTCGTGCACCGGATGGCGGCGTTGGCATCTCTGCAAACTTCTTCTCAACGACCACCTCCACGGCTTTGCCGATGAGTTCAGACAACTGCCTGAGGAGGGCGTCATTTAATAGTCCACCAGCAACAGGCACAAGCGTAGGTCCATCGGGAGGGGGTGGCACGGTGCCTGATCCAGTAGCCACTGACAGTTCTACTCTCTCGGGCCTTGCTGTTGATGTCTCAGCCGATCGTGGCATACCCCACGACGCGGCAGAGCTGGGGGTTCCTCCGAGCTCCCCCACCAGGTTCCGTCTTAATCCGTCTGAAGCCATTAGAAACCCCACGTCTTAGGTTGATCCTCTTCCCACAGACGGCGCCAATTGTTTCACCCCGAAATATAACCTTGCCTGAAAACTGGTATGCCTTCCCGACCTTCACCACAAACACAAGTTAGAAAGGACCACCAGTAGTTTTTCGGTGGAAACCTCTCCGATGCTTAAGTCAGAAAGTGTATGAGGTGTTTTCCAGCAAGTAAAAAAGAAATGCACCAAAGAATGACATACCTCTCTCAGCCTTGGGGCTGAGATATTTATAGTTTTTCCCAGTGGGGACCCCATCCGGGATCTCGGGAGCACAGGACGCGAATCAAGGACCGTTAAGCAACCAATTCTGACAAGTGGTCCCACTTGTCTCTTCCCGGGGGGTCTGGGAGCCAGGTCTTCCCTAATACTGCTCTTTATTTCTAGTTTAGCTCAGAATATCAACTTTGGCTTAGTTCTGCTCTCTCTGGATGTCCCACTTGTTCCTTTTAGGGAGGTCTGGGCGCCAGAACTATCTTAAGCTGTCCTTCTGGTGATTGTCCCATAAGGAATTCACCTTAAGCCAGGCTTATCTTGATCTCCTCAAGGGATGAAATTAGATTTTTCTCAGGGATGAGCTGACTAAAGGCCACCGGTCACGTTAATCCAGATCTAGCTACACTCCCCGGTTTTTCACTCACCGATGCTTGACCAGGTCTACACCAATATAGGCCTGACTTATTATGCCACATCATATATCTATATAAAAAAATTAGTATCTTACGCAGAAAAATAAGAAAATAAAATAAAATAATAATAAAATAATATTACATATACTACAAGTTAGTTGCACGACATGTTTTCAATAGAATTATCAGTGGCTTATAAATTTTAATTTTTTATATCACATATTCACATGTAACACGCAGGTGTTATATGTTTTACATTTTTTCAAACTCAATTTTCTACAGGTTTCCCCATCAAGTTTAGGGTATCTTGATATACTTTACAATTAATCTCGTGACTTACGGTAAAAAGACCTGAAAATTTTCTATTGTGAAAACCAGTTTTAATGTGATTAGAACAAATAATGTTCTTGATATATTACAACTAATTTTGTGACTCACGGTAAAAAAATTGAAAAATTCTTAATTGTGAAAATCATTCTTACTGTAATTAGAACAAGTAATGTTCTGATTCATGTGTTAAAATTATTTATTGTGAAAATAGAACAAATAATGTTACGATTTGTATGTACCATTTTCAATATTATTATTTTCATATTTTTTTATGAATATTACTCTTTTTCAAATACCGCATAAAATGCGGATGTTATATATTTTCCTTTATATATTTTAATTTTTTATATCACATATTCACATGCAACACGTGGGTGTTGTATGTTTTACATTTTTACAAACTTAATTTTCTACGGGTTTCCTTTCATGTTTAGAGTATTTTGTTATATCTTACAACTAATTTTATGACTCCCGGGTAAAAATACTTAATTATTCTTTATCGTAGTTAGAAATAATTATGCCTCGATTTGCGTGTAAAAATTATTTATCGTGAATAATAATTTTCGTGTAAAAACATAATGTTACGATTTATGTGTAGCACTCTTTTCAAATCCTGTATAATATGCGGGTGTTGAACTAGTATATGATTATAACATGAATAATTACAAAAATAATCACTATATTTTGTTAATATTCGTTGTTCATCTCATTCATTAACCACCCTAAATATTTTAAAAAACCTAATTTCAGTAGGTGAGAATGATATGAATGTAATGTACATACCATGCTTATTAACATCATATGCAAAATTACAAAATCTCACACAATATTTTGTTAAATTTAGGGGGAATTCCCGTCTACACCAAAAGATGAAAATTGTATCCCAGTTCATCCAAGTCAAAGTCTATATTTCCACAAACTCCAGTTAATTCCAAATGTACTATACTAGCCCTATTGCCCACCGATCCAAAATAATGGATTCCCTATATCAACCCATATTTCATTTATATCACGTATCCTCTCGCCCCGTTTTATTTTCATTCAGAAATTTCTTCCCCCAAAATTCTACACCAAATATCCCGATTCCATACTAGGTGCAGTATATTAAAGGAAAAACTCAATTTAAATGAGAACAGAATTAGAGAAAACAATGGCGTGGTTGTTCCACCCAGTGACCAGTCATTTCGAACTACAAATTTGTAGTAGTATGGTTTGAGATTTATCATTGTTGGAGTAGGTTTGTGCGTGACGATTTGTCGAAGAACTACGGAGGCGGCGATGGAGATCAAAAGAGACATGTAAGTAACTCTTGAATTGCAGGAGATAGTAAAGGATTTTGAATTGAAGTTCATTCTCTTTTTATCTATATGAATAATTTAATTCAATAATAATTTTTTAGGTATAAATTCTTGTATGGAATGGCAGTTTTTATTATATATTTTTGTATTATGAAATTCAAGTAATGACATACTACTTTGTCTCATGGTAGTTTGAATTATTATGTGTTGTTTCTTTTCCAATAATTTATGTGAAAAAGTTGTCCATGAATTCTTTTCCAACTAATTCATTTGAAAAAAAAAATTGCTAATATGCAATTCATATTGATACTTGAAACCCATAGTAGTTTATTAGTTTCATAGTATGAAATGATAATTTAGACTGATTATTTCTTTTAATTTGTTTCCTTTTTTTTTTCTCTTATATTTTTGTTGTATGGAATCCAATACTGTCATACTATTTTGTCTCATGATATTTTGAGTTACTGCGTAATTCTTTTCCGAACAATTTATGTGATCAGGTTCTTCTTGATTTATTATTTTTACAACTAATCCAACAAATTCAGTTTGAAAAAAAAAACTAGTATATATAATCATATTGATACTTTAATATACACTAGTTTATTAGTTGTGTAGTGTGGAATGACAATTTACTAGAATGAAGATCGTCAATCTGTTCCAACGATAATTAACTTCACCGATGACAAACATCTCTGTCGAACCAATATGAGTATTGATGATGTCCGATCGAGTGAGATTGTTTTATATACATTTGCATCGGCTAAAAATAATCCAACTACTTCCCTAAAACTTGATGATTAGTATACTTTTAAAATGTCAAATCATATGTCACTTTGATCTTTTTTGCTAACATATTAAATTATTTATATAGTTTCAGGTGTGTGTATGTGTATAATAATCCCATGCATAAAAATATTCATTGATATACTTTTAATAGAGTATTTGGATTTTGGTGATACAAGCTATAAATGTCAGTTTTATGGTGCTGTTTTTGGTATGAGAAACGAAAAAATAAATGTAGTAAAGATAAAATACCAAAATACGAATTATGTTGTGTTAATGGGATTATCAAACTTGCTCTTACTAAAGAACGACCTCAGTTTCTATGTGATCTATTTTACGTAGATTCTGATGTGGAGCAAGCACTTTTGAGACAATATATGGACATATAATAATATGTGTTGCTTCATGTAAATAGGAGGAAAGATCGACACAGATATCAACCGAGGTGGAGGTCCTCCGGTATTTAGGGTACACGGTAAAATTATCATCTAATAGGTAGTTTTCTCCCACCGATCAGTTCAACCCCTGAATTTTGCCCAACTATACATATATGATAAAGAGAACGAGATAAGCCAACGATTAAATTATGTAAGGTATGTTGGGTTTCGTAATTTAATTAATCAACTACTTACGCTATGACTATATAGTTCTGTTGTGCTGAATTGTATTGTTTGTATTGTGTTCGTACTATAGGCAGTGAAGTGATAATAATAACCTACATGCATCTATCATTGAAGGACTTAAACAAATGCCATATAATCATAATGAATCGGTTAAGTGAGATACAATCGACCTACGAGCTTCGAGGTTGCTGTTTTGATGGTTGGCGAATTCGGTCAAGCTCTAGGGGATAGAGATATAATTATCGAACAAAGATAGGCTTATTACGGTATATAAATGAGCTGAATGCATCATATTTGGCATTACAATATCCCTTAATTTTACATTATGCAGAAGATGGTTTTACAGAAGATATTGTATCCACAGAATTGCAAAAAAGCCCACAAAAGAAAAAGAGTCTAAGAAATGAAGAACAACAGTTAGTGTTCATGAATTCTTTGCATATGGATTACATGACAAAGAGACACAATCTTCATATAAACTGTTCTCCGGAATAATTTCCCAACATTTTTTTGATGCATACACTATGGTCGAGTCAACAAGTTTAAAGTTTGTTTGTTTACATCAGCAATAGTTTAGATGTGATATGTATAATCGTCTCATGGATGTTGTGTTATGTGGGGATACTGATCCCAGCGTTGTAGGTAAATGAATCATTTTTCCTTCTACTTTTACCAGAGGTGCTAGATTCATGATACTGAACTACTAAAATGCAATGGCCATATGTCGTTGTTAAGAGTATATCCTTATTAGTTTATCACATTCATTTTCAACCCAAAGTGACCTGAGATAATACATTCTCTCAAGGATCTAAACCTCAATGCTGAATACAGGTCTGATATTATTTGTAGAGTCTTCAAAACTATATTGAATGCTTTGATGAATGATCTTTTTTGTAAGGAAACTTTTGGAAAAGTTGTATCAAATTATGGTTTAACGACCTTTGCAATTTACTTTTGTTAAATTAAATATTTGAATTACACTTATATTTTCCTTTTCATCATTATTTCAATGATATATAATTTAGAATTTCAAAAATGTGGACTACTGCATGCTCATATTTCACTTTTTCTTGGAAAAAGAAAACAAATTTACGATCCCAGGAGACATAGATAAAATCATATCAGTGGAGGTACCCGGCGAATCATTTGATCCACATTATTATGTTGTGGTAAAAGACCACATGATTCATGGTTCGTGTGTTGTTGCAAGGTCAATTTCCCCTTGCATGATCGAAGGTTAATGCATGGAGCATCTCCACAAATAATTTGTTGAGATGACATTAATTGATGTAGAAGGTTACCCGAGACATAAACGAAGGAATGATGGTGAAGTGTTGAGAAAAATGGGGTCCCTTTGGACAATAGGTATGTAGTGCCGCATAATCAATTATTATTATTAAAGTATGGTGCTCATCATAATGTTGGATGGTGTAACCAGTCAAGATCGATCAAAATATATGTTCAAGTATGTTAATAAAGGGCATGATTACGTGGCTACATCATATTATCAAGAACCGATGATGATGAGTCTGAGAAACTTGTTGATGAAGTTAACATGTACTACAATTGCTTTGGTATATTTCATCATATGAGGCGGCATGGAGGTTGTTTGCTTCAAAATGCAGTACAAGTAACCTCTAGTTGAACGACTTAACTTTAATCTCTAGGATAAGCGAAGTGTTATATTAAATGATTTAGAACGTATTGATGTTGTTTTGAAAAACGCACTGTTAATGAGAGCATGTTTTTGGCATGGATGGAAGCGAATAAGATTTATCCTGAAACTTGAGAATTGACTTATGTTGAAGCTCCGACCAAATTTGCTTGGAGTTTAAAAATCATGAAGTGGACCCCAAGATAAAATAAATTTAAGATAGGTCAAATTTATTATGTCCCACCGAGTAGTGAGGATTTTTACTACTTGAGGTTCTTATCAATATAGTGTGCAGTGAAACATGTTATAATGATTATAAGAAAGTTGACGATGCTTAACACATTTAATAGCACAAAGCTTGCTACTCTCATGGTTTTATTAAACGATGACAGTGAATATATTGATGGCATTACTGAAGCAAGCCAATGGGCATTCTGAGTCTCTTCGGGGCATGTTCTCATCTTTATTGTCATCGGGTTCCTTGAGTCGGTCGAAGGATGCTTGGGAAAGATGTAAGGTGTATTTATCAGATGATATTTTATATAAATGATGAAAACTATTCAAAGGCCAGGTACTAAGACTTATATTTCAATTTTTATGTTATCACAAACTTTATTATTGGTAGATAACCAAATGTTTAGAAAGAGAGTCCACAATCAATAATCTAGCCGTATCATAGATTGAAAAATTATTGCAAAAGCCGTGGTAGGAGTCTATGTGATTTTGATTATATGCCATTCCCAGATGTCGATAGCAATAAGACCACTTAGAACAGATTGTTGCTTGACGAGTGGAGGTATGATCGTAGTGCTCTGGTTGTGGAACACAAAACTCTTTTTTTGAGTATGCCTGTGAAACAAAGAAACGTGTATGGTAAAATCGTCATGAATGTTGAATCCAAGGCTGGTGGTGTTTTTTTTTTGTATATGATACAAATGTACGAGCAAAATATATTTATGGAGGGCCCTATCTGCGGGACTGAGCGGCATATCATCTCTATTGTTGCCCTGTTGAAGGACTGCACATTCTTGATTTGTTATTCCATTAAATGAGAATGAATCGATCAACCCCCAAAATAATATATCTAAGGGTTTTAAAATAAATCAACCCGTATAGTCTGATGATGAATTGCACAAACTTGATTTAGTTTAGTGTTTAGAACACAAAGTTAGAGAGTTTTACAAAGAAACTAGAGCAAGGGATCCAGGTTGTTTCCACAAAGAAAAATAGGGAAACAATTCTGAAGTAAATCTGAGTTTTTATGTGTTTTTATAGGTAGCAACCCCATTATCGACTACTATAGGGGTCAATAATGTATGCCTAAAAATAACACATAATAGCAGTCCTAGTGTCGATCGATGCTTTGGTCGCTACTATCTCTTTTAAAAAATTAAAATAAAATACTACTAACATGTACTGTACATCGTCGGGTTGCCTTGACTTCTGGCCAGCACTTTGTTTTACGTCTTTAGATAGATGTGCTCTTTCATCAAGGTGATGGAAAAAGTCGTCTCCCTTTGCTTCATGTAATAAGTTTTGATCCTCTACCCATTCACATTGAATGTATTTCCTTTCAATGAAATCAACTCAGTTGGTCCATTCTTCATCATCTTTTTTTTTAATTTGAAAAGTATCAGACCATTCAAACTTCAAATTTAACGAAAAATTTTAAGACGGGGATTAAAAAGAAGTACCTAACCAACCCCCCCCCCACCCACCCCCCACCGCCCACCTCAAATTCCCATTTTACTATCCTCTTGTCACGAAATCATTTATTTCTCTCATTGTACACTCGTGAGTTCTCATATGATTCCATTTGAAACTCATCCAACTCATTCAATTGAATTCTTCTCTCTTTCTTGGTCGTCTTGAAGTCAATGGTTAACTTCTTAACGGCCTAATAGGGTTTGTGCTCTGACTTAGCTTGTAGGCAGCATGACTTCTCATAAACTAATTGATATGGTGATATCTCCAAAGGTGTTTTGTATGCCAATCTATAAGCCCACAATACATTATCAAGATGTACTGACCAACCTAGTCGGTCAATGCATACTTTTTAACTTCGATATCTAATGTCTAACCGAACTCTTGAAGTAAGAGAATCCATCAAATCAATCTAGGTTTCGCTTCTTTCTTCGCAAACAAGTGTGTAATAGCCTCATGATCCGTATACATTATTGGTTTTGTTCTTATCAAATACGATCAAAATTTATCAAAAGCATAAGCCACCGCCAACATTTCCCTTTCCATCGTGCTGTAATTGGATTGTACAAAATCAAAGGTTCAAATTGAGTAGTAGATCACTCCAAAGTACGTGTGTCTCTTTTAACTCAATGTTATTCCAATTGTGATATCATTTGCATTACACATCAATTCGAATGGTTGTGACTAATCGGGGGCTACGAGCACCAGAGCACTTACCAAAGCTTTCTTCAATGTATTAAATGACTGTATAAACTTATCACAAAAATCAAATAAAATATCTTTTTCAAATAAATAACATAGAGGTTAATCCCCTGACCCACTTGATGGTAGAAATTCGGGTCATGAAGCTCAAATATACACAATAAGATTCGCATAATCGTCACACGTGTGACGTAATCTATTATCATATCAATCATGCGATTTTAGTAAGCTTGGTAATGATATATCATTCTCATTGCTCACATTTAGCTATTAGATTATTTGTAATATTATATATATGAAAGTTTTTGATTGAAATCAGCACTTTGGCCAAATATGAATTTAACAAAATATGGTTTTTAATTTTGTAATCTTTCATATGATGAACTTTTACACTCCCTCCATTTTTTTTATTAAATGTCTATTTCAGAATTTATGTTATGAATTGCATATAAATTTAACTAATAATTAATCTTCCTAATTAACTTTTCTTTCATTTGTATTGATAATTATTTTATTAACATAAATTTATTTTGATTTTTTAAATAAATAGGGAAAAAGTTGGGGAAAAAAAGTAATAAAATTTTTTAAAACAACAATTAATATAAAATAAGATTTAGGCTCTAAAACGATGTTTAAAAGGTAATGGAGGGAATATCATAATCTTATATCGTCCCCATTTACCAAACACGATACCATCTTCAAATGAATCTAAACTATGGTATCCATATTGAAAATGACATAACAGCAATCCCCACCCATTTCGAACAAAAAAGGAATTAATGTAATTACATAATGAATTTTAAATTAGACCTTGAATATCCTGAATTTCTCCTTTTACAAATAAGTTAGAATAGGTCATATATATTTATCTTGCATTACAAAACATATAAATTTCTCATAAATCATCCTAGAGAAGAGAGGCTAACATTTATATACGCATGTGTCGTGATTACTTAATCCCATCACTGAATGATTACACATACCCACAACATTAATATCTTTTTCCAAGTACTTGTTCTCAGAAATCAAAAGTAGTCTACATATATCATATATAAAATAAGAAGTCTACATATTAAAACTGTTGGAAAACAAAACCACAACTTATACAAATCAGTTTCGATCGACATAAAAATGTCTAAAAATATAAGCACTAATACACCAATTTGTGAAATATCATTAGAAGAGACGTGCAATTTGTGAAAAGATTTACAACAATGGGAAAACTGTAGATTTAAAACTACCAACATGGAACGAAACCTCAAACATCCTTGGAATCCATGTATACTCCAATTTCTCAGATGTCTTGTTTCGTGAATCAAAAGTAACTAAATTACCTCCCAATTTGTACTCCAACAACAGCTCCCCACCCCTTAAAATACATAACAATCATTTAATTTCTTGCCTGATGTGACGTCGTCTCTCCATTTTGCACTACTACAAAAAACGTCATTGGAACAGGGGAACAGGCATCGATTGTTACTAACAACCGATGCCAAAAATCGCACGGGGTCTTTTTTATAATTAAAAAAAGTTATAGGCATCGGTTGTTCCCCAGAAACCGATGCCTATAGTCAGACGGTTTTTTTTTTGTAATAAATAAAAGTTATATGCATCGATTTTCTAAAACAACCGATGCCTATATAGTTCGGGAAAAATTAATAGCATCGGTTATTAAAAACATCCGATGCCCATAATGATATTAAAATCCAATAATTTTCATTAGAATAAATAGGCATCGGTTTTGGTCAAACAACCGATGCCTAAAACAGAACACTAGCATCGGTTCCTTATTTACAATCGATGCCTATGTATCGACAACTCCAACGAGATCATCATCGTCATCCTTCATCCGTCTGAAAAGGTTAGTTTCATTTACTTCTCTAAATTCTATAATTTTTCGATCAGTTCTGAGTCTTATTCACAAAATACCGTAATTCCCGGTCAATCTGAGCTCCAGTTCCACAATTGCGCTAATTTCTCAATAATTTCGTGTTACAGTTCCATCAATACCCTAATCTCCCGATAAATCTCGATTTCCAGTTCCCTAATCACCCTCAATCTCCGTTCCTGCTCAGGTGTATTGCTAATATCTCAAGATTCCGGCCATCGCTGGGACGGTTCGCATGCCGGCGAACAACCAGGTGCACAGCAACGCCACCTTGCAGACCCACGACATATGGCAGAGCACGATCGGTTACGATCCCTACGCACCGAACAAAGAGGAGAAGAGGAGAAAACCTCCTCAGAAGAACTCCTCCACCCCCGAAGAGCCCGAGCCGGAGAATGCCTACGCTAGTTTTCAAGGCCTGCTCGCCCTTATATTGTCTGCATTTTTTATTGGAAGGTTGTTGACTGTCGTGTGTGTGGAGACCCAAGATCTGTTCTTCGTTTCGCTTTTGTTGAGTCCACTGATGAGGGTAATCTTTACAAATGCCTATTGAATTTTTTTGTTTAGTTTCACGTGTGTGTTTATCAAAGTCATTTCATCCTAAAATACTATAGTCCACTGTTTCGCAGAGGCTGCTCGTGCTGCATTAAGTCTGTCTTGTACAGTGCTTGGATACTACACTGTGAAGGTGTCCAAGACGGCTATTGCACCTGTTAACCCACATTTTTGCCTCAGGTGCGATTACTTGCTGAGCTTTGTGGTTCTTTTGCATTTTCACTTGTTAGAGTTCAGACTAAACTCATTCACATTCTTGTACATTTTTTATATCAGAATCTGGATGAACGAGAGAAGTGCTCAAGAACATTTTATGTTACTAATATTGACAAAAAGGTATTGACTCGATCCACGTGACCTGAAAGAAGAAATTTTTCGAAACTCTGGAATGTGGTATCATTTGTTTTGTTTTCCCCAGGTTTCTCAAGCAGATGTGAAATTCTTTTTCCAATGTTATTGTGGAGAGGTTTGTGATTTTCACCAAATTCCTTTTTATAGCTTTCAGTCTTCCAATCAATTCAAGTTTAGTTGATTCTCCAAATGTGTTGTGTAAAGGTTTATCGCTTAAGGCTGCTTGGAGATCATTATCATACTTCACGAATCGGTTTTGTGGAATTCGCACAGGTAGAACCTTCTTTTATCGTTTATATTTTTTAAGTTCTATGTCGTTCATTAGCAGTCATAATCTCATATTGTTTCCTACTTTGTGATCTTGCTTTGTGCAAGCCTATGTTATGACCACACAAGTCTTCTCATTGGCGTTTTGTGGGTCTTAAAGCTTAAGATTACTGAGGTCCTAAATCTTAAAATAAAAAATAAAAAATAAAAAATAAAATATTTTCATTCATCAAAACAAAATGAATCTCTTTTAATTTGTAACTGTAGGATACTTGGTTTATTAAGAATTTATGTAAAACTGGAGTTGCTAGCTGTTAGTTTGGTTACTTCAGTGGAAAAAATGTATCCATCACTTGATTTTCAAAAACTTGTAGCGCAAATGAAGTGAGACTTGGGTAAAAGCTGTTAGCAATGGCACCTCAGCTGCCACCTCTACACACTCGGACAGATCAGCAGATGATAAGGATTTGGCTGATGACTCACAAGATAGAAACAAAGCATCACAACTGGATAAAGGCAAGAGGAAAAAGGACAGACGTGTGCATGGGACAAATGAAGACAGGCTGTGTGCTGGAGCTTGAATCAGATTGGTTTGTAGGGCATAATGGTGTAGCTACACCACTAAGGTTTATCTGTTTAGGCTCCATATGTATGTATAAATATGTGATGTATGTGCTGAGATAAAGTAACGAGCAACAATTAAGGAAAACAACAAACATGCTTTATATAAGCTTTCCAAAAATGATCTTTTACTTTTCACATATTTCAAACTGCTTTGTTTCTTTACATGGTATCAGAGCCTAGGCTCTGATCCATCACTGTCAAAATTTTCTTTTATTAACTGATGGCGACAACACAAACAGAAATGGCAGATGGATCACCTGGATCAACACAGAATCCTGAAATTATTCAACTACAAAGTCAACTGGTCACCATTAAGTTGAATGATACTAATTTCTTGCTTTGGGAACAACAAGTTACTGCAGCTATCCGTGGATATGGATTAGAAGGCTTTATCAACGGTGAACAGCCTACACCATCCAGATTTACTCAAGAAGGTACAATTAATCCATTGTTCATTAAATGGATGAAACAGGATCAACTTATTGTATCTTGGCTCTTATCCTCTTTGACTGAAAGCTTGCTAGTTACTACTGTGGGATTAAATAATGCTAAGGAAATTTGGGATTGCCTGAAAACTAGTTTTGCTAGCCATAACAGAGCCAAAATCATGCAACTAAAACTTCAATTGCAATCCACTAAGAAGGGAAATCTCCAAATAAGAGAGTATTTTGGAAAAATCAAAACTGCTTGTGATATGCTCAGTTCCATTGGTGAGAAAATTGCTGAGAATGATCAAATAATGTACCTATTGAATGGATTAGGGCCTGAGTACAACCCTTTAATTGTTTCACTTACCACAAGGACTGAGAAGTTCACTATGGCTGAGGCTTATGCAGTATTACTGAGTTTTGAGAGTAGGTTGGAAGGAATGGATGCTTTTAATTAGAGCACACAGTTCAGTGCTAATTTAGCTACTCAAGGACCAGGTTTTGGATCAAGGAGAGGTAGAAGAAGAGGTCTCTATCATCAGCAAGGAAATAGAGACCAGTTTTCAGCAAGAGGAGGCAGAAGCTATACAGGAAGAGGAAATGGTTTCAGAGGAAGAGGAGGTAAATTTGGCAACAACAAGGCAAAATGTCAAATCTGTGGCTACAACAATCATACAGCTGACAGATGTTATTACAGATTTGACTCAAACTTTCAAGGAAACAATGGAGAGAGGAACCATCAAAGGGATCAGACTGGAAACAACAATCCAATGGCTAATGTTGCTAGCATTGGATCATCAAGTTCAGAAGTGACCCATGATCATTATTGGTATCCGGATTCTGGTGCCACAAACCATTTGACCTATGAGATGGGGAACTTAAATATGTTTACGGATTATCAAGGATCAGAGACAATACAAGCAGCAAATGGAGTAGGTATGTCTATAGCTCACTATGGTAACTCTTTAGTAACTTCTGACCATCAAACCTTTACCTTAAACAACCTTTTACATGTTCCTAGAATTACTAAAAATCTGATCAGTGTTGCACAATTTGCAAAAGATAATAAAGTTTTCTTTGAGTTTCACTCTTCCTTTTGTCTTGTGAAGGATCAAGTAACAAAAGRTGTACTTCTCAAAGGGACTCTCAATGATGGGCTATACAGTTTCAAGCTCATTCRAGTCAAGTCACCTCAGGATCAATTTTCAGTTCCTCCAAGCTTTCCTCCTTTTCAATCAAGTGTCCACTCAGCCCATCTCACCAATAAACTAGATATAGGGACATGGCACTCCAGGCTTGGCCACCCCTCTTATAAGATTGTAAAAAGGGCCTTGACACATTGTAATTTACCCTTTCTTGATAATAAAGATACTTCTTTATGTTATGATTGCATGAGCTCAAAGATGCATAAATTGCCTTTTTCTGAATCTCAAACCAATAATCACGAAATTTTTGACATTGTTCATAGTGATGTTTGGGGGCCTGCACCAGTTTTATCTTATAATGGTTATAGGTATTATGTTAGTTTCATAGACCATGCTACTAGGTTCACTTGGTTTTACCTTCTCAAYGCAAAATCTGACACAAAAGAAGCCTTTATTCATTTCAAAAYTCTTGTTGAGAACCAATTCAAAAACACAATKAAATCTTTTCACTCAGATGGAGGGGGTGAATTCATGGGACTTAAACATATCCTGAGTCATTCTGGGATATTACACAGAATATCTTGCCCTTATACACCTGAGCAAAATGGTTTAGCAGAAAGGAAACATAGGCATGTGGTTCAAGTTGCTCTTTCTCTCATGTCACAGTCCAAAATCCCAGAAAAATATTGGAGTGAGGCTTTTAGTACTGCTGTTTTCTAATTAATATAACTCCTAGCAAGCTCCTAAGTACAAAACCCCTCTTGAAGCTATCAGTTCACAAAAACCAGACTATCAATTCCTCAGAAACTTTGGATGTCTATGCTTTCCTCTTCTGAAACCTTATTCCACTCATAAACTTCAACCTAGGAGCTTGCCTTCCACCTTTTTAGGATAAAGCCCTAATTACAAGGGATATAAAGTCCTATTACCTTCCAACAAGATAATAATTACAAGACATGTGTTGTTTCAAGAAAATGTGTTTCCTTTCAAATCCACAACTCAAATGGATAACAACTTTAATGATAATCCTGTCAATCAGGCTCCTCTGATTCATTTTCAAAACATTGCCAACAGTTTACCTCCAGCCACACCTTCTGTCAGCTCTCCACCACCTTCTGATCCACATGGAGGATCACCTATATCCTCTCCTACAACCAATAACCACACACTCACCTCCTCAACAGACATTAATGCCACATCATCATCATCTACACATATTATCACTATTGGTCAAATTACTATAGATATACCAATTGAGCAAAATGATATGCCTGCTCCTCCTAACTCTCCTGTGCAGGATAATGCAGGACATGTAGGGACACATCATATGCAAACAAGATCAAAATCAGGGATCCATAAGCCAAAAGTCTATGCCACTATGAAAGATGACATTGTTCAAGAACCTGGAACTCCTGAGGAAGCAATCAGCATACCACAATGGAGAGATGCTATGTATGCTGAATATCAGGCACTTTGCACAAACAACACCTGGTCACTTGTTCCAGCTCCCTCAGACAGAAAGATCATTGGATCAAAATGGATATTCAAGATAAAAAGAAATTCAGATGGATCCATTGCAAGGTATAAGGCACGGTTAGTGGCTAAAGGATACACACAGGCTCCAGGATTGGATTACACAGACACATACAGCTCAGTTATCAAGCCTGCAACTATCAGAACAGTCCTATCTCTAGCAATCACTAAGGGTTGGCCAATCAAGCAACTGGATGTGGATAATGCCTTTTTGCATGGTGAAATTAAAAATGATATATATATGGAGAAACCATTTGGTTTTGAAAGACATGGGAACCAGCTATTGGTCTGTAAACTGCACAAGGCACTTTATGGCCTCAAACAAGKCTCTAGAGCTTGGTCTAGTAAGTTTGGGAAAATTTTGGTGTCTCTAGGGTTCTTTAACTCAAAATKTGATACATCCTTATATATCAAGCACAGTTCATCTCTCTGCATAATAGTTATGGTCTATGTTGATGATATAATAATGACTGGYAGTRGCAATTCTGAAATYYATAATCTTYTTGATATCCTCAAACAACATTTTCCCCTTAAGGTTCTTGGTGARTTAAACTACTTTCTGGGAATTACAGTCAGCAGGGATSWTTCAGGCCTCTTCTTYAATCAGCAYAATTATATRTCAGAAATCCTTGATAGAGCAGGAATGAAMGGGGCAAAAGGTMTCATCTCTCCCATGGTTTCTCATCCTCCTCTTTCAAGGCTTTCAGGTCAACCTTTCCAAAATCCCAGACTTTACAGGAAAATTGTTGGAGCCCTACAGTATGTCACATTGACAAGACCAGACATTTGTTTTACAACAAACAAAGTGAGTCAGTATATGCAAAATCCACTAACACCTCACTGGAAGGCAGTCAAGAGAATCCTTAGATATCTAGCTGGAACTTTGAATCTTGGATTGAAAATTACACCATGCAGGGAATTTAATATAAGAGCTTATGCAGATTCTGATTGGGCATCAGATATTGATGACAGAAAATCTACATTAGGAATCTGTGTATTCTTAGGAAACAATTTAATATCCTGGAAGGCAAAGAAACAAGCTGTTGTTTCAAGATCATCAATAGAGGCTGAGTATAGGAGTCTTGCTAATGCTGTTTGTGAGGTAATGTGGATGAGTTCACTGTTAGATGAGTTAAGAATGCAGTTCACTAAGCCTGGTATTATTTGGATGGACAATTTAGGAGCAATTGCAATTTCAAACAACCCCATAAACAATGAGAGGATCAAACATTTTGAGCTGGACTTACACTTCATCAGAGAAAAGGTAAGGAATGGAACAGTAAGAGTGCAACATGTGCCATCTTGGGATCAAGTTGCTGATATCATGACGAAGCCATTGACAGGTCAATTCTATTGTAGGCTTAGAGACAAGTTAACAGTTACAAGAAAGCCCTACATAGAATTGAGGGGGCATGTTAGCAATGGCACCTCAGCTGCCACCTCTACACACTCGGACATATCAGCAGATGATAAGGATTTGGCTGATGACTCACAAGATAGAAACAAAGCATCACAACTGGATAAAGGCAAGAGGAAAAAGGACAGACGTGTGCATGGTACAAATGAAGACAGGCTGTGTGCTGGAGCTTGAATCATATGGTTTGTAGGGCATAATGGTGTAGCTACACCACTAGGGGTTTATCTGTTTAGGCTCCCATATGTATGTATAAATATGTGATGTATGTGCTGAGATAAAGTAACGAGCAACAATTAAGGAAAACAACAAACATGCTTTATATAAGCTTTCCAAAAATGATCTTTTAATTTTCACATATTTCAAACTGCTTTGTTTCTTTACAAAAGCTACTGCTTAATAGTGTATATGTCACAACAATCAATAGTCAGGAAGGCTAAGGCTAGATGGAAAATATAGAATCAGCGGATGTTGTATTAATATGAAGAGCTGCCAAATTACCTATGTATACTGTTGCAGTAATTCCTCCCACTGTAAGTCAACATATTTTTCCTAATCCTAATTGTTACATATATTTTTATTAAATTGGTAAAAAGAAAAAAAATTGCTCTGTCAACAAAAGTTTTTGGCAAGTGCATTACGTTTTATTGAACTGTATCGGATGAATGACGTGTGTATATTTGTGTACATAACATTTATCTAAAGATGAAGTGTGTTGTTGAACATGCACGGTTGATTTGGATGAATGACACGTGTACTGAAGAACTATTTTTTTTTAATTATTAAGAAAAATAATTATATGTTTTGACAAACAGGTTGGAACAACCGCTGCATATTTGGAGTCAGGCCATTACTGTTTGGAGCTTTATTTCATTCTCTTGGCATCTTTTGTTCTTGGCAATCTTTGGGTCAACTTAAGGTTACAATAAATCTGCCTGCATTTACTTTAATTAAGCATTTAATTAGTTATTAAGCTTAGCTTTGTGAAACTTCACTACAATAAATCTGCCTGCATTTACTTTAGGTTATGTTTGGTTTTTTCGTTTAAAAAACTAATATTTTTAAAATTATAATCTCAGCACACACCTATTTATTAACATTTTATTTATTCTTTCAACTAACTTATTGAATATGTAATTTATTTTTTTATAGATAAACTTAATATGTCATTCATCTAAAATATAAAAACAAACGGAAGTAATTATAGCAATTTGAAATTTACAACTCTACTTTCAATTTTAAATCATCATTTCACCCGAAACCCAAGTATTTTGGTTTTAATTTTCATCTTTAAACATTCTTTAACAAATCACGTGAACATAACATGGATGCAAAAAGCTCTAATATCGATTCCAATTAACTTTCTTGGTTCTGTTTTAATTTGTGTTGTAGCAACGATGTCTATGACTTTGATACAGGAGTTGATAAAACAAAACGGAGTCCATTGTAAATTTAGTTGGCAAGTAAGCATAATTTTTTTGCCCTGTAATTCAATATTACCATCTTAAGGGATTGTGCAAAAAACAAAAAAGTGATTCTCGGCTTTTAATCTTACGTTGACATTATTCGTAGCCGTAAGGCCATCCAGATACTCTCGTGGTTGCTACTCGCACTTGCTATCACGAGCTATTGTTGGGTAGGATTTGAGGATAATAGCCCGCGAGCTATACTATTATTGGTTTCAGCATATTTTTGCGGCTATATTTACCAGGTTTACATTAAATATTAAAGAAAAAAAATTATATTTATGATGTTTACGTCAGCTATTAGCATCGGTGTTTTGACAGAACCGATGTCAATATCTATACATTAGGCATCAGTTTTGATCAACCAACCGATGCTTATGTCAGTTTTACATCGGTTGTTTGACAAAACTGATGTCATCATTTCACCCGAAACCCAAGTATTTTGGTTTTAATTTTCATCTTTAAACATTCTTTAACAAATCATGTGAACACAACATGGATGCAAAAAGCTCTAATATGGATTCCAATTAACTTTCTTGGTTCTGTTTTAATCTGTGTTGTAGCAACGATGTCTATGACTTTGATACAGGGGTTGATAAAACAAAACGGAGTCTGTTGTAAATTTAGTTGGCAAGTAAGCATAATTTTTTTGCCTTGTAATTCAATATTACCATCTTAAGGGATTGTGCAAAAAATAAAAAAGTGATTCTCGGCTTTTAATCTTACGTTGACATTATTCGTAGCCGTACGACCATCCAGATACTCTCGTGGTTGCTACTTGCACTTGCTATCACGAGCCATTGTTGGGTAGGATTTGAGGATAATAGCCCGCGAGCTATACTATTATTGGTTTCGGCATATTTTTGCGGCTATATTTACCAGGTTTATATTAAATATTAAAGAAAAAAATTATATTTATGATGCATCGGTGTTTTATCAGAACCAATGTCAATATCTATACATTAGGCATCGGTTTTGATCAACCAACCAATGCTTGTGTCAGTTTTAGTATCGGTTGTTTGACAAAACTGATGTCAATATCTATACATTAGACATCGGTTATTTGATCCAAACGGATGCCTAATGTATAGACTTAGGCATCAGTTTTGGTCAAACAACTGATGCCTATATCTATTATTAGCATCCGTTGCGAAACCGATGCCTAAAATCCAGGTTATAGGCATCGGTCTTATAGGCATCGGTTGTAAAACCGATGTCTATTAGCAAAAATAATCAATGCTGTTGGGCTATTTCTGTAGTAGTGCCGTGAGGCACCAGGAAGTAGTGTCTAACAATGTAAGCCTTCACCCATGATTCATTAACCCCAAATACTCTCATAATCCATATACTGAATGTCTCATTCGCATTACGCTCAGGCACAGCATCCGAAAGGCATCTGTCTAAAGCAATGACTAGGGTCCCACCTCCAGAAAGAATCTGGAGCAGAGGTACGATTATAGATCACATGAAACGAATGATCAGTTAGGTTGTACGTAACAATAGTACTCTCAAGATGCTCGTTCAACTCGACCCATCGACTCACCCAATGAAGCCTTCCACTCACAAGAACTCCTCAAGATGACCTCATTCCGATATTGTAAGGCACGATACCTTTGTTTTGCCAGAAATTACTTTTGGCGCTATACATATGAACTTCAAATGCTTGTTTGTCGTAATAAGCTTTGGGGCCCATTTGGAAGTGAAAGTAATACGGTTTTTCGTAATCGGCTAACTTGATCACCTTGTAGTCACTGGCAATTAGATGGAATCCGAAACCATATGCAACTGATTGATCCTTAAACTCAAATATCTTAAAAATTTCAAAGTGGTCTCTTCTAAAAGGATTTTATAAACAAATAGGGTCTGGGATTATTAAGGAATCGACCAAACACAAGAGGCCATTGGATGAGCCAACTATACCGAATTCAGGCATGGACATGGATACGGGGATGTCGATTTTTTTGACTTTCTTATCAGAGAGGCCGATAAAGTGAAGCTGGTTGCAAAGTGGATAAACAGAGTGGTTGACAAGAAACTCATTCTCATTCGTTGATGAGTTAGACAGGTGCAGGCTCACAAAATCTGGATCATGAGATAGTGAGTTTAGCGACCGACAAGCATAGATCAACTGAACGAGAGATGTGATGGGGAGCCTGGAAAGTGTATCAATGGCTATCTCATAAGGCAATCAGTCAAAGCTATTAGTGGAATCATCCTTCTCATTTTGGTGCGTTGCTCTTCTGATTTGTCCTTCGTTTTAGGAGTCCATAGCTCAATATTTGATCTTATGGAAAATGCCCGAAAATCTGTTAGAAAGAAGACAAATAACATAATAGAGGGCGACCTGATAAGTTCAGGTTGCCTGGTCATATAATGCTTGGCGGCCTGAAGATGAGTGCAACACAAGGTCGCAAGGTTGGTGACCTCTCAAGTTGTACGAGAGGTCGCCTAGAGGTCGCACAAATAGCTAGCAATGGGTCTCACATGAGGACAACCTACACTACATCAGCTAATGATGTCAGCCTTAATCCAGATCATACAGCTGTCAGATTGTACAGTAGCAATACTGACCACACGATATAGGTAGTGGTTTCAAAAGTGTACTGAAGCAATCTTAGCCACATATTTTAAGGTTACATTTCTCTTACATGTTACTATAAATAGTGGCGACATTCCCTGCTGTAATTATCGAGAAAAATATGATTGAATGAAATCCAGAAAAGTTGAATACTAAATATTTCTTCAAATATGAGTTCTTTAGTTTCTTTCATGGTATCAGAGCAGGTTTTGGCCTGATTCAGAACACCTCTTCTCCCGTTTTTCTTTTCTCCTTTCCTTATATCGCATGGAGGGTAACACCACTCCATCTCATGAGGCTCAAGTGAGCTCTCACTCAGTGATCCAGAATACTACTCTATCTTCTCAAAGCTCAAACTCAGCAATTCAGTTGCAAAATCAGCTCATCTCAATCAAACTAAATGACTCAAATTACCTACTTTGGAAAATGCAAGTTTACACAGCCGTCAGAGGATACGGGCTGGAAAGCTACCTCACTGGAGAAATCAGACCTCCATCCCAAATCGTCGAAGGATCTGTAAACCCGAAATTCCTACTCTGGGTTCGGCAAGATCAGTTGTTAGCATCTTGTCTTCTGTCCTCTCTTTATGAAAATCTACTTACCATGATGGTTGGCCTTACATCTTCAAGAGAAATATGGCGAACTCTAGAGGCAAACTTCTCCAGTTAAACTGCAGCTAGGAAAATGAAATACAAGATGCAACTTTCCTCTATCAAGAAAGGAACCATGAGCATCATACACTATCTCAACAAAATAAAAACCTGCTGTGACATGATAGCTTCAGCTGGCATACCAATTTCTGAAGAATACCAAGCAATGCATGTTCTCACTGGCCTTGGAGGAGATTTTGACCCAGTGGTGGTAGCAGCTACAGCTCGGAGTGACTCACTCACCATTAGAAATATTCTACCTATGTTATTAAGCTACGAGATCAGACTGGAAGTTGGCAATTCATCTAACCTTATCAACACAGAAGGATCAAGCCCTATTATCAACATCGCAAATCAGTTCTCTGGTCAGAGAGAAGACACCAGGACTAGTGCAGGACCAAACAGAGGAAGAGGTCGTCACCCTTGAAGAGGTGGCAGAGGAAGGAATACCAGCAACAGAGGAAGAGGTGGAAGAGGTTTCAGACCAGGAAATAGGTCGCCTTGTCAAATCTGTTGTTACTATAACCACTCTGCTGACAAATGCTATTATCGATTTGATGCTGCCTACACTGCACAGTCCAATACACATAATAGTTCCAACACTTTTGCGAGCTCCTACTCAGCCTATCATGTCACTCAGTGCATTGATCCCTCTGCCTTATCACTGATGTCTGATTTAGGTAGCGATGCGAGCTGGTATGCAGATTCAGGAGCCTCTAATCATGTTAGCAATTACCTAGTTAATCTCAGCATCACCTCAGAATTCCAAGGAAACAACATGGTTCAAGTTGGAAATGGATAAGGTTTGTGTAATTCTCATATTGGCAATTTTCAGTTTAAATCTAGCAACAAATCCTTTTTTACTCAAAAAACTCCTTCATGTTCCGCACATAACAAAAAATCTCATTAGTGTTTCTCAATTTTCTCAAGATAACTCAGTTTACTTTGAATTTCATCCTACTTCTTGCCGTATAAAGGATCAGTTTACACATCAAATTCTTCTCCGAGGCTCTCTCAGGAATGGACTTTAAAAATTTGACATTCAACTCGCCAACACCCCCAGCTCGCCATCAACCCCACCTTCTACTTTCATGAGATGAGACCCTAGTATCTTCATTGCTGAGTCCAGCGCTCCAAATAAGGAAGCAGATTTACAGTTATGGCATCTTAGATTAGGGCATCCTTCCAATAATGTACTACAAAAAGTTCTCAAAACC
Organism: Phtheirospermum japonicum; assembly: GCA_014905375.1. Taxonomy (NCBI): domain Eukaryota; kingdom Viridiplantae; phylum Streptophyta; class Magnoliopsida; order Lamiales; family Orobanchaceae; genus Phtheirospermum; species Phtheirospermum japonicum. The sequence goes on along the minus strand of BMAC01001021.1, from coordinate 249,568 downwards.
TGTAATATCTCCATTGCTCATAGTAATAAAATTACTTTTTCTACTTGTTGAGCTTGTCTTCAGGGTAAAAGCCAAAAGCTACCATTTTATCTCTCAGGAACTGAATATACAAAACCCTTTGATCTTGTACATACAGATGTTTGGGGTGCTTCTCCTGTCAAATCCTCAAATGGATTCTCCTACTATGTTTCCTTTATTGGTCACTATACTAGATATACTTGGATCTACCTGCTAAAACATAAATCTGATGTTCTCACTGCCTTCACTCACCTGCAAAATCTTATCCTTACTAAGTTTCATTCTAAGATATAGTCCATTCAGAGTGATGGAGGGGGAGAATTCATAGCTCTCACGAACCTGTTTCACACCTCTGGGATACACCGCAAAATTTCTTTGACTACACACATGAACAAAATGGTCTTGCCGAAAGAAAATATACACACGTTGTTGAAAAAGGTATCTCTCTTCTCTCTCACTCTTATCTACCTATCAAATACAGGGATGATGCCTTTACTGCAGCTGTCCATCTCATCAATAGATTACCCTCTAACACCACTCAGTATAAAAGCCCTCAACAACTCCTACTAAATCGAATTCCCAGCTACACTCATCTTAAACCCTTTGGGTGTCTTTGTTACCCTCATATTAGACCATTCAATAGACATAAGCTCCAGTTCAGGTCACAACCTAGTACCTTCCTTGGTTACAGTGAACACTATAAGGGATACAAAGTCTTACTACCAGATAACAAGGTTATAATCACCAGACATGTAATCTTTGACGAGCTCAAATTTCCCTTCTCTAAGAATTCTGAACCTCACTTCTACTCCAATATTCAACCATCTATTCTTGGTCCTCTATCTCTTATACCTATTCCTCATGCTACTACACTGAGCTCGCCACTATCTTCTCCGACCTTACATGCGACCTCACCACATTTGCCAGTGACCGATTAACACTAATTCTTCTTGATTTTAATAGGTATTTTAGTTTATTTTTCTTATTGTTTTTGGTATAAGTTGAGTAGTTTAAGCTTAAATTTGTATGTTTTTACTTCCAGCTTATTTTACCGCTTTTTGATCTATATTGATGCAAAATAAGTGATTATTTGTGGTTTTCCACTAAATAGCTAAGTAACCGGAAGAGTTCAGCACGTAAGAGATGAAGTATGATGATCAAGAGGCAATGATCGAGCTTTCCGACGAAGAAGTAACAAGAATTTGAAACTACCAGTTTTCTATAACAGTTATTCTACTGGAACCATTATAGTATCCTTGAAAGGAAGAGGCGCTGAATTGAAGAACTAACGGTAACTTTATATAACGGTTACTACCACTACCTTACTGTTAACGCTTCCGTTAAAAGGGCCCAGAACCAAACATAAAAGCCTGATTTCAGGCCAAAATCATCCCACAGCTATAAATACCCCCATAATTCGGATTTCAAGCATACTTTAGCATAGTTTAGGTCACTTTTCATACTTTTTACTTTTCCTAGGGTTTCTAAGGCCTCTTAGGGGCTGACAACCCGACGAGTGCCAAGTTGTTTTCTTAGTTTCTCTTCATAACTTTAGTTTTAAATCTCTAGTTTTTAGGATTAGTCTAGATTAGCTCCTAGATAGTTTAGATTAATATTAGTTCGTGGATTTCTACACCAAAACGCTACGGATCATCTTAGTTTAATTAGTAAGTAATTACTTCTTTCGCTTTTAATTTAGTTACATGCTTTAAATTAGTTTAATTAATAATTATTGCTTCCATGACGAAGCGTGATTTTGATTGCTTTGAGCTTGAGATGTTGAATATTTTGATTGTTATTGGCTAGATCTAATGAGTCTAGAGCCTAAATTCATTGTGAACCATCAATTTGGTCTTCCCAAGCGAACGTGGAGACGAATCGAAGCTCCAGAACCCAAGTTTTCTTAAATTGTTTTAAAATCTTTTAATTAATTTTCTTTTAGAATAAATAATTTATAGATCCAATTGCTCTTAGAGAAATTAATCTTAGGATTTAGATAATTAATTCTTAGTTTAAATAATCCTAGGTTTAAATTAATGAGTTCATAGCGTAGATAATCTTTAAATTTAATTTAATTGCTTTAGTTTAATTAATTCTTAGATCTCGAATCTTAAAAATTTTCAAAAAACACCTTGAGTTAATTGTCCTTCGTTTAAACAAATTTATTGTTTTTATGTGTTTAGATTAGGATTTTATTTTTATTTCTTATTCATGAACAACAAACACAAAAGAAACTTCCGAACCTAGTTTTCCTTGAGAGACGATTAGGTTCAACTTACCAACCTACACGCGATCCCGTTCTTTTGCGGGCGAGCTTTTAAATTTTTGAAAAATCTTTATAAATAGGTACACAAAAGTTCGAATCAAGATTTTGTCGCCGTTGCCGGGGAAAACTATAGGTTGTGAATCTTGTGTTTGCTCTTCGTTATCCTTATTTGTGTTCTTATTTCGTTTCGTTTATCGTTAGTATTTATTTGTGATTTTTCGTTTTATTTGTTATTATTATTTTCCACCGGTGCGTTTAATCTTGTGCGTTGAGTGTTGTGTTTGCAAGGAACGTTGACAAACAAAACTCAAGATTTATCAAACTGTTTTTCTTAAATTTAAAAAAAAACTTTAAAAATAAAAAAAAATCGAAAATATTTTAAATTTTGAAATAAAAAATAAAATAAAAATAATTATTTTTCGAAATAAAATAAAATAAATAAATAAATCATAAATTTTATTTTTAATTTAAAATTTATTATTTTTCGAATTTCAAATAAAAATTAAAAATAAAAATAAAAATTTGTTTTTAAATATTTTTTTTAAGTTTTTTTAAAAAAAATAAAAATGTATTACTCGACAATGAACCACCCTTCGATTGGCGTCGTGAGCTTCGACCGGCTATTCCATTGAGTGCCGCGATGAAGAATTACTTTCCTGACAAATACGACCAATTGAATCTCCCGATTTTTCATGGGCGTCAGAACGAATATACACTAAAATTCATTCAAAAGTACGAGTTCATCACTGATAGTTCTCCTCTTCACGGGCTTACAAGGGATCAAGTGAAGATACAACTCTTCACTTTTGCGCTGAAGGAAGAAGCAATGAAATGGTTTGTAAGGCTAGAACCTAATTCTTTGCGTACGTGGTATGAAGTAGGCGCAAAATTCATGAGAAAGTTCTACGTACCTAATGTAATATGTGATCGTTGTGGATGTCGAGGACATATGACGCATGAATGTTTGGTAACATTTGATGATGAGCCACATGAGGAAGTTGTCGCCGTCCAAGATTGTACGAGCCACGATTCTTATGTCTCTCCCAACTCAATTCCATCCTACTCGAGCCATGAAGAATATAAACCGGACGATCAATTTTTTGCGTGGCAAGAGGATCAAGAAGCTGAGACCATTAGTTCTCAAGAAGAACTCGAAGTTGATCCTGTTGAGTCTATGCGGCAAGATTTTGAGTCTATACGACAAAGTATGGAAAATATGGAGAGATCGTGTGCCAAAATAATGGCTTATTTGGAGGAATTGTCAAACGAGAGGGATGAGGTACGAATTCTTTGTGTTTTGAATCCCCCCTTGGTGGTAGAAGATTCATGATCGAAAACGTGTTTAGAAGAGGATTAGTGTAAAGAAGAGGTTTTGGAGAGTTTAGATGAAATCACTCCCCCTATGCTAATCTATGGGACTTTGGACAAGGATATTGGGGCAGTGCCATTGGAACTTAATGTAGATCTTACGAATTCATGTTTTCTTAATTTTTATGAAGGTAATGAGATGGAGCCAAGTTTTGGAGAAATGCAAATTGATGATGAAATTGAGAATACGGTGGAGATCGCCCCTCTTGCACTTTTTGAGGATTTCATGGATGGTGATGAGGAGGTGTTACCATTGGATAACCTACTCAACGATGGAGATTCATGCCCAATCGAGCTCAATAGGAATGGAGATGTTGCGTTTCAAAATGTAGAAAAGGCGGTGGATGAATTCTTAGAAAAGGTGGTGATGATCGAGCCTCATGTCATTCCACCCGAACCATTGTTGAATCTTACTTGTGAAATGGTAGATAAATTGTTAGAAAACGGCGAGACTATTGAGCCTCATGCTGTACCACCCGATGCTTTAATTAATGTTGTAATAGAGGTGGTGGACAGATATTTGGAGAAAGATGTGTTTATTGAACCCCTTACCAAGCCACCCGAAGCATTGATAGAGGTTAAGAATAAAGTGGTGGTTGAGGTAGTCGAAGATATCCCCCCTCCCTTTACCCTTTTGTAGATTTTAATTATTTTCAAGTTATTGAGGGGGATATTATGGAATTGAAGGAGTTCCGAGTGTTCGAGGGATTTTCTGTTTTTTCAATGGATTTCCTAGTTTTTCCAAAAGTCGAGGATCACCTTATGCCGCACTTTACTATTGATTTGTCCGTGGTGATCGACTACTCTCTTTTTCGACCTCCGAATCGAATTGAAGTTTTTGTTCTACGACTTGCCCCAGCTCGCCTTGGTGATTTAAATTGCCTACACTTACTCTTATAGAACTCTAAGGTGTGGCACGATCGTCACTTATTTCTGGATCCAGGATAGCATTGTTCGTAGAAGGCCTCGAGCTTTCGACGTTAAACAAGCGCTTCTTGGGAGGCAACCCAAGTGCTTGATTTTTTTTCCTTAGCTTTTACTTTGATTCTTCTTTATTTTCTTTTATTTATTAGTTGTGTCTATGATTTGTACGTTTATGCGGTGTTGATGTGCAGGAAATATGAAAAAAAATCGCCAAAACTTGGAACTTAGCGATAAGGGTAACCGCTAGCGTGGCAGATTTGCGCGAATTTGAGAAAAAATCGAGCTGAAAGTTTTGGACGTTGATCAAGTCGTTTCCAATCATGGGATTCACTTCGAATGTTGATTGCACATAGTTTTTTTTGGAGAGACTCGACTTTCAAATTTTCAGGGACGCTTTCTTATTCCCTTTCTCCCTTGACATTATTTCCTTATATTCGTTTATGGCAATCAGTGGATTTCCGAATTTTTAGGGGGGGGGGGGGGGGGGGGATGGTTCAGTTGTGATTTATATATTTGAAAATTTGTGCAATTTGAAAATTTTTAACGTGATTGATTACTATTTCTGCGCTGATTTGTGTTTGTCTGGCTTGCCTGTCTAAGTTAACTTAGTATGATTTGATGTTTTTATTTTTGAGCGTGCATAAATTTTTCAAAATTATATTTATTATATTGTAAAATGGTACTTGGACGTAATTGATTTCGCAAAACCTTAAAAGCAGCGTCAATTCAAAACTTTTTCATGCAAAAAGCCTGTGAGTAGCCTGAGTGTTTATCATATTTGCATGTGCTTGAATAAGTTTTAGTCTTGATATCTCTTTGAAACCGCTGTGTGTAGTTAACTTTGAAAAAGAGGTTAAGGCACAGAAAAAACCCATTAAAATCGTGGGGTAGGAGTTCGTTATTTTTATTGGTTATTTAGTGTTTTGGATTTTCATCAGGGACTTATGAAAAGTTGTAATAAAGGATCACCATCCTTAAAACAAAAAAAGAGAGAGAACCCCATGAAAAGAATGAAAGGGGGATAAAAAAAAAAGAAAAATATTAAAAGAGGATGGTGGTTCTAGTTATGTAATTGCCTACGTACTAATAAAGGCTTGTGTTTTATTGCTTATTTTATTATGAAGCCTAATGTTTAGAGGAAAAAGAGTTGTGTACGAAGCATATTATAAGCTTCTAAATTGTGATTAAGTGGTTTGAGCTTCAAGTCGGTTTTAGAGTATCGAGTTGAGAAATAGCCTAAGTATAAAGGCTGCGTTATGAGAGTTAAGTGAGGTTTTTATTTTTGAACGAGGTGAACCAAATTGCTTCGTGATTAGATTAGGTTGAGTGAGTTATTGATCAAGTTAGATTGTGAATTAGCCACACGACTTATATATTCCATACTTGTCCAAAGAGCCATACATTACAACCCGAAAAGACCTTTTCCTATTCTTAGTTTTGACAACACACTTAATTTGCGATTGAAAAGAGATTGATTTTCGGTTCCTATATATTGTGCATGTGATTGTATGATTTGAGCGTATACACGTCCTATGCAGCAATGCTTGAGTGCTTTGAGCGAACACTCCAGTATATTAACCTTTTGAGAGGATGCATGAATTTAATTTTGGAGCGACAATGTAATAAGGGTGGAGTGTTTGAAGTTGCGTAACTTGTATCTATATTTTCAAAAATTATATATGTAGCATAGCACGACTCATTGCTTGGAATTGTTTTCATTCTTGTTATGCTTTGAAATAATCGTTTGTTCGAGAACGAACAAACAAATAAAGCGTGGGGTAGTTGATTAGCACTAATTTTTCTTGATTTTAGTAGGTATTTTAGTTTATTTTTCTTATTGTTTTTGGTATAAGTTGGGTAGTTTAAGCTTAAATTCGTATATTTGTACTTCCAGCTTATTTTTCCGCCTTTTGATCTTTATTGATGCAAATAAGTGATTATTTGTGGTTTTTCATTTTATCTATAAGTAACCGAAAGAGTTCAGCACGTTAGAGATGAAGTATGATGATCGAGAGGCAAAGATCGAGCTTTCCGGCGAAGAAGTAGCAAGAATTTAAAACAACCAGTTTTCTATAACTGTTATTCTACTAGAACCGTTATAGTATCCTTGAATGGCAGAGGTGCTGAATTGAAGAACTGACAGTAGCTTTCTATAACAGTTACTACCGCTACTTTACCGTTAACACTTCCGTTAAAAGGGCCCAAAACCAACGTAAAAGCCTGATTTCGGGCCAAAATCATCTCACAACTATAAATACCACCATAATTCGGGTTTCAAGCATACTTTAGCATAGTTTAGGTCAGTTTTCCTACTTTTTACTTTTCCTAGGGTTTCTAAGGCCTCTTAGGGGCTGACAACCCGACGAGTGCCGAGTTGTTTTCTTAGTTTCTCTTCATAATTTTAGTTTTAAAACTCTAGTTTGTAGGATTAGTCTAGATTAGCTCCTAGATAGTTTAGATTAATATTAGTTCGTGGATTTCTACACCAAAACGCTGCGGATCTTCTTAGTTTAATTAGTAAGTAATTACTTCTTTCGCTTTTAATTTAGTTACATGCTTTTAATTAGTTTAATTAATAATTATTGCTTCCATGACGAATCGTGATTTTGATTGCTTTGAGCTTGAGATGTTGAATATTTTGATTGTTATTGGCTAGATCTAATGGGTCTAGAGCCTATATTCATTGTGAACCATTAATTTGGTCTTCCCAAGCGATCCTGGAGAGGAATCGAAGCTCCAGAATCCAAGTTTTCTTAAATTATTTTAAAATATTTTAATTAATTTTCTTTTAGAATAAATAATTTCTAGATCCAATTGCTCTTAGATAAATTAATCTTAGGATTTAGATAATTAATTATTATTTTAAATAATCCTAGGTTTAAATTAATGAGTTCATAGCGTAGATAATCTTTAGATTTAATTTAATTGCTTTAGTTTAATTAATTCTCAGATCTTGATTCTTAATAGTTTTCAAAAAAACCCTTGAGTTAATTGTCCTTCGTTTAAATAAATTTATTATTTTTATGTGTTTAGATTAGGATTTTATTTTTATTTCTTATTCGTGAACAACAAATACAAAAGAAACTTACGAGCCTAGTTTTCCTTGAGAGACGATACGGTTCAACTAACGAACCTACACGCGATCTCGTTTTCTTGCGGGCGAGCTTTTAAATTTTTGACAAATCTTTATAAATAGGTACACAAAAGTTCGAATCACTGACCTCATCACAATCACATCCGACCTCACACTAGTTGCCACTGACCTCAACATAATAACTTGGTCACATCAGTCGCCAGTGACCTCAACACAATCACATGCGACCTCACCACAACCTCATATGTTCCATCCCTCCAATCCTGCTCATCAGCCCACCCCACTTCCCTCCAGTCAATCCAGTCCCTCTACTATTCCTTTTACTGTTGAATTACCAATCATGAGCTCTCCACATGCTTCTCCTTTTCCATATGTGCCTAGTACTAATCCTTTTGCAGGTTAACACCACATGATCACACGAGCTAAAGCAGAAATTTACAAGCCCAAGGTGCTCAGCGCACAACTCCTAGATTTCAGGGAGCCCTCCTCATATGTTGAAGCTTTAACACATCCCAAGTGGAAAACAGCTATGTGTGAAGAATATCAACTCTCCTTAAGAACCAGACATGGTATCTCTCTGAGCTACCTTCGGTCAAGTCGTTGATTGGTTGTAAGTGGGTGTTCAACCTTAAAACTCATGCTGATGGAACTGTTGCTCGATATCAAGCCAGATTGGTTGCCAAAGGATACAGTCAAGTGCCAGGTTTTGATTTTTTTAACACTTTCAGCCCTGTTGTTAAAGCTACAACTATTCGAGTTGTCATGTCCATAGCTGTTAACTATAATTGGTCAGTAAAGCAATTGGATGTCAATAATGCCTTTCTGAATGGCGAGCTGGACCGAGAAATCTTTACGTCTCAGCCACCTGGTTTTAAACAAGATGGTAACAAACTTTAGGTGTGTGTTTTGCATGTAATTGTTGTGTTTTTCCTAGTATTTTTAGTTAGAGTTTTATGTTGATTTTAGTAGTTTTTAATAGGATTTTATTAAGTTTTTATGTGTTTTTTCTTGTTTGATTGTTTTTCACTTGACTTGTTAATTTTATATTTTCATGGGTTAATTGGTTCAATTACCTTGAGGTGTGGTGTAATTCTTGGATTTGATGTTTAAAATTCTCATTTAATAGGTGGCTTAAGGCTTTGAAATCAAGCTAAGGCATGGAGATCAAAAATTCAAGCCTAGCCTAAATAGGTGCCAAGATGCTCCACAATGGGTAAACTTTCTGGAATGGTAGCCTACCCTCGCCTAGGATGGCCTATTCTCACGCCAACACCCTAGGCACAAGAAAAAAGGCCTAAATTCAAGCCTGGCAGCTCGCCCGCGCGCGCCTGCCGAAGCCGCTCGGTGCCTGTCCGAGCAGCGCCCGCAGGCGTCCGGCATCTCTCAGCAGCAGCGCCCGCAGGCGCCCAGCATCTCTCGGCAGCACTCGCACATGCAGCGTCGGCGCCTGCTCGCCCGCACTCGCCCGTGCGCGCCCGCATTCGTCCGCATTCGCCTGCCTTCGCCTAAATGCCTGCCTAGCTTCGCCTAAGCCTGCGCCAACCCAGCAGCCACGCCCAACGCCCAGCCCAGCCCAGCCTGCCGGCCACCTGCGCCCAGCAGCGCCCAGGCTCGGCCATGGCCGAGCCACATCGAGCCATGGTCGAGCCAAATCGAGCCAAAAAGTGCCAAAAAGCTAGCCAAGGGTCTAGGAAGGTGCCTCCGGGTCAAACTTGGTCAAACCCGGGAATTTCAAGCCTCTAAGGCTATTTTGGCCCATTTAAACCCAATTAAATGTAATATAAATAGTAGACTTCTTTCATTTTGGAGGACACCTCTCATTTTTCTCCCAACCCAAGCATGGGTTTGGGATTAAAAATCCTCTCTCTAGTTTTTAAGATCTAATTTCTCTCTCTTAGGTTTTTAGATTCAATTTCAAGCTTTGATGTAATTTCTTTTCTAGATTTAGATTTAATTTCAAGCTTCCTTGGGTTTGTAAGCCTAAGAAGAATCCAAATACTCCTTTGGATTGTTACTTTGATGCAATTTAATTCAAGCTTGCTACTCTTTCCTTTAATTCAAGTAAGTTTCCTTTCAATTTAATGTTTTATGCTTTATTTCCATGCTTTGTTCTTCATTTCCATGCTTGTTCTTCATGTTATGCTTTTTGCCTTAGCACCTTGAATTCATGATGAAACATGTGAATTGACTATGGATTCTAGTTGAGTGACACACCTAGGCTATAGATCGGGTCCTTGATCGTCATGATTTTGAGTTTTTCCTATGCTTTATTTTGATTCTTATTTTTGTGCTTTGTTTCATGCTTAATCCTAGATCTACTCTTTGTTGCTTGTTATTTTCTTTAAAGTTTTGAACTTTCTTGTTAATTTCCATTGCTTTATCCATTCATGCTTTCAATTTTAGTCAATTTGCTTTATTTGAGTTTTTATGCATAGTTGTACCTTGTGCTTGCATGCTTGTACTCGGTGAAACATTGCATTTTCTTGCTTATTTCCATTACTTGCTTGCATTTACATATTGAGGCACACGATGAGGCATCCTACCAACTTGCACTTTCATTTTCTAGTTGAGTTTAGCTATTTTAATTATTTTATTTTCGAAGCTTGAAACACTTTGAATTCTACAAACGAATCGAATTCCGATAATACCAAGCTATGAACCCGTTGATTCATTTCAACACCACTAAAACTCTTCTAACAAAATGGCGTCGTTGCCGGGGATCGAACCCGGGTCACCCGCGTGACAGGCGGGAATACTCACCACTATACTACAACGACTCGGCTTGGTTAAGGCTTTCGTTTTAATTATCGTTTCATTGTGTTTTTAGCTTTCTTTGGTATTTGACGCTTTTTCTTTGAGTGTATGCAAGGTGCTTATAACTATGGTGGATATATTCCCGGCATGGGAGGGCATGGTGCAAACCATGTCGATATTGGAATGATGTATAATGGCCTTGGAAACGTGGGAGGGCATGGTGCAAACCACGTTGCCAACAGTGGCTACGGTTATGGGGAACCCGGCATGGGAGGGCATGGTGCAAACCATGTCGGGTTTGATGGTTTTTCGGGCATAAATGGTTCCTTGGGTGGTTATGGAGCTCCAATTTCCTATCCGAACGTGCAAACCTCGACTTCCGGCCCGTATGGCGATTCTCGTCCTCTCGATGATTATGACTACTTTGGATGTTTAATCTCCAATGCCCCTCCCATCCGTACTATGGGTAATTTTAACCGACCTTTTGTGGGATGTGGATGGTGTGGAACGGGTGATCATACTACCAATTCTTGCCCTTTAACTTCCTCGTTGGAGGACACCAGCTTGTTTGGTGTTCCCCAACTCCCCCCTTTAACCGCTAAAGATCTCGAGGATTATGAGTTGTTTGGCGGTCCGAGCTCCAATGTGAAAAGTGGCCCCCCCCATCCGTATTATGAGAGATGTTTACCAACCTTTTTCGGGATGTGGATGGTGTGGATCGCGTGGTCATGTTACCGACTCTTGCCTTTTTGAGGATGATTATGGCGACCATGGATATCCGGTGGGACCCGATTATGACCCACCATTATTTGCTCCGCCGACGACTTCTACTCCTCTTGTTACTCCTCACGAGGGCCCGTTTCATCCGGCTACCCCGATGTTTGCTCCTACCCCACGACAATTCTCAAGTCCGTCTTCACATACCTTTCCGATCGTGCTCTTCGATAAGTGTGGGGTGGTTGAGGATATGGTCATCTCGCCATCGGAGGAGGAATTGTTTTTTATTCCGAGTATTTTTACTCCTCTTGACCCCTTACCTTTTAATTCAAAACAATATTGTGAAGATTGGGTGTATATGGACTTCATCAAGGCCACGGTCGAACGAATTTGTTTAGAGAAGAGCAATGAGGAGGTGGTTGGCCCGAACATTGATATTGGAGGATGTTTTGAGGATGATGAGCCCCTTATTCTTAATGATGAGTCCGTTGTGCCTCTATGAGCCCCCGGTTTATGTGTAGACGATTCTCGATGTTTCGTTAAGGGCAACGACAAATTTTTAGAGGGGGAGTTGGGGGTTATTGATGATGAGCTTGGAAAAATTGACGATTATCTTCAGGAGGATGAGGAGAGCGAGTCAATTATTATCCTTGAAAACCCCCACCGAGAAGAAAAGGAGGAGAGGATGGTTAAAGGGGTTGATATTCTTAAAGATGCCATTGAGTGGAGACCCGGAGTGGTTGAGAGAGTTAGCCCTTCGAATTTGATTCTTGATGATATGATGAGAGCCGCGATGTGGAGGTTGTTATTGGAGGGCTTGATGTTTGCGATTTCTAAAAGCGAGTGGGTGAAGCCCATTGATTTGGTGCCCAAGACGAGCGAATTGTTAGCTCTTGAGGATGAAGAAGGAGGATTGTTGGCCACGAGGGCTACAATGGGTTGGAGGACGTTGATCYATTTTAAAAAGTTAAGAATGGCTACCAAGAGAGATTATTTCCCTCCCTCGTTTGTCGATCAAAGGTTGAAGAAGCTAGCCGGCCATTACTCCTATCGTTTCTTTGATGAGTCTTCGGGTCACTTTAAGATCACCATTCCACCCGAGGACCTAGCCGAGACGAATGTCGATTGCCCGCTCGGAACGTTTGCTATTTGGCGGATCTTATATGAGCTATGCAATGCGCCGAGAACGTTCCAAAGAGTGGATCCTCCCGACAAGGAGGAGATTGTGTTGGTGGACCCTCCCATTATATTCCCACCTTGATCAAAAAGGGAGTACGTCGAGCTAATGACGTAAAACAAGCGCTTCTTGGGAGGCAACCCAAGTTCTTTCCATTTCTTTCTCTTTTATTGAAAAATCCAAAAACATTCAAAAACTCAAAAATCCAAAAACATTTGAAAAATTGAAAAAAAAAAAAATATATTTAGTTGAGTTCATGTACATATTTCCTTGTGTTTTTAATTTCGTGTGATTTTCTTTTCTAGATTTGGTTTTTCGACTCCAACCATTGGGCGATTTGATAAGTTAGTAGCGTTCATGAAGCCGGGAGATACTAGCCATGCTTGATTTTTGATTGGATTGCTTAGATGACTAGGTGGACCCACCGAGCTCGACTCTAAACTCGCTCGGTTAAGGAAGTTTCTATTCACCCTCCTTTTACTTGTTTTTCATTAAAATGCGGGCATGCATGGTTTAAGTGTGGGGTGGGTAGGTGGTTAGGGTCCGGATTAAAAAGCATGTTTTGTTGTTCTTAACTCGAGCCTTGGCGAAGTGACGCATTCTTGGCGAAGTGACGCTTACTATTTGCGCATTTATATGGTTGAGTCAATTTTTGTGTCTTTTGAGTCGTTATTACATTGTTGAACAACTCCACATGCTTGGAAGTTTGAATAGTTTTACTTGTCGGGTTTTTGCATGTTTATGGCCTCTTGTGTGAGGGGTTGAATTTTTGTGCTTCGTCCAAACTCGCCTATATATATATAATCAACATTTTCTCGTGAAAAGATTGCAAAACTCTAAAGCTCTTTTGATTTTGCTCCCAAATTCGGTGCAAACTAGTGAGTAGCCTTGTGTGATTTATCGGCTTGCTTGTATTTTTATGGAAATTGCATTGAGGAGGTTTGATTTTGCTCGTACATGATTGAATTCGAAAATGACCTCGAGGCACATATATCACCCTTGTTCCGGCCATATCCATATATGTAAGCTACTTTAAATATTCCCAAATGAGCCCCCTTGAGCCTCTATCCCGTTTTCTTGTTAGCCGAACTCGATTTTAGCTCTTGTATCTTCATAGTTGTGAGGTGGGAGAGTGTGTTGTTTAGGCAATGAAATGGTGAGGAAATATATTGTGGGGTTTCGGGTTTTGAGTTGCTTATACCAAAAAAAATAAAAAGATAATAAAAAAAAATAATATCTCCAACACAAATCACGAAAAGTGATAAAGCGTGCGTTCAAGAGAAAAGCCTAATTCAAAAAGGGCTAAGTTTAGCAAAAGAAGCAAATTCAAGAAGCTTCTAAGTGTTGTGAAATAAAGTCGGGAAAAGCGTGTGAGATACGAAAGGGTTTCGAATGAGAGTTTGGTGAATTGGGAAAGGTGAAGCGATTATAAGCTTCGGGTTTTAGAAAGTAGGGTTTTGTGTGTTATTGATCACGTTTGATCGTGTGTTAGCCACTATATCCAAATATTTCATACCTTACCAAAGAGCCAACATTACAACCCACAATAAAGACCTCTTTCGATTCTTATTTGGTCATGTACTTGAGCAATTTCGAGCGTCCGATTTGTGAAATCTTGACAAGGTGCATGTATTGACCGACTTGAGCGTAAACCCGTCCTATATACACTTGAGCGAATTGAGCGTACACCCTCAAAATTTCTATTTGTGAGGAAGTCATCGATTTGGCTTGCATTTGAGAAAGAGTAATACGAGCAATGCTTGACGATAGCGAGTTTATGTTGATACTTTTATCATATAAATAAGGATAAGCACAAAGGTTTCTCGTTTTACACAATGTTCATTGCATGTACACTCTCGATTCTTTTCGTTGTTCGAGGACGAACAAATCGATAAGTGTGGGGTAGTTGTTTTGCATGTAATTGTTGTGTTTTTCCTAGTATTTTTAGTTAGAGTTTTATGTTGATTTTAGTAGTTTTTAATAGGATTTTATTAAGTTTTTATGTGGTTTTTCTTGTTTGATTGTTTTTCACTTGACTTGTTAATTTTATATTTTCATGGGTTAATTGGTTCAATTACCTTGAGGTGTGGTGTAATTCTTGGATTTGATGTTTAAAATTCTCATTTAATAGGTGGCTTAAGGCTTTGAAATCAAGCTAAGGCATGGAGATCAAAAATTCAAGCCTAGCCTAAATAGGTGCCAAGATGCTCCAAAATGGGCAAACTTTCTGGAATGGTGGCCTAGCCTCGCCTAGGATGGCCTATTCTCACGCCAACACCCTAGGCACAAGAAAAAAGGCCTAAATTCAAGCCTGGCAGCTCGCCCGCGCGCGCCTGCCGAAGCCGCTCGGCGCCTGTCCGAGCAGCGCCCGCAGGCGTCCGGCATCTCTCGGCAGCAGCGCCCGCAATCGCCCGCAGGCGCCCAGCATCTCTCGGCAGCACTCGCACATGCAGCGCGGCGCCTGCTCGCCCGCACTCGCCCGTGCGCGCCCGCATTCGTCCGCATTCGCCGCCTTCCAAATGCCTGCCTAGCTTCGCCTAAGCCTGCGCCAACCCAGCAGCCACGCCCAACGCCCAGCCCAGCCCAGCCTGCCGGCCACCTGCGCCCAGCAGCGCCCAGGCTCGGCCATGGCCGAGCCACATCGAGCCATGGTCGAGCCAAATCGAGCCAAAAAGTGCCAAAAAGCTAGCCAAGGGTCTAGGAAGGTGCCTCCGGGTCAAACTTGGTCAAACCCGGGAATTTCAAGCCTCTAAGGCTATTTTGGCCCATTTAAACCCAATTAAATGTAATATAAATAGTAGACTTCTTTCATTTTGGAGGACACCTCTCATTTTCTCCCAACCCAAGCATGGGTTTGGGATTAAAAATCCTCTCTCTCTAGTTTTTAAGATCTAATTTCTCTCTCTTAGGTTTTTAGATGCAATTTCAAGCTTTGATGTAATTTCCTTTTCTAGATTTAGATTTAATTTCAAGCCCTCCTTGGGTTTGTAAGCCTAAGAAGAATCCAAATACTCCTTTGGATTGTTACTTTGATGCAATTACATTCAAGCTTTGTTTCATTCCTTAATTCAAGTAAGTTTCCTTTCAATTTAATGTTTCATGCTTTATTTCCATGCTTTGTTCTTCATTTCCATGCTTGTTCTTCATGTTATGCTTTTTGCCTTAGCACCTTGAATTCATGATGAAACATGTGAATTGACTATGGATTCTAGTTGAGTGACACACCTAGGCTCATAGATCGGGTCCTTGATCGTCATGATTTTGAGTTTTTCCTATGCTTTATTTTGATTTTTATTTTTATGCTTAGTTTTATGCTTAAATCCTAGATCTAGACTTCGTTGCTTGTTATTTTCCTTAAAGTTTTAAACTTTCCCGTCTACTTTCATTGCTTTATCCATTCATGCTTTCAATTTTAGTCAATTTGCTTTATTTGAGTTTTTATGCATAGTTGTACCTTGTGCTTGCATGCTTGTACTCGGTGAAACATTGCATTTTCTTGCTTATTTCCATTACTTGCTTGCATTTACATATTGAGGCACACGATGAGGCATCCTACCAACTTGCACTTTCATTTTCTAGTTGAGTTTAGCTATTTTAATTATTTTATTTTTATTTTCCTTTTATTTTCCAAGCTTGAAACACTTTGAATTCTACAAACGAATCGAATTCCGATAATACCAAGCCATGAACCCGTTGATTCATTTCAACACCACTAAAACTCTTCTAACAGTGTGCAGATTGTCAAAAGCAATTTATGGGCTTAAATAGGCTCCCTACGCCTGGTTTTGAAAGTTGCGAGCTGTTCTTATTCATTTTGGTTTCTCTACTTCCAAGGCTGATATTTCTCTCTTCTACTACAATACTTCCTCTGGCTGCATCTGGGTCTTGGTGTATGTTGACGACATCCTTGTCACAGGCAGCGACAAAGACGGAATTTCAAAGCTTATTTCTCACCTTGACTCAACTTTTTCATTAAAGAATCTAGGTGAACTGCATCATTTCCTTGGCATTGAGGTTTCGCACAGTGCTCAGGTTCTACATCTGAATCAAGGCATGTACATTTTGACTCTTCTCGAAAAAGCTTGTATGGCTGGATCTAAAGCCACCCCTACGCCGATGGTTGTATCTTCTATCCTCTCTAAATCTCAAGGTGAACCCACTGTTGATCCAACTATTTACAGGAGTATTGTTGGATCTCTTCAGTATATGATAATCACTCGACCTGATATTTTCTTATTGTGTCAACAAAGTGTGCCAATATATTCACTGTCCTCCCAGCACACACTGGCGAGCTGTCAAGAGAATTCTGCGATATCTTGCCGGTACCATTCCTTATGGAATAACCTACAATAAAACCTCATATTTTACTCTGACAGGTTTCTCAGACTCCGACTGGGCTGGTGATCTGGATGACCAAAAATGCATCACTAGATTTTGTATTTTTCTCGGACTCAATATTGTCTCTTGGTGTTCTAAAAAGCAGACTTCTGTTATGAGGTCCAGCACCGAAGATGAATATCGCAGCATAGCTCATGCCACTGTTGAAATAATATGGATCCGATACTTGCTACATGAGCTTCATGCCACACTTCCTACGGTTCCTATAATTTGGGTTGACACTCAAAGTGTTATTGCTATTGCCTCCAATCTTGTTTTCCATGCTCGTACCAGGCACTTTGAATTAGATCTTCATTTTGTTCGAGACCTCATTGTGAAGAAATTGCTGCAGGTTCGGATTGTCCCTTCTATTGATCAGACTGTCGATGTCTTCACCAAACCGCTATCTAATCACTTCTTTGTTAAGCTCCGACATAAGCTCTTTATTCTTCCCATCGCCGCACTCAAATTGAGGGGGGATAATAGAGGGCAACCTGATAAGTTCAGTTCGCCTGGTCATATAATGCTTGGCGACCTGAAGATGAGTGCAACACCAGGTCGCAAGGTTGGTGACCTCTCAGGTTGTACGAGAGGTCGCCCAGAGGTCACACGAATTGCTAGCAATGGGTCTTACATGAGGACAACCTACACTACTTCAGCTGATGATGTCAGCCCTAATCCAGTACATACAACTGTCAGATTGTACTGTAGCAATAGTGACCACACGATTTTAGTAAACGTTGCAGAAGTGTACTGAAGCAATCTTATCCACATATTTTAGGGTTACATTTATCTTACATGTTACTATAAATAGTGGCGACATTCCCTACTCTAATTATTGAGAAAAATATGATTGAATAAAATCCAGTAAAGTTGAATAGTAAATATTTCTTCAATTATGAGTTCTTTAATTTTTTTCATAACAAACTAATTAGGCCAACATATAAGGCATAAGCTATAAACATTTTGAGAATAATTGATGTCAAGCAAATAAAATATTTGGTGATGAAAACTACAAATTAAACTCCATTTCGGACAAAAAATGAACAATTGAGCTACTTAAAATTTTAAAGTGACAACCAAAACCATTGATTGTATTACGATTATCAATAAAAAGATCTTTTGATCTATTACAAAGATCTTATAGTTAAAAGAGGAGAAATAATGTTTTTAAAAAGATCTTGAGATCTAACTAGAAAGGTATGTGATATAGATGTACCTCATTTAAATTCCTCCAAAATGGAAGTTTTACCAACAAGTTCTACGAAATCCTCTGCAAACCCTAGCACCACAAAACCTAGGTATTATTAGGGTCGTCTCTATAAAATCGTCCGACGCTCAAGTCAAAATAGACAAAAAAATAGGGGGGTATTTAGAAATAAACCTACAATGAGAGAACACGGTAGAAAATTAGAAATAAAATTATTAGGCAAAATGAATAATGATGGTTCGTTGGGACCAATGAGGGGGGTATTTATTAAATTTTCATTCGAGTGATTATGCAGTGCATCAGATGTTTGATTTAATAATAATTGACGAATATGTTACTTAGGTTTGGGCCATCTCCCATCATTACAAAACATTTTATTCATTGCAATCTTATGTATTCAATGATAACTATAATATAATCTGAAAATTAGTATGAAAATAAAACCAAGTATTTTGTTTCATTTTGCAACATATATGATTTCTTGTTGCTAGTGTCTTTTTTATTATTGTTTCAAGTACTTTAAATTTGTACATATTTTTCTTACTATTTTTGTATCACGTTGCGTGTGTTTTGCTTGCTTTTAGGTGTTTTAGGAGTCGAGTTGGCCATTTTTCGTTATTTCTAGTTTTTCTTAGTTTTTGTACATTTTTTATTAATTTTCGTAATTTTTCACTCTTTCGTTTTTCTTTTGGCCGTAGGACGTCCAAGCGGGGCCCACGCTCATTTGGGATCATTTTCACTCGACTCGGGAATGGACGAACAAGCAAGGAAGCGCAACGGACGAGGTTCGATAAACTGGCGGACGTAGAAAGAATGAGAAATCGAGCCAATGCAGCAATCCAGTCGACCGACTGGAAGTGCAGTCGATCGACTGCCTTTCTAGTCGATCGACTGAACTCCCAAAATCGACTGCATTCCAGGGAGTTTTGGCCATTTTGGACGACGCAATCGATCGACTGCCGACGTGGCCGATCGACGGCAGTCGATCGACTGGAACCCCCCCAAGATCGACTGGATTCCAGGGCTTCTGGCCGTTTTGACATCGCAGTCCATCGACAGGCCACTTGACCGATCGACTGCCAGTCGATCGACTGCTTTACAGTCGATCGACTGAAAAGCAGATTTTTCGCCACTTTTGGATGATTTTGCCCCTTTGTGAAGGATTAAAGCACCAGACGTCTTTTCCAACACAAGCAACTTGCAGCAAGGGTCTTTCTACCCCAGGAAGCTCCTTCAACCCAACAAAGAAAATATTTTCCTTTTTTTCAATTTAAATTCTAGTAATTAGTTAGTTTATTAGCTCTAGTTTAGTTAAGTGTTAGATCTTTATTAACTAGTTGTTCAAGCTTTGGTTTGGCATTTCTTTTGTGAAGAATCTTCAAGTTTCCATTTCCATTTGAAGKTTTTGTGGGAACATACATTTGGTAATATCTTTCTATAATATAGTTTTATTTTCATGTTATTTCTTTTAATCTTGTBTTGATGCTTGGATCATAGRTTAGTTGCTATTTTGATTATCAAAACTTCCATTTTCATTTTATAGCTTTCTAACTTTTGAACTTATGCTTTTAAGTTGTTTAGTTGTTAGATCAATTTCCCATGTTTTTAGAAGTTTTATAAGATCTTCCTATTTAAACCTTGAATTGTTGCTAAATTAATATTGTTGACTTTTTCAAATAAGCAAGACATTAATTTTCCCTCCATTTTCCTTAATTTAAATTATAAGCTTTCTTAGTTAACTAGTTTAGATTAATCGTTTTTAAAATAATCTTTGATTTCCTTTTCATATTTTAATGATTTCAAAACTCCTATTTAAATTTAAGTTTAGTTATAAAAACTCAAACCAAATCAATGACTACTGCTTTCCTAGTTTAGATTAGTTTAATCTCAATCGACAATAAGAGCAAACAAGAAACTGATAAGCCGACAACATCCATCTTCGAGAGACACGACTCGGGAAGAACTCGCCGCCCTACAATCGGCTCCGTACTCTTGTGGAGACGGATTCTCAAAATAGCGCGTCGAGAATTCGTCGATCAAACACAAAATAGAAATTACAAAGATCATTGTACAATTTCAGTTTAGGTCATGTACTAGTGTTTAGTCGATACTTTATTCCCAAAAGTCCATCTGTTAATACAATCATTTCAGAAGCCACCTCTTGCTAATCCCCAAAAATATTGAGATCAAGGACCAATTTGATTCATATGGTTTCGGATTTCGTCCAATCACCACTGACTCGTTTTCATCTTTCCACATATTTTCAAACATTTGCAATAGAAAAAATCCCGAGGCATGGACTACATAAATGAAGGACAAATAAATAAAGCGAAGAACAAAAATGAGAAGGATCAGTCCATTAACGGTTTCGGCCGACTGCCTTATATATATTCAAAAATTTATAATTCAAATAATATATATATATATATATATATATGATAAAATAATAAATTAATTATTACAGCAGGAGGAAATGAGTAGGGAACCCAATGCGTACGAGCTTATACTAAGTCTGCATCAGAGAGGCAATGACTCATTTACGGACCCCAAATCTCAGCGGATAGCTGTAAATTTATTTTAATTCTAAAACTCAAATTAATTTATGTATTAACTTTGTTTTTGTCATTATTATGCATGAAAATACTTAACAATTTTGTTTTATCTATCAGACGGAGGTTCAGAGTACTTTGGAGAGTAGACGTGCTACATCACAGAAGTCTGACACGTTTGTCGACCCAGACGAATTCTACCTCTCCGTTGTCAGCCCCAAGAAGGGTCAACGATTTGGGACGGGATCGCTCACAAAAGAGTTCGATAAAAGCTTAACCTCTACATCATCCCAGCAGTTCGATACTCGTTTGGAGCAGCTGCAGACGCAGTTCGAGGAGGCTGTGACGAGGCATCTGGAGGAGTTTCATAGGTTGCGCGATGCACAAGGGTAGCCTCAAGATGAGTTGTAGAGGATGCGCGAGGCACAGGCGCGGGCCCAGATGGACTTCGAAAAGCGACTTCAGCGACAGGTTGAGAAGCGTATTAGGGCCACGATGACCGCAATAGGAGCACAACCTCCACCTCCTTCACCTCCCCCTTTTGATGATTAGATTGATCTCGAGATGTTGGATTATTTTTCTAGAATTCATTTTGAATTACTATTATCAAATTCATTTGATGATGATTCGTATTTATATTATTGAATTTATTTTTCATTTATGTATTTTTTTTTTTAAAATATTTGTAAATAGGTGAATTAAAAAAACAGGTTCATTTTTTAAAAATAATATTTTAAAAAAATAAAAATACATTTACCGAAGGCTTCCACGTCTGTCGGTAATATTAAATAATATTTTATTTATTTTATATTTTTTTAATTAATTCTCGACGGGCATCATATCTATCGGTAACTCTTAATTATTAACGACCGTCATGTCCGTTAGTAAATACCATAAAAATAGGAATGCCGACGGTAACTTACCGGCGGCAAGTTGTTGTCGGGATTTGCCGATGGGTCAAATATTCGTCGGTAATTAAAATTACCGACAAAGGTTTCGCCGGCGGCTGTTATCTATCGGTAATCTATCAGTCGGTGGTTTAGATGTATATGGCCGTCGGCGAATCATTTTTTTTTGTAGTGCTTCATATTCATTATGGAGCAGACAAGATCAGCTACTGGCTTCCTAGATCTTATCATCACTATCTGAGAAGATACTTGTCACCGCAGTTTGTTTGAATACATCTCAAGAAATATGGCAATGCTTAAAGAAGACTTTTGCTAGTCAAAATGATGCAAAGATCTTGCAATACAGGCTACAGCTCCAGACCATCAGGAAAGAAAACATGCCAATAAGAGAGTATCTGAACAAGATCAAAGATTTATGTGATATACTTGGCTCTGCCGGTGAAAGAATAAGTGAGAGGGACCATCTAATGTATGTCCTCTCTGGGCTGCCTCAAGACTATAATCCAGTGCTAGTATCTCTTTCCACAAAGATGCCAACTTGCACCCTCATGGAAGCTTATTCTGTCCTCTTGAGCTTTGAAACAAAAATAGAAGGCACATAACCACATTACAACAGTAATGTGAATGACAATGGAGCTTTTTCTGTCAATCTCACCACTCAAGGGCAAGGAGGCAGGTACAATTTCAGAGGAAGAGGAAGAAACACCCCTCTTAAACAAAGTAACAGAGGAGGAAGAGGTAGAGGCAACACCAGAGGTAGAGGGAGAGGATATGACAACTCAAGAACAAGATGCCAAATTTGCCACTACAATAACCATACTTTAGAGAAATTATTTTACAAAACTGATCTCAACTTCCAGCCAACTGAAACAACAATAAAAACTCTTATGGATTAATCTACACTCAAGGATCAACTAGTAACCACAATGTGAATGTGGCCAACATCACAGGCAGTGAATCACAGTCTTCCTCAGATTTCAGCTGGTATCCACTTTTTGGAGCAACTAGACATGTCACCTATGATCATGGAAATCTCAACATTGCAGCTCAATACCAAGGAGCAGATAAAGTGCAGATTGGTAATGACACGGGTTTGAATATTACTCATTAATAGTAATTCTGTTGTTTAATCCTCTGAAGCTCATAAACCTCATTCATATATACATAAAAACCTACTCCGTGTGCCTCATATAACCAAGAATTTAATTAGTGTTAGTCAATTTGCCAAAGATAACCATGATTTCTTTGAGTTTCATCCCAATATTTGTCTTGTGAAGGATCAAGCAAAAGAGTGGTGCTACTTCAAGGGACTGTTAAAACTGGCCTATACAGCTTCAACCTTGTTAATTCAAAGCAATGATCACATTATCAACCCGAGAGACTCATGAATAAGGGCCCTCTAATTGTTAACTCCCTAGAAGTTAAGATTAAGCCAAGTTTAGAACTGTGGCACTCTAGATTAGGCATCCTTCCTTTGATGTTGTTAAAAGAGCTCTCACCCATTGTAATATACCATTTTCCTTTAATGAAAAACAATATTTGTGTGTTCCTTGTCTGCAATCAAAGGCTCATAAGCTCCCTTTCCCTCAGTCTGATTCTTGTTATGAGTTGTTTGATTTGATACATACTGATCTATGGGGACCGACACCCACAAAATATTTCAGTGGTTTCAATTGTTATGTTAGTTTCATTGATCATGCCTCAAGATACACTTGGATATATCTGCTAAAGCAAAAATCTAACACATACCAAGCTTTTGTTCACAAACTGATTGAAACTCAGTATGGTAAACAAGTCAAGGCTGTGCAAAGTGATGGTGGAGGGGAATTTATAGCCCTCTCCAAGTCTTTCCTTGATCATGGAATAAGACACAGAATGCCATGTTCGTACACACCAGAACAGAATGGATTAGCTGAATGGAAACATAGGCACATGGTAGAAGTAGGTTTAGCTCTTTTAGCCACTTCTCATGTCCCTCAAAGACATTAGGATTTCGCTTTTACCTCTGCTGTCTATTTTATAAACAAAACACTATCTAAGCATCTCAACTATAAAATTCCTCATGAAATCCTCACTAAATCAAAACCTGAACCCACTCACCTTAGAGTGTTTGGCAATAAATTTTCCTTTACATGAGGCCCTACAATTCAAACAAACTTCAATAAAGAATCACAACTGGTATTTTTCTTGGCTATGGCAATTCCCATAAAGGGTATAACATCCTCTTACCAAATAATAAACTCCTCATTACCAGACACATCATCTTTTATAAAAATTCATTTCCTTTATGTAAGGAATCTTATGCTAGAAACAATGCCTCTAACCTACCTACACCAACCCCTATCACCATGCCAACTTTACCACAGATTAATGAGAACCTAACCACATTTCCATCTAAAACTCCATCTCATTTATCACATTCTCATACTGGACCTAATCTGGATACAACACCTCAAACATATCATGTCTCAGATCACTCACATAGCACTCACTCTCCAGAACACACATCCACATCCTCATCTCACACTGATCTTTAGAGTGGCATAACCTATGTGAATTTACCTATTGATAATATTCATATACCTCCTGCTGTTGCCACTATCACTGATTTTCAGGAGCCAACAAGAGATGAACAAAGAGGACAGCACAAGACCACCAGGTCCAAATCAGGCATTTATAAACCTAAAGTCTTTCAAGTGACTAGAATTTTGCAGGAACCTGATAGCTTGAAGGAAGCTTTAAGAACACCAGAATGGAAATGTGCAATGCAAGAGGAACTGGATGCTCTTTCCAAGAACAAGACTTGGACACTTAGCACACTGCCTCCAGATAAGCAGATCATTGGATGTAAGTGGATTTACAAAGCCAAGAAGAATGATGATGGAACACTTGACATGTATAAGGCCAGGCTTGTAGCAAAAGGCTACACATAGACACCAGGTTTTGATTTTACAGAGACTTTCAGTGCAGTGGTCAAACCATCCACAATTAGAGTAGTCTTGTCTTTGGCTCTTTCAAAATCATGGTGTATCAAACAACTTGATTTTGCAAATGCCTTCCTGAATAGTGACTTAGAAATAGACCTCTACATATTGAGATAGGAAACAACAAAAACCTTGTCTGTTGTTTTGCATGTAATTTTTGTGTTTTTATCGTGTTCTTAATTAGGGTTTTATATTATTTTTAGTTGTTCTTGAGTCGTTTGGCTTTGTTTTCTAGGTTATTTTTCTTATTTTATGGTTTTTTATGTTCTTCTTTTGATTTTATGTTTAATTGGGTTAAATGGTGTTAATTGATTTAAGGTTGGTGAAATTCTTGGGMTTTTATGTTGAAAATTCTCATTTAATAGGTGGTTTAATAATTTGAATTTAAACTAAGGCATGGAGGCCAAAAAGGAGCTGCAAGAGGCAAACATTCTGGAATGGTGGCCATCTCCCAGCNGTGATATCGGAGGTCACCCTTTCGCCACCCCCGACGGGGGTCCTACCAATAGTATCAAGGAGGTGTCGAGGCCGTACATGGGCGACTTCTCCTCTTGTATTCGATTGACCCCGAGGCTCTCGAATACGATTTGCGGCCGATAGACCTAAACCGACTACCCACGTTCCACGGCTTACCGCAAGAGGACGCTCTGTAAATCCTACGTATCTTTTCCTATACGGTGTCGAGCTTTCCGCGCCAAGGAATTCATATCGACCAAATAAAGATGAGATGTTTCCCGTACACGATGAAGGACAAGGCCGTTGATTGGCTCATGACATTGCCGTCCGACTCCCTTACCAATTGGGATATGGTCACCGAATGATTCATGGAGGAATACTATTCACAAGAGAAGACGGCCGACTTTCGAGCTAAGATTGCCTCGTTCCGACAAGCGAGCGACGAAACTTTCTACAAGTCATGGGAGCGATTCAAAGGATACCTTACTAAATGCCCACACCATCGGTTTACCGGCAATTTCTTGAATCAGTTCTTCTATAACGGATTGGCGTTCGCATCAAAGCACATGGTGAACAATGCCGCCGGCGGGAACTTAGCCGGCCACTCGACGAGAGAACTATATGATATCTTTGTTAACATGGCCTCCGACGATCATCGCATGAGTATTTTGGAACGAAAGGAGCACGTGAAAGAGGTCTCGACAAAAGACGAGCCCGAGTGGGCCCGTAAGATTGCCGAACTAGAAAGCCAAGTAGCCTCCCTCATCCAACCACTCTCGGGATCGATGGAGACGTGCCTCGCATGTGGCATCTCGGGTTATGGAGCGAGTGCGTGCCCGGGAGTTGGATACAATGAGTAAGCGTATGCGGTTCAAGGTTACCAAGCCTATCGACATGGAAATCAATATGTGCGAAGGGACCATCCTAACTTTAGATATGGTGACACGTCCCAAGCTCAAATGCCACCCGGGCTTCCGATGCAACAACCACGTCCTCAAGCCCCATTCAATGCACGGCCACCGCCCTTTCCGCCTCATCAAGCACCGTTCCCGGCTCCCCAAGACAATCCGATACCACGACAATCGAACATCGAATCCATCTTAACCGAGCTAAGCAAACGGCTCTTGAGTTTGGAGACGTAAATGGGGCAAATGGCTACGGATGTCAACGAACTAAAACGAGCACGGGACAAGGACAAGCTACCAAGTCAACCGGCCCAAGATCAATCCGTGACCATTCTCCGAAGTGGCAAGGTGGTAGACAACAAGATCGCTCTACCCGACGACGGACCTTCAACAAGTGTTCAAGAAGATCGTGCTATTCCAGATTCGAACGAGCCCGTAGCCGCTCCTAGCTCTCCCACATCACTCTCTAGTGGTGAGGCGAAGGGGTTCCAGGCTGACGGGGGATTACATAAGTCCGCGGCACCATACCGACCTCCGATTCCATATCCGAGCCGTATCCGACCGACAAAGAAAGACGACCAATTCCTCAAGCTATATAAGATGCTATCAAAGGTTAACATAAACCTTACTTTGCTCGACATAATCCAAAATATTCCCACTTACACGAAGTTCTTCAAGGAACTAACATCTAAGAAACGCCGATTCGAGGAGAATGAAAAGATATACATATCGAACGCGGCAAGCATTGCCTATAGCAATTCTCTCCCACATAAAGAAGGTGATCCGGGGAGTTTTTGTATGAAGATTACCCTCAGAAATGGAAAATAGACGCGAGGGATGCTAGACCTCGGTGCGGGAATCAACTTGATGCCCTACTCTATTTTTAAGCAGTTGGAATTGGGCGACCTCAAGGAGACGAGAATGTGTTTGCAACTGGCCGATCGATCAGTCCGATACCCGAAGGGCGTGGTCGAAGATGTTTTGGTACAAGTGGGAATCCTCATCGTGCCTGTGGATTTTGTTATATTGGAAGTCGGGGAGGTG
This sequence comes from Phtheirospermum japonicum, assembly GCA_014905375.1. Taxonomy (NCBI): domain Eukaryota; kingdom Viridiplantae; phylum Streptophyta; class Magnoliopsida; order Lamiales; family Orobanchaceae; genus Phtheirospermum; species Phtheirospermum japonicum. The sequence goes on along the minus strand of BMAC01001021.1, from coordinate 222,817 downwards.
AGCAACGACAAACACTTTGATCGATGTGAAAAATGGGAAGTTATATTTCTCGGTTCTGGGAGATACAGTGAATTTCTCGATCCATGACTTGGGAGTCATTCCGCCCTCCTCCTTTCATGCCGATTGTGCTATGATCGACCCGATACAAGAACTAGTTGAGGAAGCTACTCGAGAGGTTGTGAACGAGGATGTTGAGGACGACGAGTGGCTAGCGCTTCGATCGGAGGGGGAGTTAGAAATATTTGAGATATAAAGTGTAGAATCGGCCCTTATGCCAAAACCGGAGCTCAAGACCCTTCCGAGCCATCTCAAATACGTTTACTTGGAAAGTGGAGAGACAAAACCAGTGATCATCTATGCCGAGCTTTCCCCGAGAGACGAGGCACGATTGGTGGAAGTCTTGAAAAAGAACAAGCAGGCGATAGGGTGGAGCCTTGGTGATATCAAGGGGATAAGCCTCTCCACTTGTATGCATCGAATCATCCTTCAAGACGGAGTGAAACCATCAAGGGAGTGCCAACGAAAATTAAACCCGAACTTGATGGAGGTTGCGAAGGGTGAGATATTGAAACTTGTAGCCGAAGGTTTAATATTCTCGGTCGGGGATAGTGAATGGGTGAGCCCAGTCCACATGGTGACGAAGAAGAGCGGAATAACCGTTATTGAGAACGAACGGGGCGAGCGTGTGATGACCCGTGCGACCACCGGATGGCGAATATGTATAGACTTTCGAAAGCTCAATGCCGCCAGCAAGAAGGACCACTTCCCACTCCCGTTCATTGACCAAACTGGATAAGCTCGCGGGGCATCATTCGTATTGTTTCCTCGATGGATTGTCGGGATACTACCAAATTGCTATCTCGCCGGAAGACCAATCCAAGACGACGTTTACGTGCCCTTTTGGCACATATGATTTCCGACGCATGCCCTTAGGTTTGTGCAATGCACCCGCCACCTTTCAACGGTGCATGCTCTCGATTTTCTCCGACATGCTTGACAAGTATATGGAGGTTTTCAAGGACGATTTTTCTTTTTACGGCTCTACTTTCGACGAGTGTCTTGACCATTTGTCAAGTGTTTTGGAGAGATGTGTGGAGAACCACCTTACCTTGAGTTGGGAGAAAAGCCACTTCATGGTGAGAAGAGGGATAGTTTTGGGGCATGTGGTGTCGTCTAAAGGAATCGAGGTCGACAAGGCAAAGATCGACGTGATTGAGAAACTTCCCCCACCGATCAATGTGAAGGGAGTGCAAAGCTTCCTCGGTCATGCGGGGTTCTATCGGAGGTTCATTAAAGACTTCTCGAAGCTTAGCCGCCCCTTGTGCCATTTGCTTAGCGCCGATGTTCCGTTTGTGTTCGATGATACTTGTCTAGCGGCGTTCGATTCATTGAAGAAAAGTTTGACTTCTGCACCCGTGGTGATAGCCCCGGATTGAGATAATGTGCGATGCATCGAACGAAGCGGTGGGGGCCGTCATTGGGCAATGAGTCGACAAACTCCTCCGGATCGTCTACTACGCAAGTCTTATGCTCAATGACGCTCGAAGAAATTACACAACCACCAAAAAGGAGCTACTTGCCGTTGTTTACTCTCTCGAGAAGATTCGGTCATATATCGTTGGGTCAAGGGTGATTATACATAGCGATCAAGCGGCACTACAACATATTTTCAACAAGCCTCAAGCGAAGCCGAGGCTAATCCGGTGGATACTTCTACTTCAAGAGTTCGACGTAGAGATCAGAGATAGAAAAGGGTGCGAGAATGTAGTAGCCGACCACCTCTCTCGTTTGGAGGTCGGGAATGGAGAGAAAGAGTCCCCACTCATCGGAGAAAACCAAGCTCATGAGAACCTCTTCGGTGTGTCCGTCACACCATGGTATGCCGATATTGCTAACTACCTTGCTAGTGAGGTGCTCCGTCCGGACCTGTCTCACCACGAGAGGAGGAGGTTTCTTGCCACATGTCAAGGGTATTATTGGGATGACCCTTATATGTTCAAAATCGGGAAGGATGGTATGTTGAGAAGGTGCATTCTGGATGAGGAAAAAGATGAGATATTGACATATTGCCATGATCACCTAGTCGGAGGGCATTTCGGTGGCCAAAAGACCGCCTACAAATTTCTTCAATCGGGTTTCTATTGGCCCACTCTTTTCAAGGATGCTCACGAGCATTGTCAGAGGTGTGATCGATGCCAAAGGACGGGTAGTATCGGGAAGCGGAATGAGATGCCAATGACGTATAACTTGGCCGTCGAGATCTTCGATGTCTGGGGGATCCACTTCATGGGACCCTTCCCGAAGTCTCACGAGTACGAGTATATATTGGTCGCGGTGGATTACTTATCTAAATGGATAGAAGCAATCCCGACAAGGAGGAAGATGGCGATACATTAGTGAGGTTCGTTTGGAGCAACATATTCAGCTGATTCGGAGTTCCGAGGGTCCTAATCAGCGATGGTGGCAAGAATTTCAACAACAAACTACTTGAGCGAGTGTTGAAAACATATGGAGTTGTGCACAAGGTTTCTACCCCTTACCATCCGCAAATGGCCGGGCAAGTCGACACAAGTAATCGCCAAATCAAAAATATTCTCGAGAAAACTGTGCAACCAAATCGGAAGGACTGGTCAACGAAGCTAACCGATGCCTTGTGGGCCATCCGTACGGCCTATAATACGGTTATTGGAATGAGTCCCTATCGTCTGGTGTATGGAAAGTCGTGCCATCTACCGGTGGAAATGGAGCATAGAGCGTGGTGGTCCATCCGAGCGTGTAACTTTGATTTGAAGCAGGCCGGAGAAGGGAGAAAACTCCAACTTGAGGAGCTCGAAGAATTACGAAACGAGGCGTTTGATAGTGCCCGTTCGTACAAGGAAAAGACGAAGATACTCCACGATAAGAAGCTTGTACCGAAAGAGTTGGAGAAGGGAATGCAAATACTCCTTTATAACACTCGCCTTACCATGTTTCCCGGGAAGCTTATGTTCAAAATCGAGAAGATATCCCCATTTGGGGCCGTAACGTTAATCGATCCAAAGACGGACGAGCGATTCCAAGTGAATGGCGCCCGAGTCAAACCTTACCAGCATGGCATGTTGCAAACAAAAGCTCTCGAGCCAGTGATCGTAGAGGAGGAGAACCTGAGTGACTTGCCCCCGACGGGATCTTGATCGTCGAACCAGGATCGTCGAGCGAGCGACGTTAACTAAACGCGCTCTGTGGGAGGCAACCCACGACCTTCTAACCCTTTCTTGTTTTTCTTTTAAGTTTGTGTACATTCTAACCTTAAGTAGTGTTAATTTGAGTTTTTGGGTTTGTGTAGGTTCAAGTCCTGGAGTCTTGGGAGAAAAAAGAATCGAAAATGGATGTTGGCTGCTGGAATGCAGTCAATCGACTGCCCAATCGACGGACAAGTTCAAATCGACTGGATTCCAGAGTTTTTCAATCTTTTGGCAAATCCGTCGATTGACTGGGAACATGCGGATCGACAGCCAGTCGATCGACTGGCGCACGATCGATCGACACGGCGAAATCGACTGGATTCCAGAAATTTTCAAGGTTTTGACAACATCAGTCGATCTACTGCAGTCGATCGACCGAGGAGGGCAGTCGATCGACTGCCCGGACTGCCCAGAGCGCAGCGACCTTTTATATTGCAGTCGATTCATTCCCCCCATCCCCCCCCCTCCCCCAACCATTTCAAGTCGATCGAGAAAAACAAAAGAGGGCCGAAAAAAAAAATGAGAGTTTGAGTCGATCGAAAACCAGCGACAATTTCCTTCCACGTCCCGTTTTTGCGCGGGAATTTTCATTATTCTTTACCTTTCTCAATTCAAAACTTTCTTGGGGATAGCTCGGTTTTTCGTTCCACTTTCGAACCGATTCTTCGAGGTAATTCGCTTGAAATAATTTCTTAGGAATGTTTGTGGTTGTTGATTGCGTTTTTGGGTAGGATTTGGGAGCCAATTTCATATATTTTCATATTCAAAAATATTGCCCACCAAGTGTTCGACGAAATTCCCCAGTGAACGTTAGGTTTGAATTTTTCCCATTTTTCCATTCTTGTTCGTTCCTTACGATTCTTGGAACCCCTAAATAAAAAATCCATCTACTTTCGTTCCTATTTCCTCTTTTCTAATGTACGGCCACTCCGATGACGACATTTTCAACGAGCCCCAAAACCCCAATATCGCCGGAGTTTACGGTGCCCCCTTCCCCATATACTCCACATACGAGGGGGAGCTTTTTTAAAATCTATCCCAACAACATTTCGCTACCCCGTGCTTCATCAATATCGAGCGTTTAGACGAGTGGGTGGCGAACGGGGACTTTGACGGGTTCAGCACCCGACTGCTCCATTTCATCGACGCAATGAACGGCCGATTGTTCGCGTATTTCCAGGCACCGGCTTATCGGGAGCTAGTGCTCGAGTTCTTCACCTCATACCAGGAGACCGATGATGGGGGTTTTAATGTCTGTTTTGGAGGAATTGAGCACCGGATCGATCAAGGGGTGCTCCAAGAGGTGCTCGGGATTAATTGCCAACAATTTTCTTCCACGCGGCTGCACGGCTTTAGTCCGGAGGAATTTTGGGGAAGCATCACGGGTGGACGTGGTACCCGAGATCGTTACCCGGCCTCGGCAATCACCGACTTGGCACTACTCGAGGCCTACAAGTTCTTTGCCCACGTCCTGATGGGAAAACATGAGAGCACCAACCTCACTCAGCACGAGCTTTACGTGCTTTGGTGCCTATGCAATGGACATCAGGTCCCGTTTTTCCCGTTTATCCGTGGACAGATTCGAGGGATTCGAAAGATGAGGGGAGGAAGCGTTGCCCGAGTCGGCATGGGGTCAATGATAACTGTTCTTGCCCGTTACTTCGGGTTCGAGGCCGAGGCGGCCAACATGGGAAGGGTCGATCTTATGGAGTTGGCGTTCAAAACGCCGAGAGTCCCGGCGAACCCAAACCCTAGACGCCAAAGCCACCGGGAGAACCCGGCGAAAAGGCCGTGTTTTCTCGCTTCGACCAGCTCAACGTCCGTTTCGACCGGCTCGACGAGGGGCAGGCAAGGAACGACCGAGCTTTTTGCGGCCTCCATACCCGGCTCCTTTTGGTCGAGAGTCGGATGCGTCGGGATGACGACGACGACGACAATGATGGCGGTGAGGGCGAAAACGAGGACGAGAACGAGGAAGAGGAAGACGAGGACGCGAACCTCCGTGCCCGACCTAGGAGACGTCGTTAAATCTTCTAGATTATCCTTTGTTTATTTTATTTGCTTATTATTTTTCTGTGTTATTTTGATTATCTTTCGATTATGTTCTTTTATTTCTCGTCTCGACTCTTGTAAAAATAAAAAAATATATATAAAAAAATAAAATAAAATAAAATCCTTTTAATTGCTTTCATTTTTGTATATAGTTTAATTTCATTTCATTTGAATATATTCTCAAAATTTACAACAAATTTGAAAATTAAAATCCAAACAAATTAGAAAATTCAAAAACTCAAAAAGATTTTCGTTTTTGTAAATAGTTTATTTTTGTGCAAATTTTCCAGACTTACCTTACCTTGTAGATAGCTTGTTGCTTGCCTCGGCTCCCAGTGACGAATTTTGCACAACCACGATGACACAAGCTCGGATATAGGGGCTTTCTCTTTTCCCTACACCTTTTTACTACTTTTTTTAGCTTAAATACGTAATGAGGACATTGCTCAGTTTTAAGTGTGGGGTGGTTAGAGTTCGTCCTAGGTTTTTAATTTTGTCGTATGCTTGCTTGTGTTAATTTGAGTAACGTGTGTGCTATTATTGCTTGGACCTTTGGTGAAGTGACGCGGTTTTGATGATTTGTTAGGGTGTTTAGATTTTCGATCGAATATAGTGGACTTAGGTGGTTTAACTTGTTGGGATCTCCATTCGGTTTTAGCTTCGTGCTATCCTTGTGCTTGTTTAGAACTAGTGCCTCGACTAGCCCTCGTCATCAAACACTCTCTATAGGTTTTTGTTTTGTAATTTGGAGTCGTCAATTGCTCCATGTGCTCGATCGAGAATTTTGTGAGTTGCTAGTAGCAATGAATGATCGGAGTCGTTGAAAGCTTCGTATTTTCATTTTTATTTGCTATTTAAGTACCTTACGTCTGTGGTACCAAAAAAAAGAAGAAAAAAAGAAAAAGAAAAAGAAAAAGAAAAAGAAGAAAAAAAAAAGAAGAAAAAAAAAGACGAATAAACAAGGATACGTTATAAATCCTTGAAGTTGTTGAGTAGCACGTTTTTCCCTTTTTCCGATTTTTAGTATATTTGTAAAGAGATGTGTAAACGATCTTGGCTAGTAGGGAGCCGATTAACGGTTCGAGCGTGGATAGACCTTAGTCGGGGCAAGGACGGGGGGCCCGACTTGGTGAATTGATTAAGTTCTTTTAGGGTTCAGAAGTCGATCTAAATTTCCTTAACAAAGCACATTGTTGTCCTTTTAGCCAAAGCTAACAAGAAACGTAGCGTACATCGTCTCTATTTAACTTTTGTGCATTAGTTAGGATTGGTCGGGGGTAGTTTTGTAATTTTACGTTAGTTTTGCTTGAGGACATGCAACCGTTCTAAGTGTGGGGTGGTTGATTTGTACGTTTTTGTACAAATTTTTCTTACCATTTTTGTATCACGTTGCGTGTGTTTTGCTTGCTTTTAGGTGTTTTAGGAGTCGAGTTGGCCGTTTTTCGTTATTTCTAGTTTTTCTTAGTTTTTGTACGTTTTTTTATTGATTTTCGTAGCTTTTCACTCTTTCATTTTTCTTTTGGCCGTAGGACGTCCAAGCGGGGCCCACGCTCGTTTGGGATCATTTTCACTCGACTCGGGAATGGACGGACAAGCAAGGAAGCACAACGGACGAGGTTCGATAAACTGGCGGACGTAGAAAGAACGAGAAATCGAGCCGGTGCAGCAATCCAGTCGACCGAATGGAAGTGCAGTCGATCGACTGCCTTTCTAGTCGATCGACTGAACTCTCAAAATCGACTGCATTCCAGGGACTTTTGGCCATTTTAGACGACGCAGTCGATCGACTGCCGACGTGGCCGATCGACTGCAGTCGATCGAAAAGAACCCCCCCAAGATCGACTGGATTCCAGGGCTTCTGGCCGTTTTGACATCGCAGTCGATCGACAGGCGACTTGACCGATCGACTGTCAGTTGATCGACTGCTTTACAGTCGATCGACTGCTTTACAGTCGATCGACTGAAAAGTAGATTTTTCACCACTTTTGGACGATTTTGCCCCTTTGTGAAGGATTAAAGCACCAGACGTCTTTTCCAACAGAAGCAACTTGCAGCAAGGGTCTTTCTACCCCAGGAAGCTCCTTCAACCCAACAAAGAAAATATTTTCCTTTTTTTCAATTTAAATTCTAGTAATTAGTTAGTTTATTAGCTCTAGTTTAGTTAAGTGTTAGATCTTTATTAACTAGTTGTTCAAGCTTTGGTTTGGCATTTCTTTTGTGAAGAATCTTCAAGTTTCCATTTCCATTTGAAGKTTTTGTGGGAACATACATTTGGTAATATCTTTCTATAATATAGTTTTATTTTCATGTTATTTCTTTTAATCTTGTBTTGATGCTTGGATCATAGRTTAGTTGCTATTTTGATTATCAAAACTTCCATTTTCATTTTATAGCTTTCTAACTTTTGAACTTATGCTTTTAAGTTGTTTAGTTGTTAGATCAATTTCCCATGTTTTTAGAAGTTTTATAAGATCTTCCTATTTAAACCTTGAATTGTTGCTAAATTAATATTGTTGACTTTTTCAAATAAGCAAGACATTAATTTTCCCTCCATTTTCCTTAATTTAAATTATAAGCTTTCTTAGTTAACTAGTTTAGATTAATCGTTTTTAAAATAATCTTTGATTTCCTTTTCATATTTTAATGATTTCAAAACTCCTATTTAAATTTAAGTTTAGTTATAAAAACTCAAACCAAATCAATGACTACTGCTTTCCTAGTTTAGATTAGTTTAATCTCAATCGACAATAAGAGCAAACAAGAAACTGATAAGCCGACAACATCCATCTTCGAGAGACACGACTCGGGAAGAACTCGCCGCCCTACAATCGGCTCCGTACTCTTGTGGAGACGGATTCTCAAAATAGCGCGTCGAGAATTCGTCGATCAAACACAAAATAGAAATTACAAAGATCATTGTACAATTTCAGTTTAGGTCATGTACTAGTGTTTAGTCGATACTTTATTCCCAAAAGTCCATCTGTTAATACAATCATTTCAGAAGCCACCTCTTGCTAATCCCCAAAAATATTGAGATCAAGGACCAATTTGATTCATATGGTTTCGGATTTCGTCCAATCACCACTGACTCGTTTTCATCTTTCCACATATTTTCAAACATTTGCAATAGAAAAAATCCCGAGGCATGGACTACATAAATGAAGGACAAATAAATAAAGCGAAGAACAAAAATGAGAAGGATCAGTCCATTAACGGTTTCGGCCGACTGCCTTATATATATTCAAAAATTTATAATTCAAATAATATATATATATATATATATATATGATAAAATAATAAATTAATTATTACAGCAGGAGGAAATGAGTAGGGAACCCAATGCGTACGAGCTTATACTAAGTCTGCATCAGAGAGGCAATGACTCATTTACGGACCCCAAATCTCAGCGGATAGCTGTAAATTTATTTTAATTCTAAAACTCAAATTAATTTATGTATTAACTTTGTTTTTGTCATTATTATGCATGAAAATACTTAACAATTTTGTTTTATCTATCAGACGGAGGTTCAGAGTACTTTGGAGAGTAGACGTGCTACATCACAGAAGTCTGACACGTTTGTCGACCCAGACGAATTCTACCTCTCCGTTGTCAGCCCCAAGAAGGGTCAACGATTTGGGACGGGATCGCTCACAAAAGAGTTCGATAAAAGCTTAACCTCTACATCATCCCAGCAGTTCGATACTCGTTTGGAGCAGCTGCAGACGCAGTTCGAGGAGGCTGTGACGAGGCATCTGGAGGAGTTTCATAGGTTGCGCGATGCACAAGGGTAGCCTCAAGATGAGTTGTAGAGGATGCGCGAGGCACAGGCGCGGGCCCAGATGGACTTCGAAAAGCGACTTCAGCGACAGGTTGAGAAGCGTATTAGGGCCACGATGACCGCAATAGGAGCACAACCTCCACCTCCTTCACCTCCCCCTTTTGATGATTAGATTGATCTCGAGATGTTGGATTATTTTTCTAGAATTCATTTTGAATTACTATTATCAAATTCATTTGATGATGATTCGTATTTATATTATTGAATTTATTTTTCATTTATGTATTTTTTTTTTTAAAATATTTGTAAATAGGTGAATTAAAAAAACAGGTTCATTTTTTAAAAATAATATTTTAAAAAAATAAAAATACATTTACCGAAGGCTTCCACGTCTGTCGGTAATATTAAATAATATTTTATTTATTTTATATTTTTTTAATTAATTCTCGACGGGCATCATATCTATCGGTAACTCTTAATTATTAACGACCGTCATGTCCGTTAGTAAATACCATAAAAATAGGAATGCCGACGGTAACTTACCGGCGGCAAGTTGTTGTCGGGATTTGCCGATGGGTCAAATATTCGTCGGTAATTAAAATTACCGACAAAGGTTTCGCCGGCGGCTGTTATCTATCGGTAATCTATCAGTCGGTGGTTTAGATGTATATGGCCGTCGGCGAATCATTTTTTTTTGTAGTGCTTCATATTCATTATGGAGCAGACAAGATCAGCTACTGGCTTCCTAGATCTTATCATCACTATCTGAGAAGATACTTGTCACCGCAGTTTGTTTGAATACATCTCAAGAAATATGGCAATGCTTAAAGAAGACTTTTGCTAGTCAAAATGATGCAAAGATCTTGCAATACAGGCTACAGCTCCAGACCATCAGGAAAGAAAACATGCCAATAAGAGAGTATCTGAACAAGATCAAAGATTTATGTGATATACTTGGCTCTGCCGGTGAAAGAATAAGTGAGAGGGACCATCTAATGTATGTCCTCTCTGGGCTGCCTCAAGACTATAATCCAGTGCTAGTATCTCTTTCCACAAAGATGCCAACTTGCACCCTCATGGAAGCTTATTCTGTCCTCTTGAGCTTTGAAACAAAAATAGAAGGCACATAACCACATTACAACAGTAATGTGAATGACAATGGAGCTTTTTCTGTCAATCTCACCACTCAAGGGCAAGGAGGCAGGTACAATTTCAGAGGAAGAGGAAGAAACACCCCTCTTAAACAAAGTAACAGAGGAGGAAGAGGTAGAGGCAACACCAGAGGTAGAGGGAGAGGATATGACAACTCAAGAACAAGATGCCAAATTTGCCACTACAATAACCATACTTTAGAGAAATTATTTTACAAAACTGATCTCAACTTCCAGCCAACTGAAACAACAATAAAAACTCTTATGGATTAATCTACACTCAAGGATCAACTAGTAACCACAATGTGAATGTGGCCAACATCACAGGCAGTGAATCACAGTCTTCCTCAGATTTCAGCTGGTATCCACTTTTTGGAGCAACTAGACATGTCACCTATGATCATGGAAATCTCAACATTGCAGCTCAATACCAAGGAGCAGATAAAGTGCAGATTGGTAATGACACGGGTTTGAATATTACTCATTAATAGTAATTCTGTTGTTTAATCCTCTGAAGCTCATAAACCTCATTCATATATACATAAAAACCTACTCCGTGTGCCTCATATAACCAAGAATTTAATTAGTGTTAGTCAATTTGCCAAAGATAACCATGATTTCTTTGAGTTTCATCCCAATATTTGTCTTGTGAAGGATCAAGCAAAAGAGTGGTGCTACTTCAAGGGACTGTTAAAACTGGCCTATACAGCTTCAACCTTGTTAATTCAAAGCAATGATCACATTATCAACCCGAGAGACTCATGAATAAGGGCCCTCTAATTGTTAACTCCCTAGAAGTTAAGATTAAGCCAAGTTTAGAACTGTGGCACTCTAGATTAGGCATCCTTCCTTTGATGTTGTTAAAAGAGCTCTCACCCATTGTAATATACCATTTTCCTTTAATGAAAAACAATATTTGTGTGTTCCTTGTCTGCAATCAAAGGCTCATAAGCTCCCTTTCCCTCAGTCTGATTCTTGTTATGAGTTGTTTGATTTGATACATACTGATCTATGGGGACCGACACCCACAAAATATTTCAGTGGTTTCAATTGTTATGTTAGTTTCATTGATCATGCCTCAAGATACACTTGGATATATCTGCTAAAGCAAAAATCTAACACATACCAAGCTTTTGTTCACAAACTGATTGAAACTCAGTATGGTAAACAAGTCAAGGCTGTGCAAAGTGATGGTGGAGGGGAATTTATAGCCCTCTCCAAGTCTTTCCTTGATCATGGAATAAGACACAGAATGCCATGTTCGTACACACCAGAACAGAATGGATTAGCTGAATGGAAACATAGGCACATGGTAGAAGTAGGTTTAGCTCTTTTAGCCACTTCTCATGTCCCTCAAAGACATTAGGATTTCGCTTTTACCTCTGCTGTCTATTTTATAAACAAAACACTATCTAAGCATCTCAACTATAAAATTCCTCATGAAATCCTCACTAAATCAAAACCTGAACCCACTCACCTTAGAGTGTTTGGCAATAAATTTTCCTTTACATGAGGCCCTACAATTCAAACAAACTTCAATAAAGAATCACAACTGGTATTTTTCTTGGCTATGGCAATTCCCATAAAGGGTATAACATCCTCTTACCAAATAATAAACTCCTCATTACCAGACACATCATCTTTTATAAAAATTCATTTCCTTTATGTAAGGAATCTTATGCTAGAAACAATGCCTCTAACCTACCTACACCAACCCCTATCACCATGCCAACTTTACCACAGATTAATGAGAACCTAACCACATTTCCATCTAAAACTCCATCTCATTTATCACATTCTCATACTGGACCTAATCTGGATACAACACCTCAAACATATCATGTCTCAGATCACTCACATAGCACTCACTCTCCAGAACACACATCCACATCCTCATCTCACACTGATCTTTAGAGTGGCATAACCTATGTGAATTTACCTATTGATAATATTCATATACCTCCTGCTGTTGCCACTATCACTGATTTTCAGGAGCCAACAAGAGATGAACAAAGAGGACAGCACAAGACCACCAGGTCCAAATCAGGCATTTATAAACCTAAAGTCTTTCAAGTGACTAGAATTTTGCAGGAACCTGATAGCTTGAAGGAAGCTTTAAGAACACCAGAATGGAAATGTGCAATGCAAGAGGAACTGGATGCTCTTTCCAAGAACAAGACTTGGACACTTAGCACACTGCCTCCAGATAAGCAGATCATTGGATGTAAGTGGATTTACAAAGCCAAGAAGAATGATGATGGAACACTTGACATGTATAAGGCCAGGCTTGTAGCAAAAGGCTACACATAGACACCAGGTTTTGATTTTACAGAGACTTTCAGTGCAGTGGTCAAACCATCCACAATTAGAGTAGTCTTGTCTTTGGCTCTTTCAAAATCATGGTGTATCAAACAACTTGATTTTGCAAATGCCTTCCTGAATAGTGACTTAGAAATAGACCTCTACATATTGAGATAGGAAACAACAAAAACCTTGTCTGTTGTTTTGCATGTAATTTTTGTGTTTTTATCGTGTTCTTAATTAGGGTTTTATATTATTTTTAGTTGTTCTTGAGTCGTTTGGCTTTGTTTTCTAGGTTATTTTTCTTATTTTATGGTTTTTTATGTTCTTCTTTTGATTTTATGTTTAATTGGGTTAAATGGTGTTAATTGATTTAAGGTTGGTGAAATTCTTGGGMTTTTATGTTGAAAATTCTCATTTAATAGGTGGTTTAATAATTTGAATTTAAACTAAGGCATGGAGGCCAAAAAGGAGCTGCAAGAGGCAAACATTCTGGAATGGTGGCCATCTCCCAGCCATTCCAACGCCACCCAGCTGCCAAGGGAGCACCCAGCCATCTCTTGGCCATCTCCCAGCCATCTCCTGGCCATCTCTCAGCCATTCCAGCGCCACCCAGCTGCCAAGGGAGCGCCCAGAACCTTCAATCGAATCGAATTCTGATAATACCGAGCCAAGAACCCATTAATTTATTTCAACACCACTAAAACTCTTCTAACAAAATGGCGCCGTTGCGACTCGGCTTGGTTAAGGCTTTCGATTTGGTTGTAGTTTCATTGTGTTTTTAGCTTCTTTGTTATTTGACGTTTTTTGTGTAGTATGCAAGGTACTTATAACTATGGTGGATACATTCCCAACATGGGAAGGCATGGTGCAAACCATGTTGGGAATGAGATGTTGTATAATGGTTATGGCAACGTGGGATGGCATGGTGCAAACCACGTTGCCAATGGTGGTTATGGTTATGGGCAACCCAACATGGGAGGGCATGGTGCAAACCATGTTGGGTTTGGTAGCGTCGTGGGTATGAATGGTTCTTCCGAAGGGTATGGTGCTTCAAATCCTTATTATGGGGATTATGAGTCGTTTGGCGGTCCGAGCTCCTATGAGATGAGTCCCCCCATCCGTACTATGAGGGATCTTAACCAACCTTTTTTGGGATGTGGATGGTGTGGAACGAGTGCTCATATTCAAGAATATTGCCCTTTCATGTCCTCGTTCGATTCCGTTGATATGTATGGAGGTCGTGGAAACCAAGCGGGACTCGCTTGTACTACGCCTTCTTTTACTCCACCGCCGACTCCCGATCCTTATGAGTTATTTGGAGGTGGGAGCTCCATTGTTCCAAGTGGCCCTCCCGAGCGAAAATCTTCTCCTCCGACGTATTCTCATAATTATGACGTGAAACATGGCTTTATCCTCGAGGGAGTTTGAGTTGACGAT
>BMAC01001021.1:190635-206061 GCA_014905375.1 Phtheirospermum japonicum | reverse complement strand
ATAGGTGGTTTAATAATTTGAATTTAAACTAAGGCATGGAGGCCAAAAAGGAGCTGCAAGAGGCAAACATTCTGGAATGGTGGCCATCTCCCAGCTATCTCCTGGCCATCTCCCAGCCATTCCAACGCCACCCAGCTGCCAAGGGAGCACCCAGCCATCTCCTGGCCATCTCCCAGCCATCTCCTGGCCATCTCTCAACCATTCCAGCGCCACCCAGCTGCCAAGGGAGCGCCCAGCAGCCATCTCTTGGCCGTTCCATCGTCGTCCACGCGCCATCTCCAGCCAGCACCCCCCACCTAGCCCAAAAACGCCCAGGACCCATCAAGGACGCCCAGGACCCATCACCCACATCCAGGCTCGCCCAGACCGAGCCACCTTGAGCCAAGACCGAGCCACCTTGAGCCAAATCAAGCCAAAATGTCCAAAAAGCCCAATTTGGCTCATTTAACTCCATTTAAACCCAATTAAAACTAGTATAAATAGACTACAACTCTCATTTTATAAAGAATCTCTCATTTTTCTCCCAACCCAAGCTTGGGTTTGGGATTAAAAATCCTCTGTAGTTTTTAATATCTATTTTCTCTCTCTTAGGTTTTAGATTCAATTTGAAGCTTTGATGTAATTTCTTTTTCTAGATTTAGATTTAATTTCAAGCACCTCCTTGGGTTTGTAAGCCTAAGAAGAATCCAAATACTCATTTGAATTGTTACTCTTGATGCAACTTAATTCAAGCTTGCTACTCTTTCCTTAAATTCAAGTAAGTTTCCTTTCAATTTCATGTTTTATGCTTTAATTCCATGCTTGTTCTTCATGTTTCATGCATTTTTCTTCATTTCATGCTTTTTGTCTTAGCACCTTGAAATCATGATGAAACTTATGATTTGTCTATGGAATCTAGATGAGTGACACGTCTAGGTCATAGATCGGCTCTTGGATCGTCTTGATTTTGAGTTTTTCACATGCTTTATTTGCAATTTTATTTTCATGCATAGTTTTAGGTTTAATCTTAGATCTAATCTTCGCTGCTTGTTATTTTCTTTAGAGTTTTGAAATTTTTTGTTAATTTCCATTGCTCTTTTCATATATGCTTTCAATTTTAGTTAATTTGCTTTATTTAGGATTTTATGCATAGTTGTACCTTGTGCATGCATGCTTGTACTTGGTGAAACATTGCATTTTCTTGCTTATTTTCATTATTGCTTTGCATTTTCTATTTGAGGCATCCGACGTGGCATTCTAACAACTTTCACTTTCATTTTCTAGGATAGTTAGCTATTTTATTTGCTTTATTTTCATTTTCTTTATTTTTCCAAGCTTGAAACACATTGAAACCTTCAATCGAATTGAATTCCGATAATACCAAGCCAAGAACCTGTTGATTTATTTCAACACCACTAAAACTCTTCTAACATCTGTAACTAAAAAAATCTCTCTATGGACTGAAACAAACATCCAGGGCCTGGTTCAAAAAGCTGAGCACAATTCTGCAATCCATGGGATTTGGAACTTCTAAGGTATATAGTTGTTTGTTCAATAAGAACACCAATACATCAAGCATAATCATAATGACATATGTTGATGATATCATTATTATAGGCAGCAACAAACAAGAAATCTAGAGTTTCATCCAGTAACTTGGCAACTTCTGCACCTTGAAGGATATAGGGACTTTGCATTATTTTCTTGGGATAGAATTCGAACATACAAAAAATGGATTGTTCTTGTCACAAGAAGGTTACATCAGAGATTTACTAAAGAGGGCAAATATGGATAAAGCAAAGGGAATGTCTACACTAATGATCACCAATGCTCCACAATCCAAGACTGTTGGATCACATATTCTTGATGAGTCAGCCTTCTGAAGTTTAGTTGGAGCTCTTAAATATGTTACCATCACCACGCCTAAACTATCTTACAGTGTGAACAAGATCAGCCAGTTTATGCAATCTCCACTTCACAAGCACTGTAAAGCAATGGAAATGATCTTTAGGTATCTTGCATAAACCATAGATTACAGATTCAAATTTGTATCTTCACCATCTACTCAGCTTGTAGCATTCACAGATGCAGACTGGGCAGCTTATCCTGATGATCGGAGATCCACTTCAGGATTTTGTGTTTTCATGGGAGAAAACCTGATTCCATGGAGTTCAAAGAAGCAAGATGATGTTTCTAGAAGCAGTACTGAGGCTAAATTTAGGGGATTGGCAAAAGTCACCCGTGATATCATATGGCTACAATCATTACTCAAGGATATAAAAATACCACTAAGTCAACCTCCAATTTTTTGGGTAGATAAAATAGGTGATGTATCATTTGCCAAGAATCTTGTATCATTTAAGAATGAAACATCTAGAGATTTATTTACACTTTATCAAAGAAAAGGTTGGGCAGCAGATCATCAAAGTTCAGCATATACCTTCATTTGATCAAATTGCAGACATATTTACAAAGCCATTGTCCAATCAATCCTTCACTCGGTTTAGAGACAAGTTGCTAATCACTCCTTATACCTAGCTCAAACTGCGGGGGCCTGAAAAGAGAGTAGATTAATCAGCAGCACCCCATGTATTCCTATGTACAGCACAACAGCAGAACGAACCCTTTATCCATTTGAATGATACTTTATCTCATTAGCTGTCACATGTTGTGTTGTTTATTTATTCTGGGTTGTGCACACCCTATTGTAGCTAGACACGTGTAGTTGTCAACCTAGGTTTTATGTATTGCATCGCCCTATATAATGTGTGGATGTGTCTTGTATCTTTCAAGAATTAATGAAGCATATATGATCCAAAGAAAGATGTCTTTTTCGTGTTCAAGCCTTTCAGTTTTTGCAGCTTTGTTTCCAATGCACACTGCTCATTTCTTATTATATACTATCCATTATATATACGCAAAAATATATAATTGATAAATGGTTTATACCAATATATGAAAGTATCAAACTATTTTGGATAGTTTAAGTTTGCAAACTATTGATATATAAGAAAATAAAAATATTACATGCACAACTTTTATAACTGTGATGTGTTGAGTTTTGATTTTTATCCAATATTTGGTTAGATTTAGGATGATGTTTTCATCAAGAATACAAATATTGACTAGTTTGGAATAACTAAAACCATAGCGTAGGAAAGAAACAACTATTCCACACGTTCGATAATAAAGATTCTCGTGGACACACACACACACACACACACACACATATATATATATATATACACACACACGGTGATAATAAACTTAGGAGCGTGCATATTCAGTTCTAATTTCATTCTCATATAATGCATTATATTGTTTGAAATATTTATGAAGGTTTTTGAGTGAGGCGAGCACTTTGACCAAATATAATAAATTTAACAAACTATGGTGTAGAACTTTGTAATTCTTCATATGATGCCATGTACACTCCATTCCAATCTTATTCTCACCTACTTCTATTAGAACTTTTGAAATATTTATGGTGGTTTCTGAATGAGATGAGTACTTTGACCGAATATTAACAAAATATAGTGAGAATTTTGTAGTTTTTCATATGATTCATTTTACTTATTATCTTATATGGTCCCCTTTGACCAAACACGATATCGATAACATTTTCAAATGAATCCAAAATATACTATCGATGTTAATAATGGTATTACATTGATCCCAAGTCATTTTGAGCAAATAAGGAATTAGTTCAATTTAATATTAAATTTGACATTTGACCTTGAATACCTAAAAGATTGTTCAAACTTTCCCTATTTAAAATATAGGGGCAATTGTCGATGGGAAAATTATTTTTATCAAATATTACAAATAATTATATAAATTGTATATTCCAACGATAAAAGGACAATTATAAGATTTCCTTCTTATTTAAATAATAATATTAATATAATGAATAATAATAACAATAATAATAATAATAATAATAATAATAATAATAATAATAATAATAATAATAATAATAACCATTAATCCACCGCACCAACACAAGCCTTGCTGTCGCCGCCGCTTAACACATTAAAAGTCTGTAATACAAAAATAAAGTTATTTTAATTCAAAATTAAAAAAATAATCAAATAATAATTATAGGAGAAAGTCGGGATTGCTAGGTCAAGAGCTAATTAAATTTGAGATCAATATATTAAAGTTCGCGCAATATATTTATTTAGGCTACACTCTTGTCAAGTTGGACTGATGGATTATTCGTCAGGCCAAAATCTAATATCAATAAATCATAGTACATAACCCATCAATGTAGTATCAATATGTCGTAGTACAAAAATTAATATATCATAAAACGAATAAGAGATTTACGAAAAAGTAATACTTTTGAGTACAAAAATTATTATATCATTGTACAAAAACCTATAAATCATAGTATCGGAAATGACTTGATGGATCAAGACCCATCAATTTGATTTGGCACAAGTGTTTGCCTATTCATTTATTATGATTGTAATACGTGATGCATATTGTATATACTATCCATTATATATATGCCAAATTATAAAATTAATAAATGGTTTATACTAATGAAGAATATAGTAAATTTAAGAAACAATTCTCATATATTCTATTAAAAAGCTTTTTTATCCTATATACTACAGTTTTATTCTTACTTTCCCAATTGAAAGTATAAATGTCCTAGAGATAATCAAATTTAAAGAAATCATACTTGATCACAATTATTATATATATTGTTATATGTATGGCAATGCATTTACTGAATTATTATTTCGATTATTTGTGATTATTCATATAAATGTTCCCATAGAGTTAACATTGTCATTGCAATGGTCAGATGTCATTGATAGAACATTACTCTTAAAATAGCCATGACTAATGATTATCAAGATTGAGATATTGATAATATAATATATGTCGGCATGTGGTCTGCATCACATTCTTAGAGAATGCAGTTAGTCTCACAACTACGAATAATAGTTATTCGTGATGGACACATATATACTTTAGAGAGTATTGGTAAACCCTACTGATATGTTATTTATTGTATGTCTATAAAATTATCAGTGTATAAAGCGTGTGATAATCCTTTGACTTAGGTCAATACGCACCTTTTTTACTGAGTGATGTACTTTGACCATGACCAATGCTTGCACTCTTTTTCGCGGTAAATATGGCTTGTGTTGTGTGTATCATGATGTAAATGAATGTGGTAGTTGAACCAAGAAAGAATTCATTCCTCAATTGGAATTTCGAGAGAGATCACTCATAATCTTTATATTAGGTCGACTAAAGTCATTGGCCAATGCAAGAGACATATTCAATATAGTAGTTGAGTATGGTCTAGTTGTCGACTAATAAAGATGAGATAAACTGATTAAGCCATTGAGATAGACACTTGGATAAATCTTAAGTTTAATCGAGTGATTCGTAATGAAAGGAATTATGCCAAAGCTTTGTATAAAGGTTATAATTCATTGACTTCAAGTGAATGTTCTTTATATATTGAGTTCGTCCAACTAAGCCGTCTAGTAGTTTTGTTTGGATCATCATTAGATTGATGTTATAAATAGAGGCCTATAGGGTCACACTATATGCGATTAGTTTTCTGACTTAAGAGTGTATCAAGAAAGTATTAAATATTCAATTTAGAATTGCGATATTTAATTGTTAATAAATATGATGTTAATTTCTATTTGATAGAAGTTATTTATTTAAATTAAATTGGGTTTGGATTTAATTATCTATGTTATATTAATAAAGGTACTTGGGCTAAAATTGTTTTGGGCCCATGTCTTGGACAGTGCAATCCTTTTTAGGATTAGGGTTCTCTTATGTACCTAGTATAAATATAACATAGTGTCATAAGTTGACTACATAAGCGGGACAAATAGTTTCTAGAAAATACCGTAACAAATCCTGATTTTGAGATTGGGAGAGTTTCTTGAGATTTCCTATTTTGAGATTAGGAGAGTTTCTTGAGCTTTCGTGAGATTTCCTAGCTTTCTTCACGATAGCAATACACTGAAGTTAGATCTAGTAGTGGGAGAATTAATCGCGTGGATACCTTAGTATTGAACTCGCATCTGAATTTACTATAAGGTTTTCATGCTTTTATCTCATTTTTTTGTCGTATAAATATATTCGTTCATAAGATGGATCTCTTGGATTTACAAATTTTTTAAAACTTCATGTGCGCGAGCATGGTGTTCGTCTCTACGAATTATAACAATGGTATCAGAGCACGGGGCTGTGTCAATGAATATATATATGAGTTTTATAATATTAACCATGGGTTTAATTATTGCTTAATTATTTTAATTAGATTCAAATAATTATTGGTTTTTAATTTGAATAAATAATTGACTAAAATAGTTTTAATTAATTATTTTGTTTTGAATTTAATCTGATTAAAAAAATGTGAAAGCAAAAATGGGAAGAGCAACCTTACCTGCGCCGCTGTCGAAAGTTGTTGCCGCTGGGCTACGGCCTTAGAGGCGCCGGTGGGTGGAGCCCTCTTGCTGGGCGGTGCTGGGCGGATGGAAAGCATCGATCGCCGGTGGAGAAAGGCAGAAGACGGTGGCGTTTTGGCCAAAGTTCCATAGCTTTTTGCCAAAGAGTTATTACGGCTCCGGGGAGTCTTTTCAGCGACCCTCTGCTGCCGACGGCTTCTTCGCTTCATGGGAAGAAGTTTGGCGTTGGCGGCGGTGACTGACGAGGTCTGAATCGAAAGCCCTAAATCCGATTTAGTTAAAATTGTTGAAGATTTGATATAGTTTTGGGCTTAATTGTGATTTTGGGAATTTGTGAAAATCACAGAATTATCCTCAGTTTTTAGAAAAATGCGAGGCTGCCCATAACTATCTAGAAATTATGTTTTGACCTCAGAAACTTTGCAGAAAACTATTTTAAGCCCAAATGGTATTTCTACCTCATGGCTGGATAGATAAGTGTTTAGATTTTTGCGATTATTTTTTAAGCGGGGTTGCTGAATATAAAAAGCTTATTACACGAAATCCTATTTTTTTAGAACGAGTTGAAGGCATAGGCATTATTGACACAAAAAAGCATTAAATTGGGGTTTATCGGGGCCTATGCTAATAAGATTTCTGAAAATTGCAAAAAAGACCCTAAAACTTTCAGAAAATTATTAAGGGTCTGTTTGGCTATGCAGAAAATTTTAAAAAATTGTATTTTCACTAAATATATTTTAAATCGTCTTAGAAATTAATTTTAAATTTAGAATTTAATTAATTTCTAAATTAAAGTATTTAAAATTATTTAAAAATGAGAATTAGATTTGGAACTTAATAATTTCTGAATTTAAACCTTTTTAAATTATTTAGAAATAAGAATTAAATTTGGAATTTAATAATTTCTAAATTTGAATCATTTAAAGTAATTTAGAAATCAAAATTAAATTTGAAATTTAATTTTCTAAATTTAAATGATTAACCCATGACTTTTATTATATAATTGCATTATTTGATAATTTAAATTAAATTAAAATTTTGAATTTTAATTGAATTATGGAATTGTTCATTTAATTGTCCTATTTGTGTATGTGACTCGTGTATTACTTTTAGCATAGAGTCCACATATATTGTCTGGGTAGGCGGCGCCCAGTATTTGTCGAACCGTTTGCTTACAAACTCTGGGTAGGCGGTGCCCAATATTTGTCTGACCGTTTGCTTATAAAATATGGGTAGGCGGCACCCAATAATTGTTTACTAATCATTTGGATCTTGTTAATTGTTAAATTCCGATAAATGTTCCCAATAAAATATGAGTCTCATCTTGGATGAATGCGTTGCCATTATAATTGGGTGAGTACGAAACCTTTTTCGTCCATGAGTATTTTCACCCTAGTGCTTGCTACGGTCGACGAGGTTAAGGCTCACTCATAGATGCATATGTTTGTGATCTTGTAATGGGGTTGACTAACTTAGTTCTTTCTTGTCGCCCTAACGTCGGAATCAACTAAGGGCATAAGATCGGATTAGATTCGATCGACCAAGAGTTATAATTGTCTATAATTGGTTTGGAAACCTACCAGTTATGCTACTAGGGTCATTAGCCCTAGCAGAGGCTGCAATAGTATGAATATGGATCTTGGCTCACTATGATCATATTTGATATGAGTCCGTAGTCGACCGTGAGGTCGTAGAATATGTTACAATAGTGGGAGCTAGTTATTAAAGTCCTTATTAATTAGACAATAATTGTGATCATTGGAATTAGAATTAGAGTTTTAATTCCTACTCTATTTATTTTCTCTAGATTAGTTAAGATGTCGAATTTATCATTGAAATTCTTGGTTGAAACGAACAAGTTGACTGGACCAAACTTTATGGATTGGTTGCGCAATCTGCGTTTAGTTCTGAGAGAGGAAAGACTGAGTATGTGTTGGACACACTTGTTCCTGAGATTCCTGATAGAGATTCTCCTGAATATGCCAAGTTTGACATGGATGTTCATGGAAAACATAAGGATGATGCAACTTTGGCACAGTGTGTCATGCTAACTGCGATGACGACGAAATTGCAGAGACAGCATGAACACATGGCCCCTTATGAAATGTTAGAGCATTTGAAGAGTCTCTATGCTTCGTAAGTTCAAACTATAGAGTATGAGCTGCTAAGATATCTCTTTAAGTGCAAGCTTCATGATGGGGGCAAGGTGTCTGAGCATGTCTTGAAGATGATAGAGTTGATTGAGAGGTTGGTTTCGATTGGAATGAACCTACCTGAAAATGTCTGTCAATGTAATCTTGAATTCACTTTATGGTTCATTCGAGAACTTTATTGTGAATTATAGTATGAACAACAAGGAAGTGAAGCTTCCCGAGGTTCATAACATGCTTAAGACATATGAGTCTTCCACCTCAAAGGGCAAAGTTGTACTCATGCACTACTACAAAACAGGCATTCCACGTCGGTTATTTTAACCATTTTACGTCGGTTTTGAAACCGACGTCTTAGCCACCGACGTGGAAAGTCACGTCATTTTTCGGAACCGACGTGACATTCTACTTCGGTTTTTGAGAAGACCGACGTGGAATGTCACATCGGTTTTGAGGTAATCGACGTTGAATGTCACGTCGGTTTTTGAAGCAACAGACGTGGAGTTTCACGTCGGTTTTGTGGCAACCGACGTGGAATTTCACGTCGGTTCATGACAAACCGACGTGGAATGTCACGTCAGGTCTCCAAAACCGACGTGACATTCCACGTCGTTGGTTTAAACGTCGGCTTTACAATCGACGTAATATTGCCAAAAAACCGACGTCGAATGTTGGACGTCGGTTTATGTAAAACCGACGTTAAATATGTCTAACAAATGCAACAGCAGCTTTTTTGGTGGGTTCATTTCAAAAATAAATTGTAAAAGCTGAAAATAAATCCCAAATTCACATCGAACATCCATTATTATATGTTCTAAAAGTTGAATACATCAAACAACCAACATCATTCATTATCATCATAGTTCTAAAAGTCGAATACATCAAACAACCAACATCATTTTTTATCATCATAGTTCTAAAAGTCGAATACATCAAACAACCAACATCATTCATTATCATCATAGTTCTAAAAGTCGAATACATCAAACAACCAACATTATTCATTATCATCATAGTTCTAAAAGTCGAATAGATCATACAAACAAACAACATCAATCCCACTCATTTGAGTTCTCCACACCAAGTCAAAATAAACTCAAAGTGCACACATATTCTAGTTATCAAACAAACACGAGTATATAATTAAAATAACCTTACAGAAGATTCATTTGTTTTTAATTTCAAGAAAATATCTCGACCATTGGGCTTGAACTTCTTCGATACTCTCTTGAGAAAAAGATTCGCTCTCACCAAATATCTGCAATTAATTATATAATATTTTTAACATATCAAAAAATAATGAAACCAAGTCATTAAGCAATAACTTAAAATAATTGTGATTTGTGATGAAAAAATAATTTTAATTAGGCTACTAGCATTAAAAGCTAACTTATTAAAAAAAAATATAAGCAATATATATTACCTTCTGCCAATCTTCCTTGATACCTACTCGAACAATAAACAACATCCAGAGCATGACATAATACCCACTCTCCCAACATTCGCGTTGTTTATTACACTGTAAGAGAATTAAAATTTAATACCTACTTGGCTAATATAATGAATACACTAATTTAATGAATATTTAGAATCGTAATTACCTTGGGGTAAATCCAGTTAACAACTTGCTTGGATTTACTCGTGTGCTTACCATCCAACACTTTGAATGGTGTCACAACACTGTTTAAAAGAAATATAAGCGTGTTATGGGTTTAAATTTACAATACAAGTGAATGTGTCATAAATTAAAAGTGTACCTTTGTACTATTAATTTGATGTCGTTGTCGGGTTTACGGTGCTGTGAACAAAACCACACGGAAATCCCTTGTTTGGGTACAATAACAAGTAGTTGCCATTGTTGCCTGCATTTCGGAATTATACAACAAATACAAAAAATATCAAAAGAGATAAGCCAATTATATTATATTTAATATCAAATCAAGTATAAAAATTAAATAATAGGATAACTATTCAACTTTTGTCCTAAGAATATGTGACAAGATCAAGTTTGCAAACAAGAATAAAGGAGTACTTACTCATGGTGGTATCCTCCTAAGTAAATCTGCTTTTCCAATTTCCGCATATGTTTAAGGATGTACAGCGTGGCTTCCTGTTTCTTATTGCCCATATTTTGTATGGATTGAGGATCAAAGAATCCATACACATCATCATTCTTGTTCTCAACACTTACTGATTTCAAAAACCTAATAGATCCAAATCATACAAGAAATTAATGTTGTCAAAGTTATACATATTCTCACTATTGCAGATATCATTAATAAAGTGCATACTCCTATCCTTAATAATCTATCTTATTTTGAGAAATTATTCAATAAAATTTCTGCAAATTTCTGTAACACTATAAAATCGCCATATAAGTTTATAATAATCTAATATATCTCATTGAGTACTCAGTTTTATTTTTTAGGAATAAAATTTAAAATCTACTTACCTGATCCAGATTTGTACAATCGAGATGCTAAGACACGTTTTGCCTTGAACAATTCCTGAAACTTCGTTGTACTGAAGGTGCAATGGGACATCATTCTCGAAGCCAAAAATGTTAGCATCCCACGGAACCAAGAATGGATTATTATAATGTGAAGGGATAATATTAACCAACTCAACTATGGGATTATCTACGCGTCGAGCCCGTTTATTTGCTCGCTCAACCTACAATAATAAACATGGTATTAAGGATAATAAAAATACATATCATACACTATTTTGATTTAGCAAATAAAATAGAGGATTACCTCAGCTAACACAGGCTTCACAAGACATCTCGGCCATGCAATAAAACCACCTYGGGCCTGCCCCACTAAGATTACCTCTTCACTAGGCACCGGGACATGAGCATCAGCTTCTTTAACATCCTCAACCACCACTCTAACCAAATCATTCGACAAATGCATACCATGTAYAGTTGAACCCCCCTCATGAATTCTCCCAAGTGCCACAAGGCGGGGAGAGTGCTCGTCAACATATAACTCGCACCGCTCAGAGATACCGAAGTGAGCTGAGTCCTTTGAAAGGTCAGGGTCAATACAACTCCCCTTTGTGCTGACACCACGATGTGCAGCTAACTCTACTGGAGGAGTGTGCTGGGATTCGTTATTTACCTGGCCGAACTGCTTCAACAACTTTCYTGTAACATCGRKRGTGACCTTTTGTGTAACTTCTTCAGTTATCTTAGATGTTAGGTGCTCTAAAAAATCAGGAAGTATAGATGAAGCGGAGAACTCGTGTGAACGTGGTCCAAAGTAATCCCGGATCCCCACACCAAATCCAGCCCCACGAACACGACCAGGGTGCCCCGGTCGGCCAATTGCAGTAGATAATATGTCCTCGCGTCCCCTAGGAACAAAAGTGCCCTCTGTGCACTGCTCCTCTAACTCATCCTACAACCAAGAAAACGTTAAACATTAAAAACATATTGAACAAGTAATTTTATTTTTTAAACACATACTTATTAATAGTTTAAGTGCGAGGCATTGCAAACGGACAATTTGAACAAATTGAGTTCAAGTGTGCGTATGTGTGTGTGTGTTTGTGTGTAACCGAACGACAATGTCAACATTATTAATTTCATGTTTATAATCTTACAATCTTATTATCAATCTCAAGTGCAGCACTTGATGTCATGTTGCCCGACTTTTTCATGCGTGCGAGCTTAAACTTCTGGTGGCGTGTAGGAGGAGATGGGGGATGTATAATTGTATCAACACCTGCACCAGATTGTGATGCTTCCTCACGTAGCTTCTTCAGTTTTTCCTCCATGATCTTCTCATCCAACAAGGCATAACCTCCACGAGACAAAGTGTGTGGTGCAACGTTCTTTTTTTGGATCTCCTGTGCTTTCTGTCTTTTCTCCTGTGCAATTGCGAAAGGTGAAAAAATAGTAACTTAGTTATGTTGAAGTTTCAAACTCTTTTCATGTGTAAATAATTCCTAGTATTGACTAGTATTTCCACCAAATGAAACTCTCTTAAGGTAACAAATAATGAAATGCATTAGTTCAACAAACCGAACAATAGAATTTTACCTTCCAAGTAGGGTCTAATCGACTCATTTTAAATTCCTCCCACTCATTTGGTACGATATTATACTCTTCACAAGGAGATGAGTCCTTCTTCTCACCCAATACCCACTCTCTCGTCAAATTTGTTTTAAAATTTCTCCATTTTATACCCACGGATTGCAATGCCCTCTTCTTCAATACCTCGGTATTGTTGATATCGAAGTTCGCCTACAAAATCAAGGATAATAATCATAATAATCATAATAATAATAATAATAATAATAATAATATATTAAAGAGAGAAAAAAAGAGGTTCTAATAGAAATACCAAAACATCAAGCCAAATTATCTTCTTAGTGCTATCGGGTACATCTTTCCACTTCTCAATCAAAATGGAAACATTGTCTCGAGCAAGTTTCCCCAGATAAGAACTTAATTTAACTTGATGAGTTCTTATTGTTTTTCCCGTAATGAGGTCGAAATTCAGCGGTTGCTTTTTCCCAACAACGCGTTGCTTCGTAATCTCTTTACACCGTGTGGATTGTCTAGTCTTCCTCGATGTACTCTGTGGAGGAGAAATGGAGCGAGATCTCACAGGAGACTAAGTCATGGCTTGAGTAGCACAAGCTGTAGACCAAAAAAATAAATAATAAGTATTAACGATAAGAAAATGAACTACAGTGACAACAAAAATAAAATAAAAATTGAACCAGAAATCCAGTTAAATGTATTTAGTTAATAGAAATAATTCTTATTAAACATTGCAGAGATTTACATATGGTTGTATATATAATAAAAATAAGAAATAAGACACAAAATGAACTGCATAATTGATTTAACCTCACACGAATAAGGTTATATATATATATAATATTAATTTAGTTTTAAGGACACAAAATGTGTTCATTACAAGTGTTGTTATATATATATTAGACTGGTAAAACATATCTTACTGAACCGGTCAAATAGAAATGTTCTCCCATATGCCCACATCATGATCATAATGATTGGCATGTACATCGTCCACTTCATTTTCTTCAATAGTCGGCATGTGTGTTGAGAAAGAGAGAGCCTCGAGGTTATCAAAACTTGAGTCTATATTTTCACGAGCACCATCCATGCTTCTTTCGGAAAGAACCACCGACAATCTTTCATCACACGGATCATTGATGTAGAACACTTGTTTAGCCTGGCATGCCATAATGAAAGGCTCCCTTGTATGAGCTAACTTATGAAGGTCCACAAACGTAAATCCCATTTCATCGATTTGCACACATGTGTTATCAACCCACTTACACTTGAAAACAGGTACTCTAAACGCAATATTGTCAACCTCCCAAATCTCGTCAATGACTCCAAAGTAACTAATGGATGCCGTAACAGGGTTTTTATCTTTTGAACTAGAAAAGTGCATCGCCTCAGCTTGAAGAGTTACCCCACTGTTCTGCACAATACTCTTGTTATCTTGTGACTTTGTGTAGAAGGAATAATTATTGATATCATATCCACGCCAAGTTATGACATTAAACTTAGGCCCATGCGCTTGCCACTTCAAAGTATCAGAGGTATTATCATCAGCAGCAACTTTTTCTTTCAACCACTTCAAGAAAGTCTTGTTATGTTCATTTACTAGGGATATTTCGTTCATCCGGGGTTTTTTGTCTTTACAAGATTTTTGTGAGCGGATATGAAAGGGAAAACCTCGTCTGTGTTGTTCAATATATACAGATGTGCTTGAAGCACTTCCTCACGACGCTTGGTATGAACTCCAGCACCTTGTGTAACCTTACCTGCATCTCTCCCTTCATGACGGGACTTAGGAAGCCCTACAGATTCGACCTGCGCCATGTAATCTGTACAAAACTCAATAGCTTCTTCAGCAATGTATCTTTCGACAATAGAAGCTTCTGGTCGAGATGGATTTTTTGTGAACCCTTTGAGGATCTTCATGTACCGCTCGATTGGGTACATCCACCTTAAATAAACTCGACCACACACTTTGATCTCGTTCACTAAATAGACAATTTAAGTGAACCATTATGTCAAAGAATGAAGGGGGGAAATACATCTCCAACTGGCATAATATAACGGCAACCTCCTTTTTCCACTCATCAAGCTTCAAAGGGTCAATAACTTTGCCGTATATAAGATTGAAGAAATAACACAGGCGAGTTATAGCATGTCTTACTTTCTTAGGCAAAATGTCACGAATGGCCACGGCTAGGAGTTGTTGCATCAAAACATGGCAATCATGAGACTTTAAGCCTACTAACTTAAGGTCTTGCATTGAGACAAGACTTCGAATATTTGAAGAGTAACCCTGTGGAACTTTCACGCCCCGTAGACATTCACAAAATTGTTTTTTTTCTTTTCGGGACAAAGTATGACATGATGGGGGCAAATATGTTCGACCACCTACTAATTTCGGATGCAAATTTGTGTGTATACCCATCTCAGCCAAATCTTGTCGAGCATTCACACTATCCTTCGTCTTCCATTTAATGTTTAGAAGTGTGCCAATTAAACTATCACACACGTTTTCTTCCACATGCATAACATCTATAGAATGTCTGACATCTAGCTCGCGCCAATATGGGAGATCAAAGAAAATCGACCGCTTCTTCCATACACTCTTCTCAGTAGCCTTCTTCTGGGTCTTTCCAAAGATATTATTGATGTGCTTCACCCGATCATAAATTTGCTCACCGGTAAGTGGTGTCGGGGCAATCCCATCCTCCTGGCATCCATTAAAAGCTTTTTTCAATCTACGATATGGATGATTACGTCTGAGCCACCTCCGATGTCGAGTGTAAACAGTTTTTTT
>BMAC01001021.1:172299-189990 GCA_014905375.1 Phtheirospermum japonicum | reverse complement strand
GGACAATGATTTTGGAGTTTGAACAGAATCTCAAAGTTGCATCAATCAGTTAAAAGAGGAAATAAATATTGCTTGAAATTGATGTTCAAATATTTTGACATTTGCAGTTATAGCTATGGTCCTTTTAGATTTAATAAAATCTTTGGGGAAGTAAATAAATTTAATTAAAAAAGTATATGACCTTTTCATGCCTCTAKATGCTAATAGCCAGCTGATAAACTCTTTGTAATAGCTTCGAKWTGTTATGATTTACTTGGTGCCTTTTTATATGAATCTTTGGTTTCAAAAATAAAAAAGTGAGAGCATAAAAGATGTTTCTGCGTATGTATGTTTGATGTGTACTTGGATTTTTGCTTGATTATATATTTCTAACAGAGTCGAGCAAGGACGAAGGCAGCTTCTGAAAGTCGCACCGTGACCGTCTTCAGGATTTCAACAAGTATCTTGCTAATATTATTTTATGATAATTAGTAGATTAATATTTGTACCTCTCRTTAATTAAGCAATAARATWTAGTTTTGTGGCATTGTGAAAATCACGGAGAGCTTGTAGTGCTGCGAAAGTCACTGTCTTGATAGATAGAGTGGCTAACCAATACAAATACATCATTTTCTGCAATAAATGTAAACTTCTGTACATTCTGAATTTTGGACTTTTACTCAGTTTGCCGACTGGCGAAATCAGCATAGAAAGTACTTTGAGAGCATAGTTAAAATGTAGTATAAATGCATAGTAACTGGATTTGGTTTTATGAATTTCCATTAGTAGTAACTGAGTAGGTCCAGCACAACAATTCCAATGGGAAATATTTCTAAAATTACGTATTCCATTTGAGATCATATTTCAGATTCCTGCTCTCCAACTCAATCTTTTTTTATTTTATTATTATTTTTTAATTTTGTGATTATGGATAATGAAGTTCAAAAAACAGAACAACCATCAGATTCAATTGCTCGGAAACAAAAAAACGGTTCCCTTTTTTGGCTGTTTGTTGCMGCCGATAAGACTGATTATATTTTGATGTTTATTGGAAGCATTGGAGCTTGCTTACAAGGCACTGCACTTCCTGTATTCTTTGTCTTGTTTGGTCGTATGATCAATTCTTTAGGAAACCTTTCGTCCAGTCCTCATAGATTTTCTTCCAAGGTCTCTCAGGTACATTATATTTATTTATTTATTATTTTATTTTTTTAATGATCTAAGATTCTTATGTTTTTTCTTTTGTTTTTATCTTTCTGATCAATGCAGTATGCTCTCTACTTAGTTTATCTTGGATTAGTTGTTTGGTTGTCAACATGGACAGGTATTTTTTTAATTTTTATTATTTATTTATTTTATTTTTATTAATCAGTACAGATTTTTATTAATGTAAACTCCAGGAGTTGCATGTTGGACTCAGATCGGAGAAAGGCAAATGGCTCGGCTACGACTTAAGAAAAGATTTGATGCAGTGGATGGAGGACGCGGGAATTCTACCTTCTGCTCACATGTACAACATCTTAATGTCTTATGCTCAAACGAGTGGCGGAGCTGAAAATGATGCAGTCATTAGATAATAGATAGGTAAGTTTGGCAAAGGATCTTTTTTTTTGTGTGTGTGTGTGTAAGAATTTAATTCACGAAGTCTTCTTCAATGTTAACTATGTTCCCAATATTTCTAACAACAACAAATATTCTGTTTTTTTAAATAATAATAATAATAATAATTTATTGTTATTTTGTGAAGGTATAATTACAAATACTACCCTTTAGGTTTGGCTTTAACAAAAAAACAAAAAACCCAGTTATCGTTCAAAATTATAAATACCTCATTGACATATAATTTATGTTTCTATTTCACAAATTGCACTTCACTAAGGAAAAATTTGCAAAACTAACACAAACCTCAAGGGTTTAGTTTGCAATTTCAAAAGATAACTGGGTTTTCTTATAGTTATTCCATTTTTTTCCAGTTGTAATTAGAAAATGACGCGGGGAAACCCAAAGCGATGTATAATACGGTTGTGCAGTCTCAGAGGTAGTAGTGTGATAAAAATGCAAGTATTATCACTCTGTACTTAAACCACATAGTGCACACAGTTCATTTCTTATGATTTTGCTCAATGTTACATATTCCACCCATATAAAACTCACAACGAGCATTGGGGTCATAACTTCTGAAATCATACTTGAAAATTGAAGTTCAATCAACATTCTACTTAGAACATGGTGGCTTATGTGTTAAAGTGCAATTTTTTTAATGCTAATTTATTAGATTATGATTTGTTTGGTTGCCAAAATTGTGAAACATACTGACACTCTGGATAAAACTATTTGTTGTAGTTTAGAAGAAAAGTTATTTTTTTCATGGCATATTTGTTGTATTTTAGAAGATAATTACTATCTCAAAGTATTCTTATATGCCTTTGCTGTGGATATTAGTATGAATTCTTTGTTGTTATGTATTAAGGATGGCTGTGGCTATAAATTCATGACTATGATGACTATGATGCTGTAAATTTATGGTTTTAAGGTGATTTTCCCTTATTTTCGGGGTATTGTGAGATGATTTTGGTTAAACTCCCATTACCTCTGGATATGATATTTATGATATGTGGCCGCTCATTTTTTTTAATCTCATTTGGGTGATGGTGTGGGATATTTATTTTTCCTATTTGTACGTCTTCTTGAATGCTTATCAGTTGATCATCATTTTGACTTTTGCTCGTTCTGTTGAAGTTTTGGTGTTTGTCTATTTGGATTATTATTTGTTTTGCGGTTCTCATTTATTTAGTTGTGTATCTGTAGTCCAATAATTTTACAACTGGGCTTTATATCGCTGAAATTACATTAAGAGGATATTTGATTGTTAAAAATAAGTAAATTATGTGTTCAGGTTGATGAAGACGGAGATGGTGAAGCAAACGAGGATGGTGACCTTTATGAGAACTTAGAGAATTGAGTGCAAAGGAGAAAAACATGATAACTAGTTCTAGTTGTGTTTATTCAACTTAATGTAATTATTGACTTTTAGATATTGTGCTATTTGTTCATTGTGAATTTTTTTTGGTCCAATTTGTTGTAAATATTTTAGTATCATATTCATGTATTTGTTTATCATTAGTTTTGAGTTAATTTTATAATTGGATATTTATACATGCTCATTACTATTTTATAAATAAATAGTTAGTAATGGAGAAAAAGTGATAATTGAAAAAAAAAATGAAAAAAAAAAATTCTTGTTTAGTTTAAAAGTGTTACAGAATCTTTAATAAGTATAGTGATGCGATTACATATCATTATTGATAGATTTAAAGTTATACGATTGATGAATAAAATGTTACCATAAGTTGAAAATTACTACATAGAAAATGATACATTTTGTAGAAAAAGTGTTACTCAAAAATTATATGTAACACTTATAAAATGCTTACTACATAGAAAGTGATACATTTTGTATAAAAAGTGTTACCCAAAAAATTATACGTAACACTTATAAAATGCTTATTACATAGAAAGTGATACATTTTGTAGAAAGTGTTACCCAAAAATTATATGTAACACTTATAAAATGCTACTTAGTAGTGTTACAATTGAAAATTTAAATGTAACACTTGATTAAAGTGATTCTAAAGGCCATAAAAGTGTTAGTTAAAATTTAAGGTAGCACGGGCAACTGTAGCACCAATCAAAATGTTACCTATTATCAATAGTAACACTTTTTGTCTATTAAATAACACTTTTTTGGTGTTACATAAAATCACTTTTTTTGTAGTGAATAATATAAAATAGTCCATATAATAACCGGAGAATACCCTCATTCAATAACAGTGATTTTCCATTTCACAAACAATACTTCCAATATAATAGTTTCCAAAATATTAAATTCATAATTTTCAGTCATGGAAAAAAACTACAATATCTTCATCATATTGTAGATGCCAAAAACACATTCCATCCCAATCACTGCCATACTATCTGTGTATAAAGAATACAAAAGTGAACATTGATCAAGTCGAAGCATGAATCTTACGATGAGAGTTAATTATGCAAAAAAATATTAATTTTAAGTTGAGTATAAATTCTTTATACTTGTATAAGATATTGCATTATAAAAATAAATAGGTGAAAGCATTAAAATATTCAAACTCAATATCAAAGACCCTGTTCAAATAAGAATTAAGAAATAATTAGGTAAATTATATCAAATACAACTTTTACTTTTCTTTGTTATATATTTACGGTTTGTTATTATTTTTACAATAATATAAAAAAAATTAAACACACGAGTAAGCACCTCTGTGGTGTTTATTTTTAATTCTACAATCTAATTTCAGTTTTCCTTTTTTTAAGTGAACATATGTCTCTTAATTGGTGCTTTTTCACTATTGGGCTCGGATAATTGATTATTGGGTTAAATATAAAAACACATACTCTTAATTTAGTTATTTAAAATTTACGCTTAAAGATGATGAAATTCTTAGCAGCACATGAAAACGCACGAACATTGCCCACGTTCTCCTTTGCAAAATACATCTTGAACCGCCTTCAACAATTCATTTTTGGCGCCAAAAATCCCCCGCATATCCATACGTTCTCCTTTGAAAAATCCATCTTGATTCGCCTTCAACAATTCATTTTTGGCGCCGAAAATCCCCCACATCCATATCCAATTCCACTCCGCCATAGTTAACACAAAGTACAATTCTTTCCCTAATTTTAGGTTTAGGGATGATAGGAAAATCTAGGATAGTTCAGAGTGATTAATCAACACTCATTACTAAAGAGACATAGGTGTGAATCTCAATCTCCATATAAATATTTTATAATTTTGTGTTTATGAACAAGGAGAAGAACATCATGCCTTGCTCGATCGATTCTGTTAAGCCGTCGGCCAAGTAAGTTTTGTTCCTAATTTTCCTCCTTTATCTCTCTAATTTTTTTTTTGAAATTGATTTGTTATTGTGAGGATTAATTGGTAATTAGCTTTGTGGGATTATTTGCTTTTATTTAGGTTTTTTAGCTGAGATTTATGATGTATGTATATATGCGAATATGCAGGGCGCAGGTGGTGGGGTGGCCGCCGGTCCGGTCCAGATTCCAATCTAAAATTGGAGGTTTGCAATTCCATATTGCCACCATCACCAAGTGGGAGGGCTTGTCGATGAGCCGACACCACCTCCATGACCATCTAGCTCACAGCCGCTGGCGGAAGACGATACACTTCTAGCAACTGAGACTTCTATACCGACCGCTTCCCAGCCGCCTAGTAGTCTCCTCGAGGGTCTTTTCAGGATAAATGGTGTCCCTTGGGAAAAATGGCTTCGCTCTGCCTCGCTACTCTTATTCCGCCAAGGTTGCATATGTTCTTCAAGGTATATATTCATTTAGTGTTTTAATTTTTTGGTTGACTGGTTTTATCGTTTAATATTGCATTCTCAGTTTGAGCAATCTTCATACAATTATATTTATGTAATGGCAGGCAACTAAATTCCGTAACAGTGGACAAACTTGTGTCTGTGCAAATAGAATACTGGTGCAATAAGGTATATATCCTGAAAATTTTAACTTCATTTCTTGTCCTAATTGCATTTGTACGTATATGAATACTTTTTGGTGAGAGTTATTAACATGACACGTGCGTATTTTTAATTGCATCATTGAAAAGATTGACAGAAATTAAATAACCTTAGAAATGTATAAGTATTTCTATTAAATCATAGTTTTAAAGAATCTAAATACATTATATATACACTGTATTATAATATATTCCTTACTGGTCCTGTTGTTTTTAATCCGAAATTCTTGTTTTGATTTTTTGATCTCCTGTTGCAGGGATATACAGGAAGTTTGCACTTGCCTTTTGAAATGCTATTGAGAGTATGAAAGTTTGGGATGGCTTTGGTGATGGTGTAGTACTGGTGGTCTGCAGATCTATTTTCAAAAGTTGTTATTACCAGTTTACTGTTCTTGTTTGGCTTGAGGTAGTTACCAAATGATATGGTTTGGTGATTTTGGTTATTTTCTTTGGCATTTTTTTTGTTTCTTGATTGTCTGACTATATTATGCTTGTGCTTTTATTTCTAGCCATTTATCTTATATATATTTTTTAGTTGGAAAATTGTTCAGAAGCTTTCTGGCCTGAATCCAATGATTATGGTAATACGTTTTGTGTTTCTCTCTCAGGCTGAATCCTCTTCTCTTAAGATCATGGTATTTAATAATTTTAATCCCGAGGACATGGTCCCGACGATGTGTCCGGATGTGTGCGTGGTCGAGAGATGTATTTCATGGAGTCTCATCCATTATCCTTGATACTGCTCCTCCTCTTTTAGTTGAACATACGAAGCTTAAACCAGGTCGTCTTAATCTTACTTTCAGACAAAGTTGATGATATTATATTTGTATTCCATTTTAATCTAGAGGTTAAGTATGTGGATCAAATGATATTATTGAAATAGTATCAAGTGTAGTAGCTTTCTGATGGTTGTTAATTGTTAGTTGCTGTACTGTTTGTTTTAATTTTATTTCGGACTTGTGGTTACATCTTAGTTGGTGGCATACTTGTTCCTCCAATTTGATTGTTGAGCATGTGATCAGATCCAGAACATATATTTTGGTACTATTTCACAACTTACCATGGGTTTACATAATCTGTCAACCCTAACATTTTTTTAATTTTTTTAATTTAATTATTGAGGGATAACTTCAGTAAAAAAGATTTAGCTTTCTGCGTGATGTGTATATATATTATTTTATTTAGGCTTACATTTGTTTTATCTGAAGAGATGAAGATTTAGTTTTTATGATCTGTAATAATCCCTAATCACTTTGCCTTATGATATTTTGTATTTTGATTTGGCATCCTGATGTATCATTCTTTTTTACTTTTAGTGATTCGTCAATGGCTCTAAACGAAGAAGCAGAAAATAACATATGTGCAATAAAGACATTGCAAACAAGGGTGAGTCTCACCGAAAAATAAAGAAAGAAGGTATTAATTTCATCTTTATTATACATGCATATAGATTAATGTTTCACTTATTCATCTGATCTTAAATAGTTTAAAGTGGGCGATAGCATAACATTGTGTTTATTCATCCAATTTCTTTAAAGCCTAGGCTTTGATTAACTGTTTGCTATTCACTCTTTGTATTCACCTCATGATTGTATGCTTCATGTTCTGCATTTACAATGTGTGAGCTGCAATTGTTAGATTTTAAAATCTATAATTATTATGATTGATAATTGTATTCAGTAGACTTTTCAAAATATGATCTTTTTTTTTCTTTCCAAATTATAGGCAAGAGTCAGTAAAAATCATCACGTCTTTGAAATCAGATGTGGTTGGGGAACTTTAGTAATTGAAGTCGTTAAACGAACTGGCTGCAAATACACTGGCATCACACTATCAGAAGAATAGCTGAAATATGCCGAAACAAAAGTCAAGGAAGCTGGTCTGCAGGTATTTACAAACCATATTCTCCTAATTTCAAGAAGCGACTCTATATACCTTTTTAATGATGCATTAAATCTTACTGTGAATCTTGGTATAGGACCATATAGAATTCCTTCTATGTGATTATCAGCAGTTACCCGAAACCGGGAAATATGAAAGGATAATATCATGGTGAGCTTTTTTTTTTAGTTTGTAATATATAGAAATCGATTTTGTTTTTTCATTTATCGTGTTTTGTTTTATCCACTAAGTGCAGTGAGATGTTAGAAGGTGTAGGTCATGAATATATGGAAGACTTTTTCCAGTGCTGTGATTCTATGTTAGAAGATGACGGTCTTCTTGTTCTTCAGGTTAGTCGTGCGACGAGTTTTTGCCAATATCTTCACTCTTTCTCAAATATTTTTAAATATTAGTATTTTTTTTCTTGTACTCAGTTTATATCGATACCGGATGGGAGGTACGATGAATACAAGCGTAGTTCAGATTTCATAAAAGAGTATATTTTCTCCGGTGGATGTTTGCCCTCACTTAGTCGAGTAACGTCAGGTATGGCTGCTGCATCAAGTCTTTGGTAAAAAAAAAAGACTTTTATTTATTATTTTTTGTGTTATGTTCTTAAGGCAATTGTTCTCAGAATAACAATTCAGAAAGCCTATATTACATTTATATTTTACGCAGTGCAGAGCACCTTGAAGACATAGGAATCCATTATTACCAAACACTCAGATATTGGCGGGAGAATTTCCTCGGAAAACAAAGGTAAATGAATCAAGAACAGCTTGATGATTGATCATCGCATGTTTAAATGTTCTAATTAACAAGAAAATGCCTTGCTCAAATTTAATTTACTTTTCTAATTTCTAGTAAAGTTCGTTTTAGTCATGGAATTTATACATAATTTGTGGCTTTCTCAGAGAAATCCAGGATCTGGGGTTTGATGAGAAGTTTATCAGGACGTGGGAATATTATTTCGACTATTGTGTTGCCGGATTCAAAACTTGTACACTTGGAAATTATCAGGTGTGTGTATACATCTGCCACTTTTTTCTTCTTTTTTTTCCCTTCAATATTTTGTATTTGTGTTCTAGAGTTCTCTTAACTCTAACAAACAAAAAGCGATTCTCAGAATTCAACCTAGAAGCTAAGAATCACTTTTCTTCAGAATTTGCAAACAGTAGATAATTCGTGTTAAACTCTTGATAATTGGTTTTGGCTTTTAATTTAGTTTTTTTCTTAAAAAATCTCCAAGTGTAGTTTTTCTGCCTCTTTTTTTTTTTTCCTTTTTGATTTTCTCCAGCTACAACAATAGGAACAAGGTTTTTTGGAATACGTTTTCGTGCAGGGATTGTTCGTGATCAGGTTAAAAATGATTGGAATTTCATTTATATTTCTTTTTACGGACTTTTATCCATATGTGCTGACTTCACATTGGATAGAGGATGTACAATTGTGACATTTATGGCATCTTACGAGAACTATCCAAGTGATAAATAGTTATGAACTTAAAATAGATCATTACTCCATTTGCTTTTTCACATTATTTCTTCGCATCAGTCATTGCAACGTATGTTGTCACACCCTAAATGCGTTCACTTCTCAAGGATGATGGGATCTTGATAGCTTATTGTAGGGGATTATCTTAGTTATGTATGCTTCATGCGCCTTATCTGCTTTTTTTTTTCAATTGTAGTTATTATCTTGTATTTATGTTAGGCATAATATGAGCAGTTATATTGTGCATCAGTTATAAAGTAAGATAATTTGAATTTATTACTTAGCACTCTACAGCTGGTTCCACAAGCCTTACATTTAATATCCTCTTATTCCTGTATATTTTGCTCTGATTTCCATTCGTCATTTTGTAGTCATTGGATGTGGTTACACTTGGTGATAAACAAATGTCACAGAGACTTGACAACCTTGTGGAATGAGTTCAAAAGATTGCCATTCGCTTATTTGGATTTCATATAGTTGAATAAAAAATTTTATTGTATTAATATTAGTTTTAGTTTGTTGTGTCTTAGATTTTATTGAATTTTGGTGTATTTTTTTGTGATATAATTAATATATTCACAATATATATTATTAGTGATTTTGGTTTATTCCTTTTTTCATTTCATTTTTTTTTTTTAAATGTCAACTTTCTAGAATGTAACATTTCTTGCACCCGTTCTAGAAAAATTGACTTTTCAGAACGATTTTTTAAAATCCGTTCTAAAAAGTTCCTACGACCGAAGAGATGACTTTCTAGAACAGACAATAATCTTTCTAGAATGGGTAAACGTTCTAGAAAGTCAGACTTTCTAGAACGATTGTATCTAGAACACAGCAGAATCCATTCTGGAATGTATGTTTTATCTGTTCTGGAATGTATGTTTTATCCGTTCTAGAATGTTTCTTCTGCACTAGTGATGTGTAGTTTAAAAGTGTTACATAATCTTTAATAAAAATAGTGATACGATTGCATATCATTATTGATAGATTTAAAGTGATACAATTGATGGATAAAATGTTACCATAAGTTGAAAATTAATATATAGAAAGTGATACATTTTGTATAAAAAAGTGTTAACTAAAAAATTATATGTAACACTTATAAAATGCTACTTAGTAGTGTTATAATTGAAACTTTAAATGTAACACTTGATAAAAGTGATGCTAAAGGCCATAAAAGTGTTAGTTAAAATTCAAGGTAGCACGGGCAACTGTAGCACCAATAAAAATGTTACCTGTTATCAATAGTAACACTTTTTGTCTATTAAATAACACTTTCTTGGTGTTACCTAAAGTCACTTTTTTTGTAGTGTACCTCCTACAATTCAAGAGTTACTTACATGTCTCTTTTGATCTCCATCGCCTCCGCAGTTCTCCGACAAATCGTCACGTACAAACCTACTCCAACAATGATAAATCTCAAAACCAAATAGTACAAGTTTGTAGTTCGAAATGATTGGTCACTGAGTGGAACAACCGCTCCATGGTTTTCTATAATTTTTTTCCCATTTAAATCGAATTTTTCCTTCGATATACTGCACCTAGTATAGAATCGGGTTATTTGGTGTATAATTTTGGGAGAAGAAATTTCAGAACGAAAATAAAACGGGGTGAGAGGATGCGTGATCAAAATGACATATGGGGAATATAGGGATTTCATTATTTTGTATCGGTGGGTAGGGCTGTAAACGAGCTGAGCCGAGTCGAGTTTAGAAAATTTAAGCTTGCTCGTTTATTATCGAGCTCGAGCTCGAGCTTTTTTTAACGAACATATCGATGGCTCGCGAGCTTTTTCGAGTTTAATCGAGCCTAAACGAGCTCAAAAGATATTAATTATTAATTAAATTATTCTTTACTTTATTACAAAAATAAAATAAAATATTTTTTAAAGTATATAATACACCTACTAAGATACGTAAACAAATAAGTTTATATATATTTCTATATTTTCATATGAACATGTATAAAAACTATAATTAAAACCAAATTATTAGTTTAATTTATACGAGTTTAATAACGAACTCACTCTAGAACTTGCTAATAAACCCGCTCACGAGCTAACGAGCCGAATACCATGAATCTAGAGTTTGTTTATTAAACGAGCCTTTTTAAACGAGCTCCAGCGAGCTTTTATCGAGTCGGGTAGCGAATAGCTCACGAACTGTTTGTCTCATTTGCACCCCTATCGGTGGGAAAATATGGGTAGTATAGTACATTTAGAATTAATTGAAGATAGTGGAAATATAGACTTTGACTTGATGAAGTGGGATACAATTTTCATCTTTTGGTGTAGACGGGAATTCCCCCTAAATTTAACAAAATATTCTGTGAAATTTTGTATTTCTTGCATATGATGTTAATAAGCATGGTATGTACATTTCATTCCAATCATTCTCAAAAATAAGAGGATAATATAATTTGCTAAAAGACTCGTTACGATTAACTTTGTCTATATATTTATAGGCCGTATTTATGAAACAATACAATAGAGAAACACTACACACACATCAATGCATGCAATAATGATTCACATAAGAGTACATATAAAATACCAAAGAAGATCTACATCTTGAGATATAGTGAACATAATTTTACTTAAAGTCCTCACCGTATAGTAAATTATACCAAACTCGAGAAGTGAGCAATAATTTTTTTTAATTTTGCTTACGGTTTAAAAATTGTTTGCATTAAATTTATTTTTAAATATTGTCGACAGGTTCTGACACGTCAGCAACCAAGCCTGTCAGCGACTGTCAACAAAATCGTTGACAAAAAAAATATGTTGATGGTTTGTTGGCCTTCAACGTTTTTCTTGAGCATTGGCCTGTTTTTTTGTAGTGTTATATTTTTTACAGGAAATTACAGAAAATACCCCTATTTATGAGTAATTAAAAATTTTACTCCCAACTGACTTCCAAATACATGAATTTTCCCGTTTCTTACCTAAGACACCATTTTTTGCCCAAACTTATACATTGTGTCCTTGCATCTTCTATCTCTTGCTAACATCATACCATATCCAACAAAAACCTCAACAATACAGAGAAACCCTCGATTTAAATTCAAAATCAGATCCGAGAACTTTCATTTATCGATGTCTAAGTCCATGCCATTAAGAGATGGAATTTAAYTTATTAATTCTTATAATTAATTAATATTAACATATACCTCCATATCTAGAAGTTTCGAGCCTAATTCGGCAAGTATGTTGGATCCGTTACTTGAGCAGCAAGTTGTATTCAAGTCGAAGCATGAATCTTACGGTAAGAGTTGATTCTCAGCCCTTAGGAGAAATGTCGTGTTTGCGGTGGGATACAACGGTGGTGCGATGGTGTTGAATGTGGAATCTGAGTTGAGGGGATAGTGGGTTGAGTTGTAGTTGGAATCTTCATTGAAATCACTCCACGAGTTCGTGGCGTACAGTTGGAGCTTTCGTTTTTCCTTTTCATTTTTGGGTTAATCAAAGTATAAACGACCAATTAGATGATTAGGAAATATGTCACTTAACCCAATAGGGTTCACTTTTACCAACTACAAGGGTATAGAAACAACCAGGAAACCGATTGAAAAAACGCACGGAATGTATTACTTGCCCCGACAAGGTTCACTTTTCCCAACTACTGGAGTATATAAACAACCAAGAAACCGACTTGAAACACGCGCAGACATATCACTTACCCTGATAGGGTTCACCTTTTCCAACTACAGGATATAGAAACAACCAGAAAATCGACTGGAAAACGCACAAAGCATATCACTTGCCCCGACCAAGTTCACTTTCCCAAACTAATAGGGTATAAAAAACAATGAGAAACACACTTTAAACCATACAGAAACACATGCTTTTGAAAGGTTTCGTTTTCACAATTCTAAGGGTACAGAAACTAGTTGCTAACAAACTAGAAACTATATATAAACACAGGTTTTTGGCAAAGTTCATTTTCCCAATTATTTGAGCATAGAATCGAATTGGAAACCAACTAGAAAGAATGTAGAAAAAACCTAATTTTTGAATAAATTAGGTATTTTTGGAGACAAAATGAAAATTTTAGGTGTGTTTGTGATAAGAAGGTAAATATATTTTTTTCCAAAAAAAAAGGGGTAGTTTTGTACTTATCCCTTTTTTTATTGATATGACGCATCAATATGACATGTCAGCTCCGAACTTAGAGTTATGGTTAGCCGAAAAGTAGGTTAGTGATCAATAATATTAGTATGTGGTGGCAATTACAGACTAAAAAACTTATGGGACTCCTATGATTAGAATTTATGGACTCATACAATAACAATTTCTATATTTTAATAAATTTTCAAACCTCTAAAATTCACAAGTAAGCCTCCAAACCACCAGAAAATTATACGTCAACCCAAAGTTTAACAAACACACATATAGGATATGAATATTATTAATTAGAATATATATAGTTGGGATGGTATATATATTATGACTATATTTTATTTTAGATTTTAATTGATATCCTTACTTAATATATTTCTTTAGAGAAAAATAAACCATTCAAGTTGTAATTCGAATACGGATATATTCGAATACTTTATTCAAATCAAATTTGAATCAATCTCTAGATTCATGTGTTATACGAATATTTGTCGAATCTTTCAATAACAAATCGAATATCCTGATATTCGATTCATTTGAAACCCTAATTCAATGAAAGCAATGGGTGCTCCTCAAGTATTTTGGCTCCTTTGATTAAAATGTTGACTCAAGATGATGACTTTTATTATTATTTATAAATTATTATTATTATTATTATTATTATTATTATTATTATTATTATTATTATTATAAATTATTATTATTATTATTATTATTATTATTATTATTATTATTATTATATTCATATATCATAAATATCAAACTATAGGCAGTTTATTAGGTGCACCCTATAAAGATATATTATCATTCAGTTATATGTGATGATATATGAAAGTTATATGTTATTATTATGGTTTAGTTTTACATTTTACGATTTAGTTTTGTATTTTTTTTGGGTTTAATTTCTATTTTAAAGTTTAGTTTTTCATTTTTTTAATTTAATTTTCAATTTTAGGGTCCCGACAAAAATCTATCATTCTATCAGTTATATGTGATTATATGTGTTATTTATATGGGATGATATATGTCAATTATATGTGATATAAATTTAGGATTTAGTGTTTCATATACAATTTCAGCGTTTAGTTTTTTATTTTAGGGTTTAGTCTTCCATTTTTAGGGTTTAGTTTTTCATTTTAGGTTTATATTTCTCGTTCTAGGATTTGGAATTTTAATTATTTGTGATGATATGTATTATAAATGATGATATGTGTCAGTTATAGGTGATGATATATGTCAATTATATGCGATGATAAATTAAATTACTAGGTGCACCTTGCAGGGTGCACCCAGGTTCATGGTATAATGACTCCAAAATATATGGATGGTTTAAAATTATTAAAAAATTAAATAATAATAATATAATTACAATAATAACAAATATTCCAGTTAACTTACATCGGCCCGATGACCAGTTCGATTTCTGAATTTGGAGAAAGTCTTGAAGAAATATGATGCTTTCATGAAAAAAAAGTATATATCACCAATTATTATCAAGATTTTATTGAAAAAGTTTCCTCGTAATTATTAGAGTGAAAAAAAAAATATATTTGTAATCACTAAATAACACTTTGGTGTCAAATAACATTTTCACTATTTATCTTGGAGCAGTGACAAAATATGATGTTGTCATGAAATAAAACTTATTGTGACCCTAGATCTTGCCAACATTTTTCATGGAGAAAATAATGATAAATTATAGTGTTGTGACGAATAGAAACTTATTGTAACACCAAACTTCATCATCATTTATTACCAGTTTGCCACTGAAATATTTCTCTCCTAACTACCTTTTTTT
Organism: Phtheirospermum japonicum; assembly: GCA_014905375.1. Lineage (NCBI taxonomy): Eukaryota > Viridiplantae > Streptophyta > Magnoliopsida > Lamiales > Orobanchaceae > Phtheirospermum > Phtheirospermum japonicum. Next base: position 175,143 of record BMAC01001021.1, on the reverse strand, counting down.
ATAATTTCATTATTGTGACAAAATTTATTTAATAATCATCAAATAAGCGAATTAGTCATGAAAAATTAGATCGATGATGAAAAAAAATATTGTCTTAAAATTGTATTTCTCAGTGGAAAAAAAAAATCATCATTATTGATAAATATATTATGACAAACACTTTATGTATGGAGAAAATAGTCATTAAACATGTGATTTTGTGTAGTGTGCAAATACACTAAATTAAAATTATTACGTAGTTCAATAATATGGAATATGAACAAACTATAGAATTTATATTAAGAGTATGAAATGTGATATTAACTAAAATTCTACTGGGCATATATCAGTATATAAATTGGGTCAGAATATGATTGTAAGTACATATTCAAGTTAATAAGTACGAAATACAATACTAACTATAACTAACTGATTCGAACTTTTGTGTACCTACTTATAAAGATTTGTCAAAAATTTAAAAGCTCGCCCGCAAGAGAACGGGATCGCGTGTATGTTGGTAAGTTGAACCGAATCGTCTCTCAAGGAAAACTAGGCTCGGAAGTTCCTTTTGTGTTTGTTGTTCACGAATAACAGAATAAAATAAAATTCTAATCTAAACACATAAAAGCAATAAATCGACTTAAACGAAGAACAATAAAAATTAAAGGTTTTAAAAATAATTAAGAAACTTGGGTTCTAGAGTTTCGAATCGTTTCCACGATKTCTTGGGATAAATCCCAACTGATGGTTCACGACGATTCTAGACTCTAGACCCGTTTGATCTAACCAAGCAATCTCATCATATCATCATCAATAGTCCTAACATCATCATCAACAATTTCAATAATATAAAATTCATTATCATACATGTGGGGTATTAAACTAAATAAAACTAAATTAAGCGAAGGAATTAAAGACTTACTAATTAAACGAGAATAGTTGCAGCGTTCCAAGCGAAGTCTTGAATCTAAATTATCTAAACTATCTAAGAACTAATCTACTTTATTCTAAATRTAAGAATTTAAAACTAAGAATTATGAAAAGAAACTAAGAAATTGAAGGGCACTCGTTGGGGTTGTCAGCCCCTAAGAGGCCTTAAAAATCCTAGGAATAATGTGTATTTTCGAATGTGAGYGGTGGGGGGTATTTATAGGTGTAGGTGGCTTAGAAAATGGGTCAAAATTAGGGTTTCCGCCCTTCTAGGACGTTCAGCACTTTCCATACCGGTTGAGCCCAGAAARGACCCTTCTAGAACGCCCAGAATCAGGAGGTGCTGCCAGCCCAGCTTTCTATACCGGTTGGGCCCAGAGACATCCCTTCTAGAAGGCCCAAAACTGTCATTTTTTCACCATTCACTTGTTTTGTGTCTCGTTTTTTCGTGCAACTCCTATAGATCATCCTTCAATATTTAATTCACCAATTCAGCACCTAATTACTGGTACCCAGTGTCAGCTTAAATACTTCAAATCAAGGCTCGTTTTCGCAAACTCCACTTGTAGGCCCATCCTTGACTACGTAAAAATATAAATAACTCAAATACCTAAAATAAATATAAAATTAATTGAAATCTGATAAAAAAAGTTGGAGATAAGAAATTACGAAAATATGAGCAATCTATCCAACTTTCACCGAAATCAACAATAAAAACGAGCTAAAATACTAACTAAAATCAAGACAAATTTGTGCTAATCAAATACCCCACGCTTAATTGGTTTGTTCGTACTCGAAAAATGATAATTTCAAAGAATAACAAGAATGAAAATAAGCTCAAGCAAAGAGTCGTGTCGTGCTACATAGATAATTTTAAAAATATAGATACATGTCACGCAACTTTAAACACTCCACCTTTATATCAAGACATGTACTGCAAAACAGCTAATTAACGGCAGTTTTTTGAGGGTTTTAACGGCGGTTTTTGAACCGCCTTTATATCGACCGCCGTTAAATTTTACGGCGGTTTTTAGAAATACCTTCTAGAAAGTCTGTTTTTCCAGAACTAATATTTTACGTCGGTTTTTGAGAACTACCTTCTAGAAAGTAGTAAAAAATTTAAAAAAAAATGAAATGAAAGCAGGTGCACCAAAATCGCCAATAATGAATATTTTGAATATATTGATTATTTCAAATAAATAAATTAGGAATTAATACTCCAATATAATTAATAATTTCCATTAACAACATCCATGAACAGTTCAACACTAAAAAACAAGACTATAAACAAGAGATTAAAAAATAAAATGAAACATCTTCGCATTTCTAACTAAAGCGAACGCCACATCGAGACCTCGTACGAGCTAACTGTTGACCCCGGGACCAGAATCAAGGCTTCTTGCTTGCTCCATCTCCCGTCCCTTAGTACCTTTATCTTTTACAAATATAATCCTTCAATAAAATGAAAGCCCGATCGCTGCAAAAGCCGAGCTATCTTCTACTGAAGTTGTATCCTCGTTATATATCTCCCAAGACCACAACTGAGGATTAGCTGCCAACATTTGAATTTTTGAAGTTTGCGTCCCAACCTTTGCAGTGTTAAAGACTACACTTCTACAGTCGGGAAGAATGCTAATTGACCAAGCAGGTAAATTGTAGTGCATGTCGTTGAAAATCACTCTTACAGCCGAATTACTATCGAAGTTTGAAAGAAAAGCCGCGCATTTACCTGGCCCGGATGAAAATACATAAGCCTGAAAAAAAAACAATAGAAATTTACTTTTTAAAAAAAATAAAAATAAAAATACTACAAATTAAAAATAGAAGTTTTTTTAACAGAAGAACCTAACCTGCTTATACTTTCCTAATGAGGTAACGTTCGGGTCCGACGAGAACGAGCGCATTTTCACAAAGCTTAATCGCCTTGTGCAGCTC
>BMAC01001021.1:97548-138896 GCA_014905375.1 Phtheirospermum japonicum | reverse complement strand
AGGTTCACTTCAAATTACCAAACTAACGTGAGGATCAATCATGTTCGTCCGCATTAAGTGCCACTTGAGCATTAGAATCCACATCGTCTTCCTCCTCTATCCCAACTTTTGCGTTAAGACGATTAATAATTTTTGACATTTCTGCTACCTATAAAATAAGAAATTGTGAATAAAATTATATCAATCCATAAGTACACTATTGATTCACGTACACAAAAGGACAATAATTGCTCATGAAAAAAAGTAGCAAATCTAAAAACATATACAACACGACAAGTAGTTACAATGTAACATCTCCAAGCAGGTGATCATGATAATAGAAATGCAATATCAACAACCACTGAACACAATCATATAAACAAAGTATCACAAAACACAAGAAATATCATACACTTTATCCCACAAGAATATCATAAACTTCTGGATGGAAAAAAACTACTACAAATGCAATAAAAGAATACTAGAGGTGGTTAATGAGATTGAGAATCAGCTGCTGGAGTCCCCAAAAAAACAAACTTGGAAATGTAATAACTGATAATACAATGATGTTATTAGAGGTGGAGGGTGCCAACCTAAAATGGTCCATTGGTTCCTAATGAAGACGTGTGTGTGGATAAATTGATTCTTCCTATCAGATCTCCTCTTCCGCATCTCCTCTATCTCTGGAAGGATGGCTCCAAGTTCAGCCTTCAGAATTCCAACGTTTTGTTCAGAATACACAAAGAAAGACCATCCATTAAGGTACGAAAATCCATATAAAAACAAACAAACAATCGAACTTCATTTCTTTATTTAATCAATATAATCAAATCATACTTGATTCCTGCCACTCTTAAGAGTTTCAGCATTATAGTAACTGATAATATGCTCTCATCATAAGCAAGACTTGGAAATCATTCAAATTTTATCGGCATTCAGATATCAGATGCTGATTAAAGTTATGAACGAAGCTAAGTGTGAGTTGGCACATCGAATGAAGAAAGGAGCTTAAAAACCTCATTACAGTGTAATCAGAAATTAAAGACATTTAACAAAACATTTTCATCGTAGCCCTGACCTACCTAATGTGTACTGGCCGCTCCCCCATTGCAGAGCAGATGGAAGCAAGCTCGGCCTCAGCACCAGCAATTTCCTGCCTCAGCTGAGCTCTACTCTTGTTTGCTTGGTCTACTTTTCTTCTATAAACCTCTAAACATTCTTGTTCGAGTTCAAGCAACATCCCGTCCTTTTCCGCATCACTTTCCCCAACCTCGGCCCATATTATCTGGTAGGTTTATCAATAGAATTTGCACAATCATAAGAAATATAATCTTGATCAACTAGAATTAAAAAATAAATAAARAAYAAATTTATATACKTGCAYTTCSTTTAAAAGAGACTCACATGCTGTTTCCATTTTCAAAAGCAGATGGCTTTAAACTGGTGATATTTTACGTTATTAAACCTGCAAGTAGAAGCAACTAATGAATTACAAGCACGATAAATATCCAAATATAGCCCTCTTGAATTTCAAACTCGACCAATATCAAGAAGCAAAGTAATATGGAGTGTATGCAGGAGAAACAAAAAGTATGATCCAACCTGTTGTAGCCAAGTCAAACAAAGTGTGGATGTCATATTCCATTACAAAACTGCAATACAATCTAACAGCTAAAAATATAGCTGTATGCTCCTGGGATTTCAGCGAAAGCCCTGCCATGGGATTAACATATACATATGGAGGCAATTAGCGTAATAAGTTAGACAGATAAAACCTGAATTACTTACTCTCCAGAGGGAAAAAAAGTCAAAAAAATCCCAATTTTCACAACTAAGATAAATAAAATAAAAACAAAACACCATACAAAACAACTAACGACAGAATTATTATTTACTTATTTATGTTATATTATTTTCACAGTGTCATTTTCCCCTAAGACCTAGCCAGAAGAGCCAGACCATTTAAACTTTTTTCCTAGACAGCCTAACAAGTGTCATTTAAAATTCTCAAATGCAAGTGTCAATAATAATCTCCAATTTTATAAATTACGCCCTCACGAGGAGGATATTTGTCAGGTAAAAATAGTAAAATTCAGAACTCGATGGGATTTTATTTTCCTTTTTTTTTTGTTAATTAAGCTAAACCTAAATTGGTAAGCTCAAGTACCTTTCGAGTAGCTTCCCAATTCATGTCTTTAATGGCAATGGGAGCTCCAAGAAGAACAACTTTAAGTATCAATTTCAAATAATTAATTTACAATCGATATGCATTGCCAGAGTTAACTTTAAGTTTTTAGCATTCTAGCCCGGAAGGTAGTGCTTACCACTCTTTTCACTTTCAGACAAAATCTGGAGGCACCTGAAAATTACTCTTGCTAAGAGTGAGAAACCTACAAGAGTCACAGGCCTGGGAAAATCATTGCCACCGAAACATAAGAAATTCAGTGATGCCAAACTACAAGTTTTATTGATGAAATAAAGTAGTAAGTATATTAGTATACCTATGCCCTTGCAACCCTTTCAGTAACACTTCTGCCAGCATTTTCCCAGCCTTATCCGACCTACACAGTAGCAGCACATCAGACACAAATGTTGATCAAGAAAAATATAATATTCGGGCTCTATAAATAGTAAATTTAATTGCTATCTTTCAATTTTACACAATCCCCATTGATATTTTATCATTATTTTACAATTTGCAACCTCAAGACGGTACTTATAATTTTGTAAAATAATTTATTTTTTGTTTCTTTAATTTAGGTCAAACCTCGAGGTGTAGTTTTGTAAATATCCCTAGTATTGAAAAAGAAACCTGTCAATGGCGATTGTCCATTGGCTGTCGATAAAATTAGTGAGAGCAAGTAATGCTATAGGCCAAGCTATAGTGCTGTCATAAGACCGTGTAACACAGTCATCATGGCACCTCGCTTCATCACTTTCAAAGCAATTTCTGCAAGAAAAGAAAATTAATGTTTTTAATACCATAAAAGTCGACAGATAGGATATATAATTAGCTGCATAAACAAAATCCTTTACTTGAAGTAAGCCAGTCTTGAATAGCAGTGCTTACAACAATTAGATTACTATCCCTGCTATGTGATAAAGTGGCATTAATAAACTCTATATTAACTAACACAAATATCATATACTATCAGTAAAGATCTCTCTAGAAAAAGAACAAAAATAAAAAACTTCATCATAATTAATGAATTACTTATTAATGAATTACTTACTCAAGTAATAATCATAATTAATCCTAAAAATTGATTCAATTGATTACCGACCAAAAAAAAATCGATTCAATTGAACCCACGCTCTTTCGAACCAGTGCCTGAGGGGTGGGTATGAYTTGACTGCTGCTGRAATGGAATGGTGAKGGCGGCYGACTCYGAGTGGAGATGACGGCYGCYGWCTRGGATTGGAGATGACGGCGGCGGACTCGATTCAATGGAAAGAGACTTAAGATTTGAGTTAGGGTTCTCGATGGTGGTGACGGCGGTGCCGCGTTGTGGTGTTGACGGTGGTGATGGCTTGTGATAGCGGTGGGGGTTTGGTAGTGGGAGTTTGTGACAGCGGTGGTGGTTTGTGAGAAGTAGGGGTAAGCTAGGATAGAGGGAAAAGTATAGCGCATTTCGTGAAGGAAAAAAAAGGGGGGAACTTTGGCGCTTTTGGTGGAAAAAAAAAGGGGGAAATTTTGGCCGATTGTTGTTCCGAAGAAGAAAAAGAGATGGGTTTTTTTGTTAAAAATATCAAAAATATATTTTTTTATTCATTATATTTTCATTTCAAAATTAATTAATATTTATAAAATATTTTTTTCATCTCACTATTATTAAGAAGTAGACCCATTTTTTAAAAAAATTATCAAAGAATTTTATATTCAATTATTTATTCAAAATACACAAATTATATAAAATTACTATTTCACCAAAAAAAAAATCATCTGTCTAAATTTATTTATTTTTAAAAAGAAATTGAAAGAATATAATTCTATAATAGTGCCACTTCTAGCTACCCTTCTTCCAGTAAACAGAAAACGGAAAGAAAACACAGATTTAAGTGGTTCACCAATTTGGCTACATCCACGGGCAGAGAGTCCGTCGATGAACCAGCCTCCACATTATGGTGGACTTCATGGACAATCTGCCATCTTGCAGGGCGATCAACAGCACCCACCCCACCCCCCCACCCCCATACAAAGACATGATTACGATCTACGTAGAAAGCATAAGAAAAAAAATGTGGCACGGGATCACACTATTTCTCATGATGTGTAATTTATTTTAATTGTAGCCAGAAAAATGGTACACTTTTCATTTGTGTTCTATCGTTCAGTTCAGTAGTTATCCAAAAAACATAACATAATGAAAACATAAAAGGAATTCCTTAAGTAATAGAGCAGACGGTGCAACAACATAAAAATATTACATAATAAAAACATAAAAGGAATTCCTTAAGCAATAGAGCAGACGGTGCAACAACATAAAAATATTACATAATAAAAATATAAAAGGAATTCCCTAAGCAATAGAGCATTATCATTACAAAAACACAAAGACATCATACAATGAAGACACAAATGCAATCCACACAGTTAGAGCAGTGTCGGAAAACCAACGTGCAATGGTCAACACTACTTCCACTCGRTGAGCTTCCACTGTGGTTAGTTGGGAACACATCTCCAAACAGTACTTCCATCCTCGAATATCATTTTCAAGGATTAGGAATTCAATTAGACGTTCATCTCTGGCAAGTGTCTACTTAGTGTTGAATTCACACCCGTAATCGAGTGTTTTCACTCAAAGTGTAGGAACGCCATCTGTGTCGTTGAAGTGATCTGCCATTAGTTTTTTTTCAAATAAGTTATGAAGTAATTGATATGTATTTGCTGATAAATTATCTATTATTTGTTCCCTAACAGATTTATAGCAATGAGAGCAATTATTCAAGTAATTTTGAGATTGTTTTGTGGCATAATTGATGACAAGGATGACAAGACAACACAATGGCAAAGCTGGCAAAGTTGTATCTCATTGATGTGTGTGTGGGCAGCTATTTATTTGTGTTCTGTACCACAATGTACCGGTTGACAAGACAACACAATGGCACAGCAATTATAGCTGGCAAAGCTGCATCTCATTGATGGGTGGGTGGGCAGCTATTTATTTGTGTGTTGTGCCACAATGTACCGGCTGACAAGACAACACAATGGCACAGCAATTATAGCTGGCAAAGCTGCATCTCATTGATGTGTGGGTGGGCAGCTATTTATTTGTGTTCTGGGCCACAATGTACCGATTGACAAGACAACACAATGGCACAGCAATTATAGCTGGCAAAGTTGCATCTATATATATGTACACACAAACAAACTTATCAAGAAACATAAACTATACTAGCTAATAATGGATAATTTTGACGAAAACCATCCATATGTTCTAAAAATAGACAATGATTACTACAATCCTGCACTCACCCCATGGAACATGGAGGTGGAACGAGTCATTTTGGAAATTTTGGGCGCTCAGAATGAAGGGTATCGAAGAGGTGCAAAAAAAGCACATGTTATCATGAGCGTCCCGCAGGTAAAAACTATGCTCGAGCGTCGTTTCATGTTTTCACCCACTATTGCAGAAATTTACGACCAGATTGAAGAAATGGAGATAAGGTACAGTTGGTTGAACGCAAGACTTTCTGAGTATGGTGTTTTTCTGGATGAAGAACGTCGATTGATCTATATTGATACCACTATCAATAACAATGTCTCTCCAGCCTATGTAAAGTCCACACAGCTGTCTACATCAATTATTTGGTTTGTGTTAGTTTCATTTCAATTACTAACTTTTTTTTTCATAAAGGAATACGGTGATGATGCATCACAGAGGTATTATTTGTATGACATCCCACCATTAATGAACACCATGGAAGCAGCTTTCAATTGATGCGTACTCAATGTATTAGGACTCAAATGTGTAATAAAATGGGATCAGAAATGATCTTAGTTCTAGTGTGCAACTATGCACTATGTTTAATTTGTAATGTTTGAATTTTTCACGTCATCTATTTTCTCATTTAATCAAATGTGTAATCTTTTGTTTTTTTTATTCAATAAAATTATTTCTTTAATGTTTATCTTAAATTGCTGATGACAATACTACACATGTATCAATAGGTTTTTAAACTTTTCATGTGACATGACCTGACATTATTCCACACATTTCTCAACTTTCTTTGTGACAAGACTACACCATAAGCATTATGTTTTCATCTTTAGTTGTGACAACGACAACACATTCAATACAACTGTCTTGTGAGATTGTAACTCATCTATAAATTTGGAACATTGGACTACATTCTTTACAACCAATTCACACCCTCACACCTTTGGTTTTCTCCATCATCTAAACATTCTCATAACAAAAAGAAAAAAATGAGTTCATATCAGCCTAACAATGTACCATATTTTGAATTCGAAGAAGATTTCTTTTTCTACGATACGAATTCAACCGAATGGAGCATCCATATGGATACTAAGCTTGTTGACGACCTCCGTGAGAGTAAGATCAATGGTGTCTACGATCCCAAAAGAGGATTACGCAACAATATCACGCGGATCTTGTTGGACAAAATCAATGGTTCGTTCGGGAAAGACTTCATAATGGACGACATAACCGCTCGAGTTCAACTTCTGGAAAAACGATACAGGCATTTTCATATGATGTTGGGAAACAAACATTGCACTTGGGATCATGAGACCAACAAAGTGCAAGCGCCAGATTGGCTAGTACGATTTTGGAACGACGTCGCAGGCGATGCTGAGTTTACTGTTGCATATCTAAAACATGGAGAACCTTTATTCGGTTTGATGGATCGCGTATTCAATAAAAATTACTTGAATTGCATTTGTCAATACCACAATCTCATTGGAAATCCGCCATTGCGAATGTGATCGCATCCGTGTAATATCAAATTACTGTAATTTTTATTTTAATCTTCGTTTTGTTGTATCTTAATTTTATTGTATTTTTAATTTGAAATTAAAATTTCTTGTCATTTGGTTATTTATATTATTTTATTGTATTTTTTATTTTCAATTAAACTTCTTGTAATTTTAAGACATTATTATAATATGTTTATTTATTTTAATTAATAAATTTTTAAATAAATTATAAATATAAAAAAACCTTAAATCTATATCATATAAATAAATAATAATAATATGTGTGTTAGGTTAGGGTTAGGGTTTGGGTTATATGCGCCGGTTTTTTTTTTCTACAAATTTGCCCCGTAACGCCATTCCCAAAGGCGTCCCGACCCCGGGGTTTTTTTTTTTTTTTTTGCAAATTCTATCGGGACGCTATTGCCAAAAGCGTCCCGACCCCCTTGTAATCTTTTTTTTTTCATTTCGGCCCCAAAAACTTATGGGGCGTAAATTTGGGTCCGGACGCTTTTGGCAATAGCGTCCCGGTGGGCGGGACGCTTTTGGCAACTGCGTCCCGCCCTATTTTTTTAAATGTTTTTGAAACTACCTTATTTTTTTAATTTTGATTTAAATTTATATTATTTATTTAATTATACCGACTTTACATCTTATAGAAAGGACAAAATGTCGTCCCTAAAGGTAGAATATATAGGGACGACTTATTATATCCTATAAGAAGGACAAATGTCGTCCCTAAAGATAGAACATATAGGGACGACTTATTATACTTATAGGAAGGACAAAATATCGTCCCTACAGGTAGAACATATAACAACGACTTATTATACTTATAGGAAGGACAAAATGTCGTCCCTAAAAGTAGAACATATAGCAACAACTTTTTATCTAATGGGAGGACAAATGTCCTACCAATAGGTTTTAGAACCTATTGTAAGGACTTTTGGATGTCGTGCCTATATGTCCTACCTATAGGGACGACACCAATGTCCTCCCAATTTTGTCCTCCCTCTTAAACTCAATTCTTGTAGTGCTACAATTCTTTTTCATCACAAGCTGACTCACTTCCCAAATAAATACTCAACACATACACACACGTGTATATATATAGGTCCATAACGAGAACCAGAAAACCACCACTGAAAAACAATGGGTGTAACAACTCGACTTTCAAGCATCAGTCCCATATATATCTTCTTTGTCTTAATCGCACAGAGTACGATTAATTTTCTAATGTGCCCGTTTTTCGTAAAACGTTTTATCGCTATATATCTAAACGTCAGACACTAGCCCTCCAGAATAAGATCTGTGACCCGTTTCATCATAATATGTTTTATCGCGATTCGCTATCATGATCGCCTTGTAGTCGTTGGTGATTGGATGGAACCCAAAACCATACACGACAAACTTATCCCTGAACACAAAGTTATTGGGGATTTCCAAGTGGCCTCTTCTGAAAGTATTGTATAAACAGAAGGAGCCTGGGAATAAGGAATCTCCCAAACACAAGAGACCATTGGATGACCCAATTATCTCTAATTTAGGCATGGAGATGGCTACGGGGATGTTGATTTTTCTAACTTTCAGATCGGAGAGGAAGATAAAGCGAAGTTGGTCTTGAAGTGGGTAAACAGAGTGGAGGATAACACACTCACTCTCGTTCGATGATGATTTAGACATGTGCAGGCTCACAAAGTCCGGATCACGGGAGAGTGAGTTTAGCGACCGACAAGAATAACTCAATTGAACAAGAGATGTGATGGGGAGCCTGGACAGTGTATCAGTGGCTATCTCATAAGGCAGTCGGTCGAACTCGTTAATGGACTCATCCTTCTCGTTTTGGTTCTTCGCTTTCTTCATTTGACCTTCATTTATGTAGTCCATGGCTCGGGATTTGCTCTTACGGAAATGTTTGAAAATATGTTGAAAGATGAAAACGAGTCATTGGTGATTGGACGAAATCCGAAACCATATGAATCAAATTGGTCCTTGAAATCAATGTTTTTGGGGATTACCAAGAGGCGGCTTCTGAAATGATTATATTAACAGATGGACTTTTGGGAATAAAGTATCGACCAAACACTCAGACAGGTACATGACCTAAACTGAATTTGTACAATGATCTTTCTAATTTCTATTTTGTGTTCAAAACATCCAGTAGAGTTCATAAAATGCTTTTGTTTCACATAGGCATATTCATTTTAAGCGCAAGTTTTTGGTTGGTAACTGAATAATGGCCACTAGCTATTAAAATTAAAAGTACTTGAAACAATAATGAAAAAGACACTAGCAACAAGAAATCATATATGTTGCAAAATGAAACAAAATACTTGGTTATACTTTCATACTAATTTTCAGATTATATTAAAGTTATCATTGAATACATAAGATTGCAATGAATAAAATGTTCTGTAATGATGGGAGATGGCCCCAACCTAAGTAACCTATTCCTCGATTATTATTAAATCATACACCCGATGCACTGCGTAATCACTCGAACGAAAGTTTAATAAATACCCCCCTCATTGGTCCCAACGAACCATCATTATTCATTTTGCCTAATAATTTTCTTTCTAATTTTCTACCGTGTTATCTCATTGTAGGATTGTTTCAAGGGTTTTCTAGTGATGTCGCTCATGTTTAGGTCAGAGGGTTTTACAACAGTGCTCCTATTTTTTTATAGAGACAACCCTAATAGTACCCAGGTTTTGTTGTGCTAGGGTTTGCCAGAGGATTTCGTAGAACTTGTTGGTAAAACTTCCATTTTCGAGGGATTTAAATGAGGTACATCTATATCACATGCCTTTCTAGTTAGATCTCAAGATCTTTGTATAAAAATTATTGCTCCTCTTTTAACTACAAGATCTTTGTATTAGATCACAAGATCGTTTTATTGATAATCGTCATACAATCAATGGTTTTGGTTGTCACTTTAAGATTTCAAGTAGCTCAATTGTTCATTGTTGTCCAAAATGGAGTTTAATTTGTAGTTTTCATCACCAAATATTTTATTTGCTTGACATCAATTATTCTGAAACTGTTTGTAGCTTATGCCTTATATGTTAGCCTAATTAGTTTGTTATTATTCGTCTTCTTTCTAACAGATTCAAGCATTTTCCATAAGAGCAAATATTGAGCCATGGCCTCCAAAAATGAAGGACAAATCAAGAAAGCAACGCACCAAAATGAGAAGGATGATTCCACTAATGGCTTTGACAGATTGCCTAATGAGATAGCCATTGATACTTTCCAGGCTCCCCATCACATCTCTCGTCCAGTTGAGCTACACTTTTCGGTCGCTAAACTCACTATCTCATGATCCAGATTTGTGAGCCTGCACCTGTCTAAATCATCAATGAATGAGAATGAGTGTCTTGTCATCCACTCTGTTTATCCATTTCGCAACCAGCTTCACTTTATCGGCCTCTCCAATAAGAAAGTCATAAAAATCGACATCCCCGTATCCATGTCCATGCCTGAATTCGGTATAATTGGCACATCCAATGGCCTCTTGTGTTTGGTCGATTCCTAAATAATCCTAGACCCTATTTGTTTATACAATCCTTTTAGAAGAGACCACTTTGAAAATTTTAAGAACTTTGAGATTAAGGATCAATCTGTTGCATATGGTTTCGGATTCCATCCTATTGCCATCGACTACAAGGTGATCAAGTTAGCAGATTATAAAAAAACGTATTACTTGAAATGGGCCCCAAAGCTTATTACGACAAACAAGCATTTGAAGTTCATATGTATAGCGCCAAAACCAATGTTTGGAAAAAAAAAGGTTTCGTGCCTTACAATATCGAGACGAGGTCATCGTGAGGAGTTCTTGTGAGTGTAAAGCTTCATTGGGTGAGTCGATGGGTCGAGTTGAACGAGCGTCTTGAGAGTACTATTGTTACGTCCAACCTAGCTGATGATTCGTTTCATGTAATATATATATATATATTTATATATTTATATAATTATATATATAGTACATTTTTATTTATAATATATCATACAATCAATGGTTTTGGCTGTCACTTTAAGATTTCAAGTAGCTCAATTGTTCATTTTTGTCCAAAATGGAGTTTAATTTGTAGTTTTCATCACCAATTATTTTATTTGTTGAACATCAATCATTCTCAAATTGTTTGTAGCTTATGCCTTATATGTTTGCCTAATTAGTTTGTTATTCATTTTCTTCTTTCTAACAGATTTTTTTAGCATTTTCCATACGAGGAGATATTGAGCCATGGCCTCCAAAAGTGAAGGACAAATAAAAAAAGCAATGCACCAAAATGAGAAGGATGAGTCCACTAAAGGCTTTGGACGATTGCCTTATGAGATAGCCACTGATACACTTTCTAGGCTCCCCATCGCATCTCTCGTTCAGTTGAGCTACGCTCGTCGGTCGCTAAACTAAACTCACTATCTCATGATCCGGATTTTGTGAGCCTGCACATGTCTAAGTCATCAACGAATGAGAGTGAGTGTCTTGTCATACACTCTGTTTACCCACATCGCAACCAACTTCACTTTATCCACCTCTCCGATAAGAAAGTCAGAAAAATTGACATCCCCATATCCATGTCCATGCCTGAATTCGGTATAATTGGCTCATCATATGGCCTCTTGTGTTTGGTCGATTCCTCAATATTCCCAGAAATTATTTGTTTATACAATCTTTTAAGAAGAGACCACTTTGAAATTCTTAAGAACTTTGAGTTTAAGGATCTATCTGTTTTATGTTTTCGGATTCCATCCAATTGCCAATGAATACAAGGTGATCAAGATAGCAAATTACAAAAATTTGTATTACTTTCACTTTCAAATCGGGCCGAAATCTTATTACGACAAACAAGAATCTGAAGTTCATATGTATAGCGCAAAAGGAATTTTAGGCAAAACAACGGTATCGTGCCTTACAATATCGAGACTTGGTCATCGTGAGGAGTTCTTGTGAGTGGGAGGCTTCATTGGGTGAGTCGATGGGTCGAGTTGATCGAGCGTCTTGAGAGTATTATTGTTACATACAACCTAGCTGATGATTCGTTTCATGTGATCTATAATCCTACCTCTGCTCCAGATTCTTTCTGGAGGTGGGACCCTAGTCATCTTGTTGCATTAGACGAATGCCTTTCGAATGTTGTGCCTGAGCGTAGGCATTCAGTATATGGATTATGAGAGTATTTGGGGTTAATGAATCATGGGTGAAGGCTTACAATGTTATACACTACTTCTTGGTGCCTCACGGAATGGAGAGATGACGTCACATCAAGCAAGAAATTAAATGAGTGTTATGTATTTTGAGGAGTGGGGAGCTGTTGTTGGAGTACAAACTGGGAGGTAATTTAGTTACTTATAATTCACGAAACAAGACATCTGAGAAATTGGAGTACACATGGATTCCAAGGTTGTTTGAGGTTTCGTTCCATGTTGGTAGTCTTAAATCTGCAGTTTTCCCATTGTTGTAAATCTTTGCACAAAGTGCACGTCTCTTTTAATGATATTTCACAATTATGGGTGTATTAGTGCTTATATTTTTAGACATTTTCACGTTTTTTTTTTGGATTTGATCAATATGTCGATCGAAACTGATTCGTATATGATATATGATGGACTACTTTCAATTTCCGAGAACAAGTATTTGGAATAAGATATTATTGTTGTGGGTATGTGTAATCATTCAGTGATAGGATTAAGTAATCACGACACATGCGTATATAAATGTTGGCCTCTCTTCTCTAAGATGATTTATGAGCAATTTATATGTTTTGTAATGCAATAAGAATGATATGTCATTACCAAGCTTACTAAAATTGCATGATTGATATGAATAGAGTAAGTCACACGTGTGACGATGATGCGAATCTTATTGTGTATATCGTGGGTCAGTGGATTAACCTCTATGTTATTTATTTGAAAAATATATTTTATTTTATTTTTATGATAAGTGTATACAGTCATTTGATACCTTGAAGAAAGCTTTGGTAAGTGCTCTGGTGCTCGTATCCCCCGATTAGTCACAACCATTCGAATTGATGTGTAATGCAAACGATATCACAATTGGAATAACATTGAGTTAAAAGAGACACAAGTACTTTAGAGTGATCTACTATTCAATTTGAACCTTTGATTTTGTACAATCCAATTACAGCACGATGGAAAAGGAAATGTTGGCGGTGGCGTATGCTTTTGATAAATTTTGATCGTATTTGATAAGAACAAAACCAATATTGTATACGGATCATGAGGCTATTACACACTTGTTTGTGAAGAAAGAAGCGAAACCTAGATTGATTTGATGGATTCTCTTACTTCAAGAGTTCGAGTTAGACATTAGATATCGAAGTTAAAAAGTATGCATTGACCGACTAGGTTGGTCAGTACATCTTGATAATGCATTGTGGGCTTATAGATTGGCATACAAAACACCTTTGGAGATATCACCATATCAATTAGTTTATGATAAGTCATGCTGCCTACCAGCTAAGTCAGAGCACAAAGCCTATTAGGCCGTTAAGAAGTTAACCATTGACTTCAAGACGACCAATTAAGAGAGACGAATTGAACTGAATGAGATGGATGAGTTTCGAACGGAAGCAAACAAGAACTCATGAGTGTACAATGAGAGAAGTAAATGATTTCGTGACAAGAGGTTAGTAAAATGGGAATTTGAGGTGAGAGGTAGGTGGGGGTGGGGTGGGGGTTAGGTTAGGTACTTTTTTTTAATTCCCGTCTTAAACTTTTTCGTTAAAGTTGAAGTTTGAACTTTTGAATTCAAAAAAAGATGATGAAGAATGGACCAACTGAGTTGATTTCATTGAATGGAACTCAATGTGAATGGGTAGGGGATCAAAACTTATTACATGAAGGAAAAGGAGATGAATTTTTCAATCACCTTGATGAAAGAGCACATCTATCTAAAGACGTAAAACTAAACGCTGGCTAGGAGGCAAGGTAACCCGACGATGTACAGTACATGTTAGTAGTATTTTATTTTTATTTTTTAAAAGAGATAGTAGCGACCAAAGCATCGAATGATACTTAGACCGCTACTATGTGTTATTTTTCAAGCACCCATTATCGACTCAAGTATCGATCGATACTTGGACCGCTACTATGTGTTGTTTCCAGTCACACATTATTGACCCCCACTATAAAAAAAACAGCAGTTTTCCGAGGAAAAACCGAGGGAATTGTTTTCCCTCGGTATTTTTCGAGGGAAAAACCGAGGGACACAAAAATCCCTCGGTTTTTTCCGAGGGAACAACATACCCTCGGAATTTCCCTCGGAATTCCGGCGCCATTATTTGCCGCCATGATTATCGAGGAAAAAAATCGACGAATTTTCGAGGGAATGAATTTCGATGGAATAAAGTCCTCGGAATTCCGAGGGAAATGGATATCCCTCAGAATTGTTTTATTTTATTTTTTTATTTTTATAAAATTTCCTTGGGAATCCAAATTCCCTCGGAATGAAACCGAGGGAAATTGCAATCCCTTGGTTTTATTCCGAGGGATTTTTGATTCCCTCGAAAATTTCAAAAAATAAAAAAAATAGAAAAATAGTAAAAACGAAACCGATCCTATCATCTTAGGCACCTGGGGTGGTTTTGACCCAATTACGATCTAAAAATACCAACGAGCACATGCGTATCCACACGTGTCATGGGATTCGACCAACAACAAGATACGATCGATCGATGAACTCCTTCGGTTGGAAACGCGAAGCGACGAAGCTTCGTGACTTTTCCATATTGGAGGAGGGGTGCGCCTCGGCGTCGTGGAACCACGGAGGTCGCGCGTCAATCGTTTTGGACGCATTTTCTATTTTTTCCGTTTTAAAATAAAAAATGGGAAAAAACTCAAAAAAATAGAAGAATTGGTAAAAAAAATAGAAACGAATCTCATCATTTCACAACCAGGGCGGGGAGGGTGCGCCTCGGCGTCGTGGAACCACGGGGATCAGGCGTCGATCGATAAGTAGGCAGTTTCTATTTTTTTCGATTTTTTCCGAAAAATGGAAAAAAAACCCGAAACAATAGAAAAAATAGTAAAAAATAGTACAAAAGCCCAAGAAAATACGACCGGTGCGGGGAGGGGTTCGTCTCGGTGTCCCAGCAACAATTCCTATTTTTTTTCTATTTTTTTCAAATTTTTTATTTTTAAAATTCCCAGGGAATCCAAAATCCCTCGGAATCATTCCGAGGGAAATTGCAATCCCTCGGAAATTTAAAAAATTAAAGAAAATTGGAAAAAATAGAAAAATGGTAAAAACAAAACCAATCCTATCATCTTAGGCACGTGGGGTGGTTCTGACCCGATTTCGATCGAAAAATACCAACGAGCACGTGCGTATCCACACGTGTCGTGAGATTCGACGATCAACAAGATACGATCGATCGATGAACTCTTTTGGTTGAAAACGCGAAGCGACGAAGCGGCGTGATTTTTCCATATTGGAGGAGGGGTGCGCCTCGGCGTCGTGGAACCACGGGGGTCAACGCGTTGATTGTTTATGACGCGTTTTCTATTTTTTTCCTATTTTAAATAAAAAACACGAAAAATAGAAAAATTAGTAAAAAATAGAAACGAATCCCATCATTTCATGACCGGGGCGGGGAGGAGTGGGCCTCGGCGTCGTGAAACCACGGGGGTCGGGCGTCGATCTATAGGTAGGCGTTTTCTATTTTTTTTTCATTTTTTCCGAAAAATGGAAAAAAAATCCAAAACAATAGAAAAAATAGTAAAATATAGTACAAAAGCCCAAGAAAATACGACCGGTGCGGGGAGGGGTGTGCCTCGGCGTCCCAAAAACTAACCCAATTTTTTTTCTAATTTTTTCTATTTTTTTTTATTTTTACTGATTTTTTTTTAAATTTCGAGGGTATCCAAAATCCCTCGGAATCATTCCGAGGGAAATTGCAATCCCTCGGAAATTTCAAAAAATAAAGAAAATCGGAAAAAATAGAAAAAAATAGAAATAATTATAAAAACGAAACCAATCCTATCATCTTAGGCACGTGGGGTGGTTTTGACCCGATTTCGATCGAAAAATACCAACGAGCACGTGCGTATCCACACGTGTCGTGGGATTCGACCAACAACAAGATACGATCGATCGAAGAACTCCTTCGGTTGGAAACACGAAGCGACGTGATTTTTTCATATTGGAGGAGGGGTGCGCCTTGGTGTCGTGGAACCACAGGGTTGCGCATCGATCGTTTAGGACGCGTTTTCTATTTTTTTTGCCGATTTTAAATAAAAAAATAGAAAAAAACTCGAAAAAATAGAAGAATTAGTAAAAAAAATAGAAATGAATCCCATCATTTTACGACCGGGGCGGGGAGGGTTGCGCCTCGACGTCGTGGAACCACGGGGGTCGGGCGTCGATCGATAAGTAGGCGTTTTCTACTTTTTTTCGATTTTTTCTTAAAAATGAAAAAAAACCCCGAAAAAATAGAAAAAATAGTAAAAAAGCCCAAGAAAATACGATCGGTGCGGGGAGGGGTGCGCCTCGTCGTCCCGGAAACAATTTCTATTTTTTTTTAGTGTTTTCTATTTTTTCCGATTTTTTTTATTTTTTAAAATTCCGAGGGAATCCAAAATCCCTCGGAATCATTCCGAGGGAAATTGCAATCCCTCGGAAATTTCAAAAAATAAAGAAAAATCGGAAAAAATAGAAAAAAAATAGAAAAATGGTAAAAATGAAATTAATCCTATCATCTTAGGCACGTGGGGTGGTTTTGACCCGATTTTGATTGAATAATACCAATGAGCACGTGCGTATCCACACGTGTCGTGAGATTCGCCCAACAACAAGATACGATCGATCGATGAACTCCTTCGGTTGGAAACGCGAAGCGACGAAGGGTCTTGATTTTTCCATATTAGAGGAGGGGTGCGCCTCGGTGTCGTGGAACCATGGGGGTCGCGCGTCGATCGTTTAGGACGCGTTTTCTATTTTTTTTTCCGATTTTAAATAAAAAATGGAAAAAAACTCAAAAAAATAGAAGAATTAGTAAAAAATAGAAACGAATCCCATCATTTTACGACCGGGGCGGGGAGGGGTGCGCCTCGGCATCGTGGAACCACGGGGGTCGGGCGTCGATCGATAAGTAGGCGTTTTCTATTTTTTTCAATTTTTTCCAAAAATGGAAAAAGACCCAAAATAATAGAAAAAATAGTAAAAAATAGTACAAAAGCCCAAGAAAATACGACCGGTGCGGGGAGGGGTGCGCCTCGGCGTCCCAGAAATAAATCCTATTTTTTATCTAATTTTTCTCGGGTGCACTAAAATATACGTGCACTACGAGAACTGGGGGGAGATGCTGCCGAAAATCTGAATCTAAGAAAAATGCATATGTTAAGATAATACATACTACTAAAATGTCATGTTCTTGAATGCTGCCATTTTTCTCGAATTGCCCATTTTTCTCGTAATACATAACCCGAATTGCCCATTTTTCTCGTAATGCTGCCAAAAATTTTTCACCTTTTTAAATTCTAGAACACGCTTAACACTCAAGAATCTTAGGATGGTAAATGATCGTAGTTGGATATACAAACGGAATATTTTCGAATTTTTAGAACACACTTAACACTCAAATATCTGACAATCGTATAATGTTAGGATGAGTTCCAATCGTAGTTGGATGTACAAGCGAATCGAAGAGGGCTATTTATCCTCAAAATACACGGATGAACTTGAGAGTTTTATTAAATTTGTGCAAGCAAATTCCGCTCATAAGGACGGAAAGAGACTGAAATGTCCTTGTAATCGTAGCAGATGTAGGAATTGAATCTACCTGGACGTCGAAGAGATTAAGTACCACCTGGAAAAACACGGGTTCGGGCCGAATTACTAAAGATGGATTTACCACGGAGAAACCCAGCTCGCCAACTCTGGACATCATCAAGATTTTCATGTTGGAGGACCCTCTTACATCCCTTCTGAAGAATCATCAAACGCGTACATTAATATGGTTCAAGATGCAGCTGGACCCGATTTTGACGTGGTGGCCGACGTGGAAGAGTCGCCAAAGGCTGAGGCTCAAAAATTTTACGACATGTTGAAAGCTGGAAATCAGCCATTGTATCCGGGGTGCGAAGCACACACTCAGTTGTCATTAGTTTCCTGTCTCATGAATTTGAAATCAGAGAATCACATGTCTCAAAAGTGTTATGATCAATTGAGTGAATTAATCAAGGAGATTGTACCGAAATACAATCTTGTACCCGATAACTTCTACAACAGTAAGAAGTTGTTAAGGAGTACGGGCTTACCGGTCGAGAAGATAGACTGCTGCAAGAATAATTGTATGATCTACTGGGTAGACGATTCTGATTTGACAATTTGAAAATTATGCAATGAACCTCGGTTTAAACCTGTTCCTCATGGAAAAACAAAAAGACGGAAGGCTCGTGTCGCGTACAAGAAGATGTACTATTTTTCATTAACTCCTCGTCTGCAGAGGTTGTACACATCTAATGCCACAGCGAAAGATATGAGATGGCATGCTGAACATGTGGTTGAAGACAATGTTATGCGCCACCCATCCGACTCAGAAGCTTGGAAACATTTCAACGAGACTAATCCAAGCTTTGCGGCTGAAAGTCGAAACGTGAGATTGGGTCTTTCTATAGATTAGTTTTCAACCATTTGGAAGCTTTGGAGCACAATACTCATCGTGGKCCGTCATAGTCACACCCTACAACTTGCATCCTTGGATGTGCATGAAAGAACAGTTCATGTTCCTGAGCGTTCTTGTACCAGGGCCAAAGAATCCAAAAGACAAACTTGATGTGTTTCTGCAACCCCTAATCGCTGAATTGAGTCATTTGTGGATGTTGGGGATCCCTTGTACGATATATCTACGAAACAAAATTTTCAATTGCGAGCAGCCCTTCTGTGGACAATCAGTGATTTCCCTGCATATTCTATGTTGTCCGGATGGAGTACGACCGATCAAAAAGCTTGTCCTTACTGTATGGAACGGTCGGACGCCTTCACTCTTAAGTGAGGTGGGAAGCAATCGTGGTTCGACAATCACCAAAAATTCCTTGAACATGATCACCATTTTCGAAAAGATAAACGATAATTTGGAAAAAGAAGATCTGTCGAGACTCCACCGCCGGAAGTGCGCTCAGGGATAGAAGTTTTGGCAGATATAGAAATATTGGGGCATCTGAAAGTTACTGAACTGGATGCAGCACGAGTTAACGCGCAAATATCCCGAACGTCTGGTTGGAGAAAAAGAAGCATTTTGTGGGATCTGCCATATTGGAGGACAAATCTAATTCGTCACAATTTAGATGTTATGCACATCGAAAAGAATGTGTTTGACAATGTTTTCAATACGGTGATGAATGTCAAAGGGAATACCAAGGACACGCGTAAATATAGGTAAGAGTTGAATGAGTATTGTAATCGCCCAGAGTTGGCGCTAGATGGGTCGGGAAAGTGTCCTAAAGCCTGCTACACACTTGACAAGCCGTCGAAAGCTGCCGTTTGCGATTGGGTGAAATCTCTTCGATTTCCAGATGGGTACGCATCAAATTTGGGGCGTTGCATTGATAAGAAGGAATCTCGTCTGATCGGGATGAAGAGTCATGATTGTCATGTATTCATGAAGAGGTTGATACCAATAGCCTTTCGCGAACTGCTTCCTCTGAATGTGTGGAAGGCTTTAACCGAATTGAGTTTGTTTTTCAAAGATCTCACATCAACAGTCATTCACACCGAAGATATGAGTCGACTTGAGCGTGACATTCCGTTAATATTGTGCCAACTGGAACTGATCTTCCCTCCAAGTTTTTTTTGACTCGATGGAGTATCTGCCCGTTCATCTTACGTATGAAGCGATAATTGTTGGCCCAGTACAGTATAGATGGATGTACCCATTCAAAAGGTATCTTCGCAAACTAAAGAACATCGTGAAAAATAAGGCGAGTGTTGAAAGGTCGATAGCAAACTCATATCTAGTCGATGAGGCTTCAAATTTTAGTTTGTACTATTTTGAAGATCACGTTTCAACTAAAAATAGAAATATGCCTAAAAATGACGACGGTCAGAATTGTGTCGATGATGGTGATGAAATTCCCTCGGTATTTAAGAAATGTGGAGAGATGTTTGGTACAAAGGGAAAAAGATTTCTAAGCGAAAAAGAATACAACACCGCAAGGATATACGTGTTGTTAAATTGTGTGGAGGTCGAAGAATATGTTAGGTATGAATACTCATTCCAATTTATAATGTCAATTTATACATATACATAAATGTACTAATATTTTTTTTCCTCAATTGTGTAACATTATATGTAGTATTTACACGAAGAGCATTCAACGTCTCCACCCAAATATTAATGAAGACGTTCGATATTGAGATGCATATCATATAATTATGGTATCTATTTATATAATATATTTCCAAAATTAAAAATAATTTGTCAATGTCATAGGCTAGAGATCGTTCGAACAATAAGATCGATGAGAACATTAGGAGTTTAGCAGAGGGTCTGAAAATGTATACCGGATGTAAGATAAATGGTTATAGATTTCACACATTAGAGCACGGATCTAACAAAGCAACATCGAGCAGTGGAGTATGTATTAAACGGTCAACTATTGGGGCCACCGAATATGATTATTACGGTCGTCTCATAGAAATTGTGCAGCTCGAATACACGAGCCGAATGAAGAAAAACACACTATTTTTCAATGGCGAATTGTTTGATCCAACAAGTGCAGGCACAAAAGTCCATCGAAATTATAAGATTGTCGATATCAATCATAAGCGTAGGTTCAACCGATATGAACCTTTTGTACTTGCCTCCCAAGCTGCACAAGTATACTACTGTGCATACCCAAGTTTGAGACGAGACAAATTGGACTGGTGGGCAACTTGTAAATTTAAGGCGAGATCAAATGTTGAGTTTATCGAGCCCCTACCAGAAGAATCATTTCAAGAGGAATCTATAGATACACGCAGTCCGATTCAACTCGACGATGCCGATTTTCAGTTGCACGACCTCAATGATAATTACGTGGGGGAACATGGTAATAACGAGACAAATGATGATACAGAAGAAGAGTTACTTACCGATCAAGATATGGATGAAGATGAGTTTGATGATACATTTAATAGCGAAAGTGATTAGTTTGGTTGAAATATATGTAATTTATTCTTATTGTAAAACACACTTTTTTTATAACTATTTTTTTTAAATTTGGATTTATTAATACGTTTGGTGTCTAATATATACTGGTATTTTGTAAAATGCTTGTATTATTATCTAGTAAATTTATGAGATGCCGTTGCGTCGAGGATCCGATAGCGTAGGTCGATCAGATATAGGGTTGGCTAATCATTTAGCTGATTTTGACACCGACTACATGGGTCTCGGTAGTGATCATCCAGTGACGCAGACCCCGACGCAGATGCCGATGTCGCATACACCATCACAGACCCCGTCCGACGCGGGTACATCACGGACCTGACGGCAGTTGGTCGCACCGCATAGGGTTATGGTTCAGGTTTACATTGCAGGGACGAAGTAAGTAAATCAATGATTTTAAAATTATAATTATCATTATGATTAAATTTTTTCGTAACAAAATAAATACACAATTGAATACAGGCTGCACAGCACAGGGGGCAAGGTCTCCACTATACTCCGTATGATCTTTGAGAGGGATCTTCATCCCGCCGGGTGGTTCTATAAGGCAGTCCCTAAGGAGACTAAGGATTTCTGGTGGGAGATGTTTAAGGTAATTATTATTTTGTGTCCAAATTTGCTAGTATTTATCGTAAAAACAAAATCATATGTTTCAATTGAATTGTAATTATTGTTTTATTTTGCAGGAGGTTTGTTATTGGGACCCGGAGGAGTATAGTGATAAAGATATACGAAGGTATTTTTTTCGATGATCGGAGCCCTTTACGGGAGGCAGATTAACGAGTATAAGCAGCATATTGACTTCCATGGTGGTGCTCGGCCGGAGTGCCTCCTTGAGGAGGTCTATAGGTAAACGATTTTGTTATGTGTTTTCTTATTAAATTAGAATTTCTTATTTATAACATATAATTTATATCGTATCTTATATATCATCCATTTCAACTAGGGCTTGGAAGGTTGAGTGGGATAAGCCCGAGAACAAGAAGAAATCCGAGCAGTGCAGCAAGAACAGGAGGAGCGAGCCTGCAGGGCCGGGTATTGGGATATCGAAGCACACGGGGGGTGCTAGATCTACTATCGACTATTCTTTGGATATAGTAAGTAATTTTAGAATATAATAATATAATATTTATTTTTTTAATTTTAATGTTAATTATTTGAAGATTCTATTTGAATACAGGAGCGGGAGACGGGTGCGCCGGCTACGTGCTACGATCTTTTTAAACGTACGCACCAAAAGAAAGATGGCGCCTAGATCGATACGAGATCTACTAATATTAATGTGAGTCTCTTTCTTATTTTTAACTTATTCTTTGATTTTAACGTAGAATTTTAATAACGATTTGTATTTCAGGAGGAGTACGAGCGACAGCTGACCCAAGAACAGGAACGTGCGTCTTTCCAGGAGGAGAGTAACGAGGTTGACCAGGACATGGTTTTCCTCGGCGTAGTCGGGTCGAGCAAGGGACGACATTATGGCACCGGCGCGTATGGGAAGATGGTGTCTTCTACGAAGGGTTTATTCAAGGGCCGCTCTTCTTCCACCTCCTCCCAGGCTGATAGGAGCCACGTCCAAGAGCTCGAGGCGCAGGTCCAGGCTCAGAGGATGCAACTGGAGGCGATTCAGCAGCAGGCAGCCGAGGAAAGGCGACAATGTGCGAAGGAGCGCTGGCAGCAGGAGGAATTTCAGGCGCGGATGAATGCCCAGATGGCACAGATGGCTTAAATGTATGCTCGTTTCCAGTAGCAGTTGCCCCCTCCCCATCAGCAGCAGCAGCAGTAGTACCCCCCTCCCCATCCATAAGACAGTTTTACGGTTCATATAAACTTTGTTACTGTGTCGAATGCATGTAATTATTCTTAAATTTTCAAATATTTTTATAAAATTGGTTTATTTATTTGTCTTTTCATTAATGACTTTTTTCAAATTTTTGGGAATTTTAATAATTGAACAGGACGAAATTTAATAATTGAACAGGAATTAAAATTAAAATTAAAAATTAATAAAAACAATTAAAACCGAGGGGACAATCCCTCGGTAATCCCTCGGAAACGTAAAAAAAATTAATAAAAAATATAAACCGAGGGGATATTTCCTAGGAAATCCCTCGAAAATATCAAAATTTCGAGGGAATATTTTTCCCTCGGAATTCCGAGGGAAAACAAATCCCTAGGTGTTCCGAGGGACATTATTCCCTCGGAATTCCAAGGGAAAACAAATCCCTCGGTTTTTCGAGGGAATTATTTCCCTCGGATTTCCGAGGGAAACATTCCCTCAATTTTCCGAGGGATTGCACGGAGATATGTCTGAGGGAATGTTTCCCTCGGTTTCAGATTTCCGAGGGAAATATTCCCTCGAAAAAAAATTCCGAGGAGGGTTTTTCCGAGGGAAATTGTCCCTCGGTTTTTCCCTCGATTTCGCCCAAAACCGAGGGATTTTCCCTGAAACCCGAGGGAAATATCCCTCGGAATTTTGCTATTTTTTTGTTGTGCCCTCTAGTAGTCGATAATGCGGTTGCTACCTATAAAAACACAGAAAAACTTAGATTTACTTCATAATTGTTTCCTTATTTTTCTTTTGAAACAACCCGGATCCCTTGCTCTAATTTCTTTGTAAAATTCTCTAACTTTTATGTTCTAAACACAAAACTAAATCAAGTTTGTGTAATTCATCATCAAACTAGAGGGATTATTTAATTTTAAAACCCTTAGATTTATTGTTTTGGTGGTTGACCGATTCATTCTCAATTAATGGAATAAAAAATCAAGAATGTGCAGTCCTTGCACAGGGCAACAATAGAGATGATATGCCGTTCGGACCCGCCAATAGGGCCCTCCATAAATATGTTTCGCCCATACCATCGTATCATATAAAAAAAATCACCAGTCTTGGAATCAACATTCATGACGATTTTACCATACACGTTTCTTTGTTTCACAGGCATACTCGAAAAAAGAGTTTTGTGTTCCACAACCAGAGCACTACGATCATACCTCCACTCGTCAAGCAACAATCTGTTCTAAGTGGTATCATTGCTATCAACATTTGGCATATAATCAAAATCACGTAGACTCCTACCACAACTTTGCAATAATTTTTCAGTCTAAGATACGGCTAGATTATTTATTGTGGACTCTCTTTCTAAACATTTGGTTATCAACCAATAATAAAGTTCGTGATAACATAAAATTTTAAATATAAATCTTAGTACCTGGCCTTTGAAATAGTTTTCGTCATTTATACAAAATATCATCTGATAAATACACCTTACATGTTTCCAAAACATCCTCCGACCGACTCAAGGAACCCGATGACAATAAAGATGAGAACATGCCCCGAAGAAACTTGGAATGCCCATTGGCTTGCTTCAGTAATGCCATCAATATATTTACTATCAACATCTAATAAAACCACGAGATTAGAAAGCTTTGTGGATGAAGTGTTTTAAGCACCGTCAACTTTCTTATAATCATTATAACATGTTTCACCGCTCACTATATTGAGAAGAACCTCAAGTAGTAAAAATCCTCTCTACTCGATGGGACATAATAAATTTTGCCTATCTTAAATTTATTTTATCTTGGGGTACACTTCATGATGATTAAACTCCAAACATATTTGGTCGGAGCTTGAACATAAGTATATTCTCAAGTTTCAGGATAAATCTTATTCGCTTCCATCCATGTCAAAAACATGCTCTGATTAACAGTGCATTTTTCAAAACAACATTTATACATTCTGAATCATTTAATATAACACTTCGCTTATCCTCGAGATGAAAGTTAAGTCGTTCAACTAGAGGTTACTTGTACTGCATTTCGAAGACAACAACCTCCATGTCGCCTCATATGATGAAATATATCAAAGCAATTGTAGTACATGTTAACTTCATCAATAAGTTTCTCGGACTCATCATCATCGGTGCTTTGATAATATGATGTAGCCACGTAACCATGCTCATTATTGACATACTTGAACTTATATTTTGATCGATCTTGACTGGTTACACCATCCAACATTATGATGAGCACCATACTTTAATAATAATAATCGATTATGCGACACCACATACCTATTGTCCAAAGGGACCCCATTTTTCTCAACGCTTCTACCATCATCCCTTCGTTTATATCTTGGATAACCTTCTACATCAATTGATGTCATCTCAACAAATTATTTGTGGAAATGCTCCATGCATTAACCTTCGATCATGCAAGGGGAATTAGACCTTGCAACACCACACGAAACATGAATCATGTGTTCTTTTGCCACAAAATAATAATGTGGATCAAATGATTTGTCGGGTACCTCCATTGATATAATCTTATCTATGTCTCCTGGGATCGTAAATTTGTTTTCTCTTTCCAAGAAAAAAGTAAAATATGAGCATGCAGCAGTCCATATTTTTGAAATTATATATCATATATCACTGAAATAATGATTAAAAGTAAAATATAAGTGTAATTAAAATATTTAATTTAACAAAAGTAAATTGCAAAAGGTCGTTAAACCATAACTTGATACAACTTTTCCAAAAGTTTCCTTACAAAAAAGATCATTCATCAAAGCATCCAATATATTTTTGAAGACTCTACGAATAATATCAGACCTGTCTTCAACATTGAGGTTCATATCCTCAGAGAATGTATTATCTCAGGCCACGTTGGGTTTCAAGTGAATGTGATAAACAAATAAGGATATACACTTCACAATGAAATATGGCCATTGCATCTTCGTAGTTCAGTATCATGAATTTAGTACCTCTTGTAAAAGTAGAAGGTAAAATGATTCGTTTACCTACAACGCTGGGATCGGTATCCCCACGCAACACGGCATCCATGAGACGATTATACATATCACATCTCAACTGTTGCTGATGTAAACGAATAAACTTTAAACTTGTTGACTCGACCATAGTGTATGCATCAAAAAATTGTTGGAAAATTTTTTGGGAGAACAATATATATGAAGATTTTGTCTCTTTTCCATGTAATCAATATGCAAAGAATTCATGAACACTAACAGTTGTTCTTCCTTTCGTAGGCTTTTTTTTTTTTTTTGGCTTTTTTTCAATTCCGTGAATATTATATCTTCTGTAAAACAATCTTCTGCAAAACAATCTTCTGCATAACGTAAAATTAAGGGACACTGTAATTCCAAATATGGTGATTCAGCTCATTTATAAACCGTAATAAGCCTGTGTTTGTTCCATAATTATATCTCTATCTCCTAGAGCTTGACCAAATTCACCAACCATCAAAACAGCAACCTCGGAGCTCGTAGGTCGATTGTATCTCACTTAAACAATTCATTATGCTTATCTAGCATTTTTTTAAGTCCTTCAATGATAGCTGCATGTAGGTTATTATTATCACTTCACTGACTATAGTACAAACACAATACAAAACAATACAATTCAACACAACACAACTATATAGTCATGGCGTAAGTAGTTGATTAATTAAAGTACGAAACCCAACATACCTTACATAATTTAATCCTTCGCTTATCTCGTTCTCTTAATCATATATGTATAGTTTGGCAAATTCAAGGGTTGAACTGATCGGTGGGAGCAAACTACCTATTAGATGATACTTTTACCGTGTACCCTAAATACCGGAGGACCTCCACCTCGGTTGATATATGTGTCGATCTTTCCTCCTATTTACATGAAGAAAAACATATTATTATATTTCCATATATTTTCTCAAAAGTGTTTGCACCACATCAGAATCTGCATACAATAGATCACATAGAAACTGAGGTCGTTCTTTAGTAAGAGCAAGTTTGATAATCCCATTAATAAAACATAATTTTTATTTTGGTATTTTATCTTTACATTTATTTTTTTATTTCTCATACCAAACAGAGCACCATAAAACTGACATTTGTAGCTTACATCACCAATATCCAAATACTCTATTAAAAGTATACGCAATGAATATTTTTATGCACGGGATTATTATACACATACACACACCTGGAAATATATAAATAATTTAATATGTCATTAATTAATTTCATAATACAAAAATATATAATTAAAAAACAGACTAACTAAAACAAATACGATTAGGGCAGTAAAAATTGCCATTCCATACAATAATTTATACCAAAAAAAATTAGTATTGAATTAAACTATTCATATAGATAAAAAAAAAAAGAAAATGAACTTCAATTCAAAATCTTATACTACCTCCTACAATTCAAAAGTTACTTACATGTCTCTTTTAATCTCCATCGCCTCCGCAGTTCTTCGACAAATCGTCACGCACAAACCTACTCCAACAATGATAAATATCAAACCATACTACTACAAATTTGTAGTTCGAAATGATTGGTCACTGGGTGGAACAACCGCGTCATGGTTTTCTCTAATTCTGTTCTTATTTAAATCAAGTTTTTCCTTCGGTATATTGCACCTAGTATATAATCGGGATATTTGGTGTAGAATTTTGGGGGAAGAAATTTCTGAATAAAAATAAAACAGGGCAAGAGGATGCGTGATAAAAATGAAATATGGGTTGATATAGGGAATCCATTATTTTGGATTGGTGGGCAAATAGGGGTAGTATAGTACATTTGGAAATAATTGGAGTTGGTGGAAATATAAACTTTGATTTGGATGAACTGGGATACAATTTTCATCTTTTGGTGTAGACGGGAATTCCCCCTAAATTTAACAAAATATTGTGTGAATTTTGTAATTTTTGCATATGATGTTAATAAGCATGGTATGTACATTACATTCCAATCATTCTCACCTACTGCTATTAGATTTTTTCAAATATTTGGGGAGGTTTTTGAATGAGATGAATAACGAATATTAACAAAATATTGTGATTTTTGTTTTATAATTATTCATGTTATAAATAGTAACACCCGCATATTATGCGAAATTAGAAAAGAGTGGTACACATAAATAGTAACATTATTTTTTTTACACGAAAATTATTATTCACGATAAATAATTCTTACACAAAAATCGAGGCATAATTTTTTCTAACTAGAATAAAGAATATTTAAGTATTTTTACTTGGGAGTCATGAAATTAGTTGTAGGATATAACAAAATACCCTAAACGTGAAAGAAAACCGTAGAAAATTGAGTGTTGCAACACCCGTGTGTTGTATGTGAATAGGTGATTGTTGTTGTAGTTTTTCGTGGTTTTGGAAATTTAAAGATTCATGGCTCGGTATTATTAGAGATGAATTCGATTGAGGAATCTATGTGTTTCAAGCTTGGAAAATAAAAGGAAAATGAAAATAAAGCAATTAAATTAACTAAAATGCACAAGGAATTGAAATGCAATTGGGTAGAATGCCTCGTCGTATGCCTTAAATAGAAAATGCAAAGCAATAATGAAAACAAGCAAGAAAATGCAATGTTTCACCAAGTACAAGCATGCAAGCACAAGGTACAACTATGCATAAAATCCTAAATAATGCAAATAAGCAAAAATTGAAAGCATGGATATAAAGAGCAAGAAAAGTTGACATGAAAGTTTAAAACTTTAAGGAAAATAACAAGCAACAAAGAGTAGATCTATAATTTAAGCATGAAACAAGGCATAAAAATAAGAATTAAAATAAAGCATATGAAAAACTCAAAATCAAGACGATCCAAGAGCCGATCTATGATCTAGATGTGTCACTCATCTAGATTCCATAGCCAATTCATATGTTTCATCATGAATTCAAGGTGCTAAGGCTAAAAGCAAACCATGAAGAACAAGCATGGAAATGAAGAACAAAGCATGGAATTAAAGCATAAAACATGAAATTGAAAGGAAACTTACTTGAATTAGGAAATGAAACAAAGCTTGAATGTAATTGCATCAAAAGTAACAATCCAAAGGAGTATTTGGATTCTTCTTGGGCTTACATACCCAATGCCAAGCATGAAAGTAAATCTAAATCTAGAAAAGAAATTACATCAAAACTTGAAATTGAATCTAAAACCTAAGAGAGAGAAATTAGATTTTAAAAACTAGAGAGAAGATTTTTAATCCCCAAACCCATGCTTGGGTTGGGAGAAAATGAGAGGTGTTTTTACAAAATGAGAGAAGTCTACTATTTATATTACATTTAATTGGGTTTAAATGGGCCAAAATAGCCTTAGAGGCTTGAAATTCCCGGGTTTGACCAAGTTTGACCCGGAGGCAACCTTCCTAGACCCTTGGCTAGCTTTTTGGCACCTTTTGGCTCGATTTGTCTCGAGTTGGCTCGAGGAAATATTGATCTGGGCGTGCATGGCTCGGACACTAGGTAACCCAGTGTCGGCAGGCGCACCTAGTGTCCGCGGCGCTGGGCGCGAGGGCCGTGGCGATGCTGGGCGCTGTGTGGCGCGAGTGAGCGCGAGGCAAGGTGAGGGCTGGCGAGCGCTGCGCGCAGGCGTTGGGCGGATGCGCGGGAGCTATGCGCGCGGGTGCTGGCAGGCTTGTGGGCACTGCTCGGACACTGGGTAACCCAGTGTCGGCAGCGCTACCCAGTGTGGTAGTTCTGGCCCAGATTTTGACGAGGCTGGGCGTCGGATGGCGAGAGGGCGCGAGTCGTGGCGAGTGGGCGCGATATTAGGCCACCATTCCAAAATGTTTGGGCATTTTTGAGCCTCTCTTGGCTTGAGTTTTGATCCTTAATGCCTTGGCCTATAAAATAGGAATTTTAAACGTAAAAACCCAAAAATTCACCAAACCTCAAGGTAATTGAACCAATTAACCCATTAAAATATATAAATTTTTAGCAAGAAACACGAAAAACAATAAAACAAGAAAAATGACCTAAAAACCTAACGAAAAACGACTCAAAACTACTAAAATCACTATAAAAATCTATCTAAAAACACAGAAAAACACAAAAATTACATGCAAAACAACTACACCACATTTATCGGTTTGTTCATCCTCGAACAACGAAAAGAATCGAGAGTGTACATGCAATGAACATTATGCAAAAGAAAATTCCTTGTGCTTATCCTTATTAATACGATGTCAATATCAACATAAACTCGCTATCGTCAAGGATTGCTCGTATTACTCTTTCTCAAATGCAAGCCAAATCAATGACTTCCTCACAAATTGAATCTTTGAGGGTGTTCGCTCAAGTGTATATAGGACGTGTTTATGCTCAAGTCGGTCAATACATTCACCTTGTCAAGATTTCACAAATCGGACTCTCAAAATTGCTCATAGTACATGACCTAATAAGAATCGAAAGAGGTCTTTATTATGTGTTGTAATGTTGGCTCTTTGGTAAGGTATGGAACATTTGGATATAGTGTCTAACACACGATCAAACGTGATCAATAACACACAGAAATCCTAACTTTTAAAACCCGAAGCTTATAATCGCTTCACCTTTCCAAATTTACCAAACTCTCATTCGAAACCCTTTCGTATTCTCACACGCTTTTCTGACTTCATTTCACAACACTTAGAAGCTTTTTGGATTTTCTTCTTTTTACTAAAATTAGCTTTTTTGAATTAGGCTTTACACATGAACGCACGCTTTATCACTTTTCGTGATTTGTGTTGGAGTATTATTTCTCGTCTTTTTTTTTTCTTTTTTTTTGTATAAGCAACTCAAAAACCAAAACCCACCATCGATTTCCCTCACATTTCTCGTCAACTAATCGTACACTCTCACCTCACAATTCATGAAGATATAAGAGCTAAAATCGAGCTCGGCTAGCAAGAAATGGGACATAGGGGCTCGTTGGGATTTTTAAAATAGCTTAAATATATGGATATGGCCGGAACAAGGGTGATATATGTGCCTCGAGGTCATTTTCAAATTCAATCATGTACGAGCAAAGTCAAACCTCCTCAATGCAATTTCCATAAAAATGCAAGCAAGCCGATAAATCACACAAGGCTACTCACTAGTTTGCACCGAATTTGGGAGCAAAATCAAAAGAGATTTTAGAGCTTTGCAATCTTTTCACGAGAAAATGTTGATTATATATATATATAGGCGGGTTTGGACGAAGCACAAAAATTCAACCCTTCACACAAGAGGCCATAAACATGCAAAAACCCGACAAGTAAACTATTCAAACTTCCAAGCACGTGGAGTTGTTCAACAATGTAATAAAGATACAAATGACACAAAAATTGACTCAACCATATAAATGCGTAAATATTAAGCGTCACTTCACCAAGAATGTGTCACTTCGCCAAGGCTCGAGTTAAGAACAACAAAACATGCTTTGTAAAAACCCGGACCCTAACCACCTATCCACCCCACACTTAAACCATGCATTACCCGTATTTTAATGAAAACCAAGTAAAAGGAGGGGGACTAGAAACTTCCTTAATCGAGCGAGTTTGAGTCGAGTTCGGTAGGGTCCACTTAGGCATCTACGCAATCCAAGCAAAAATCGAGCATGGCTAGTATCTCTCGGCCTCATGAACGCTACTCACTTATCCAATCGCCCAAGTTTGAAGTCGAAAATCCAAACATAGAAAATAGAATCACATAAAATTCAAAAACTCAAGAAAATATGTACATAAACCCAAACAAAACGAAACTAAAGACCAAAAAGAACCAAAAGACAACACCAAAATATTTTTTTTAGTTTTCAATTTTTCAAATATTTTTGGATTTTCATTTTAAGAAGAAAGAAAGTAAGAATAAAAGAAATAAATGAGAAGAACTTGGGTTGCCTCCCAGGAAGCGCTTGTTTTACGTCATTAGCTCGACGTACTCCCTTTTGGTTAAGGTGGAAAGATAACGGGAGGGTCCACAAAAACGATCTCCTCCTTGTCGGGAGGATCCACTCTTTGGAACGTCCTTGGCGCATTACATAGCTCGTATAAGATCCGCCAAAAAGCAAACGTTCCAAATGGGCAATTGAAGCTCATCTCGGCTAGGTCCTCGGGTGGGATGGTGATTTTAAAGTGACCCGATGACTCATCCAAGAAACGATAGGAATAATGGCCGGCTAGCTTGTTCATCCTTTAATCGACAAATGGGGAAGGGAAATGATCTCTCTTGATAGCCGCTTTGAACTTCTTAAAATCGATCAACGTCCTCCAACCCATTGTAGCCCTTGTGGCCAACAACCCTCCTTCTTTATCCTTAAGAGCTAACAAGCCGCTCGTCTTGGGCACCAAGTCAATGGGCTGCACCACTCGCTTTTGGACATTACGAACATCAAGCCCTCCAATAGCAACCTCCAAATCTCGGCTCTCCTTATTTCATCAAGAATCAAATTCAAAGGGATAACTCTCTCTATCACTCCAGGTCTCCACTCAATGGCATCCTTAAGAATTTTAAATCCTTCAACCATCCTCTCCTCTTCTTCTCGGTGCGAGTTTGCAAGGATAATAATCGACTTTCTCTCCTCTTCCTCCTCAATATAATCGTCAACTTTTTTAATCTTATCATCAATAAACCCCACCTCCTCCTCTAAAAAGTCAACGTTTCCCTCAACGACACATCGAGAATCATCTCCACAAAAAATGGGGTCAAAGAGAGGCACAACGGGCTCATCAAAAAGAACAAGGGGCTCATCCTCAAAACATCCCTCTATATCGACAACTGGGCCAACCTCCTCCTCATAGATCCTCTCATCCAAACAAACTCATTCGACTGTGGCCTTGATGAAGTCCATATACACCCATTCTTCGCAAGATTGTTTTGAAGTAAAAGTTAAGGGGTCAAGAGGGGTAAAAATACTCGGAATCGAAAATAACTCCTCCTCCGACGGCGAGATGACCGTATCCCCAACCACCCCACACTTATCGAAGGACTCGACCGGAAGATTGTGTGAAGGCGGAATTGATATTTGTTGTGCAATGGCCCACATATCCGGATCGGGGGATGGAGTAGGAGCAATCATCGGGGTAGCCGGATGAAATGGGCCCACGCGAGGAGTAACAAGAGGATTGTGAGTCGGCGGTGGAGAAAAAGATGGAGTAGTACAACCGGGTCCCATACAAGGAGGAATCGGGCTCGGGCTAGACATTTGAGCGATTTGAGCCTTTAACGTCGTTATTTTCCTCTTCAACTCAATCTCCCTCGAGGATAAAGCCATGTTCACGTCATAATCATGAGAATACGTCGGAGGAGAAGATGTTCGCTCGGGAGGGCCACTTGGGACAATGTAGCTCCCACCTCCAAATAACTCATAAGGATCGGGAGTCGGCGGTGGAGTAAAAGAAGGCATAGTACAAGCGAGTCCCACTTGATGTCCACGACCTCCATACATATGAATGGAATCTAACGAGGAAATTAAAGGGCAATAGTCGAGAATATGATCACTCGTTACACACCATCCACATCCCAAAAAAGGTCAGCTAACATCTCTCATAGTACGGATGGGGGGGCCACTTGTCACATTGTAGCTCGGACCACCAAACAAAGCATAATCTTCGTCATCTTTAGCGGTCTAAGGGGGAAGTCGGAGAACACCAAACGAGCCGGGAATCGGAGTTTGTATATTCGGATAAGGATTTGAAGCACCATACCCTCCGAAAGAACCATTCATACCCACGACGCCACCAAACCCAACATGGTTTGCACCATGCCCTCCCATGTTGGGTTGCCCATAACCATAACCTCCATTGGCAACGTGGTTTGCACCATGCCCTCCCACGTTACCATACCCATTATACAACATCTCATTCCCAACATGGTTTACACCATGCCCTCCCATGTTGGGAATTTATCTACCATAGGTATAAGCACCTTGCATACTAAACAAAAAAATGTCAAAAACAAAAGAAAGCTAAAAACACAATGAAACTACAACCAAATCGAAAGCTTTAACCAAGCCGTGTTGCAACGGTGCCATTTTGTTGTTAGAGTTTTAATGGTGTTGAATGTTGATGGTCGATATTCCCTGGAGGTGGATCCGAGCCGAACGGGTTAAACCGACCAGGAGGGGTGGCTTAATGTCGACGGTGCCGAGATTGGTGATGCCGAACAGGATGGATGACCTGTATCATGTGCCGAGCAGCCACGCCGAGTAGGCGAGTACCGCACACATCCTGGCCGAACTGACTAGCACGGTCGGCCGAGTGCTCGCGCCAGGAGTGCCGAACAGACTCGCCCAGCTGACCAGCACGGCCTGCCGAGTGCCCGCGCCAGGAGTGCCGAGCAGAACCACCAAATGGACCAACACCTGCTGAGAGCCCGCGCCGAAGGAGCCGAGCAGAACCTTGCGAGCTGCTGAGCTCGGCACCATGCGAGCAGACATTCGCCGCGGGCGCCAACCTCTCCGCGCACCTGCCGAGTGCCCGCGCCAAGGGAGCCGAGCAGAATGGTGCCGAGCTGCCCAGCTCAGCCCCGTATGCGGAGCAGAATTTCACCATCGACGCCAACCCCTCCGCGCACCCGCCGAAAGCTCTCGCCCGGAGGCGCCGAGCAGAGCGATGTCGAGCTGCTGAGCTCAAGTATCCCGCCGAACAGGATGAGCTCCTCTGAAGAATGCAACATCTGGGCTATCTCATTTTCAACTAATTGGCGGTTTCAACAGGTCTAACTATGATATTTAACAGACGAGTCCGGGTAAATTCGGGTTGAGAGATACCGAGTTCGGCCTTAAGTCGGCGGAAAAATGCCTGAGGTCGGCACTGAGGCGATGGATACGAGAGTATATATTTTGGAGGACCAATAGGAGAATGACAGGTGTACGATTAGGGTTTCGATAGAAAACTATAAATAGCCTCTCCAAGAGAGAGAAAAAGGATCCCCAATTTTTAGAAAGAGAAACATAGAGAGCTTTAGAGAGAGAAAACTTGTATTTCAAGGTCAAGCACCTTTAAAAAGGGTCCGGTTAAGGCCGATCCGAACTGATTTTTGAGGAATAAAAGTTAAGCACTTTTTCCCACTCGTTTTCTGCTATCTGATTGCTATTTTTCTCACTATTTTTAGTTTTGTATTGGTTGTGTTACTCTTAACATAAACAAAATGGCACTAGAAGAAGTTCTCCTGTGATCTGCAGTCCCACGTGCTCAATCAGCTCTTCGATTTTTGTCTTCTGTTTTCTGCCCGATTTTTTCATTTTTTATGAGGAACTGAACCTCAGCTCTTCGCCACATTTGAGTTTGGTAAAGAAAAAAGAAGGAATTTCTGTTCATCCTACTAATCAATATGGATCCTTTAGAAAGTTCAAGAAGGAATCCTGGTAAGGAGTGCCAGGAGAGGACGGTGCAATCGAGTCCAAATGAGCTCGACCCGGAGCAAGTAAGATCTTTCATGCAGCACCCGGCTTTTGCTAAGAAATTTGAGGAGATGATGAAGAAGGCAGCAAGATCGATCTTGACGCCAGAAGCTCTGGTCGGCAACCACAAGAACGCTGACCTTCAGGAAGGGCAAGCGGAGTCAGACCCAGCCCGAGAGGCGGCAAAGAAAAATGGCAAAAGAAGGCTAGAGGAGGAACCAAGCTGAATACTAAGAGCAGGCCTGAGAGACCTCCCATTGCAGGTCGTCTCACATTCTCCTCCCCACAGAATGTCTTTGCCCGGCTCGGAAAGCCAGCTAGCAAAGCACAGGAAGACCACCCAGCAAAATCGGCTAACAGTAAGAGTGTGGCCATGAGCATTCCGCGTAAGCCAAATGAGGAGTCGGAAGAGCTGAAATATCTAAAATAGAGAATCGCCGAGCTGGAGGCCAAGCAAATCACTCCCCCGCTTTGACCCACATACCCGATTTCGCGACCAGCGTTGACCAGCTCAGCATATGACGACGAGTCTCCCCTATCTACCCAGATCCTCTCCGAACCACTAGAGGGAAAATTGAAGATCCCTCCAATTGCTTTGTACAAGGGGAGCAGCGACCTCGACTCGCACCTGAGTCATTACCAGAACTACATGGACATGCTCGGCGCGTCCGACACTTATAGGTGCCGAATGTTTTCCATGACATTGGACGAAGTCCCTTTAAGGTGGTACCGGTCGCTTCCGCGCCACTCAATCTGTTCATGGCCGCAGCTGAGGTCCTCATTTCGAGGACACTTTATGGTTTCCAAGGCCACCGTCACACCCAAGAGAGCTATTGATACCATAGTACAGCAGCCAAATGAGTCGCTGAAGAGCTACATAGCCAGATTCACGAAGCAAGTCTCAGAATCTCAGCCGTGCGGCGCCGAAGCCCTGCTCATCCTAGCTCAGAACGGATTGTCGGACAACTCCTTCTTCAAATGGGTAAATAACCAGCAAGACCCGCAGACCTTCCAAGATTTCCTCGCTCTAGCCGCGTCACAAACTGCAGCCGAGCAGAACATGTCAGCTCCAGTAATTTCCTTCCCATAACATCACAAATCTGCCCGTCAAGTCAAAAAAAATCCAAGCTCTCAAGCAATCGCATCTAAAAAACTACTGCAAGACAAACATGCCGAGTACAATGAGGTCTACTCAATGGCTGCCGCCACGATTTTCGAGCGAATCAAAGACCTAGACATTCTCCCTCCAGCTCGGCCGATCAAGAAAGACCCTTCTCTGCTGGACAAGAAAAGGTTCTGCAGGTACCATGGATCGATCGGGCACAACACGGAAGAGTGCCACGATTTGGTTCGTACCCTGATCAAAGTCTACGATATCGGAACCTACTGTCATTCTCAAAAAATCAACAAGCTAGACAAGAACGAAGAGGTAACAATCAGCCACCCCCACCACCAGCTACGGGAACCGGGGCACCCAGAGAAATACTGACCTTCATTAATACGAGCCGAGCTGAGGAAGAAATTTCAAATAGAAAGAGGAAAATCCTGATCAGAGACGCTAGGAACTCGATTCAAAAACCAAAAGTCATGAGGGCTGACGTTTTTCACTTTGATGACCAACCTGAGGAAGAGGACAAGCTCGTGTCATCCTTTACTTTCCATGATTCAGATGCAGCCCCGCTGGATCATCCCCACTCTAACGCCCTCGTTATCACCGTGCTGATCATGGGGATCCGAACTCATCGAGTCCTCGTAGACCCCGACGCATACGCAAGCTTAATCTACCTACCAGCCTTCCGAAGGATGAGGGTGCCGAAGGAGTACATCGAGCCGTGTGAGGACAGGATCAGGGGGATCAAGCGACAGCTATGTGCAGACCCTTTTCCAAGTTAGACTATTTGTGGAGTTCGGCACAGGAGAAGAGAAAAGGACCATACTCACAACCTTTAAAGTGATTGATGTCCCGAGCGATTACAACGCCTTCATCGGCAGACCAGCCCTTTACGACCTCAAAGGTGCAATGTCAGTCTACCACTACTCAATCAAATTCCC
Source organism: Phtheirospermum japonicum (assembly GCA_014905375.1). Taxonomy (NCBI): domain Eukaryota; kingdom Viridiplantae; phylum Streptophyta; class Magnoliopsida; order Lamiales; family Orobanchaceae; genus Phtheirospermum; species Phtheirospermum japonicum. The sequence continues at coordinate 101,590 of BMAC01001021.1, read as the reverse complement.
GGGCATCTTAGGTGAGTGCGAGCACCGAGGAGACCAAGTGGCTGCTCGGGAATGCAGTTGGTCGACCAGGCCAAAGCAAATCAACATGGTTGAGCAGATGAAAGTGAATGAGGAACCGATTGAGGAAGTAAGCGAAGGGCTGAGAAACAAGGACGTACTGAGCTTAGAAATGTCTGCCGAGCTCACAGGAGGAGAGATGGAGAAAAGATCGAGCTCTGTTCAGGACACCAGCAAAAACGTCGAGCTCGGCCAAAGCAAACAAAATAAGGAAAAGGCGGGAAAGGAGCTCTCTGGGAATCAATGCCGAACAGAAAACACCGATCTCAACAATTCCGAACAGATTAAAGAACTGAAAACGCAAGTCGAACAAACTGGGTTCAAGCCTACCGAACAGGAAGACGCCGATCTGAACAAGGACCGAGGTCGGCGCCCTAGGAAAGAACCAATGTGGGAGCTCAAAAATGTCGATTACCGAGTATAGAATGCCGACCCGGAGATCGGAGCTGACCTAAAAATTGTCGAGGATGAACTAGACCCACGGAAGCCAAGCTTGAAGAAAAAAGATACCCACGCCGAACCGGTAGAGGAGCTAGACTGGATAATAGTTGACGAGTTAGACCCGAGCAAACAACTCTGAATCGGCCATGACCTCAAAGAGCCTACCAGGTCCGAGCTAATAAGTTTCTTGAAAGAAAACCAGGACGTCTTTGCCTGGACACACACTAACATGCAAGGTATCGACCCAGAACAAGCCTGCCACCGACTTAACATTGACAAAAATGTCAGGTCGGTTATACAGAAAAGTAGAAAGCTCAGCCCGAATCGGTATGAAGCACTGGAGGTAGAGGTCGTGAAGCTCTTAGACAATAAGTTCATCCGCGAGGTCAGGTACCCGGTCTGGGTATCTAACCCCTTTCTCGTCAAGAAGCAGACTGGTCAATGAAGATTGTGCATTGACTTCTCTGATCTGAACAAGGCGTGCCCGAAGGACAGCTACCCACTCCCACATATCGATTACATGGTGGACGCAACCGCTGGACACGAACTTATGAGCTTTATGGATGCCTACTCTGGGTATAATCAGATCCCAATGTACTCGGGCGACCAGGAGCACACGTCGTTTTACTCGGCAAGAGGGCTCTACTGCTACACTATGATGCCGTTCGGCTTGAAGAATGTTGGGGCTACCTATCAGCGCCTAGTAAATAAGATGTTTGCTAGTATGATAGGAAAAACTATGGAAGTCTATGTAGACAACATGCTCGTCAAGTCCTTGTACTCAACTGATCACATTGATGATCTTAATAAAATGTTTTCAGTCTTTCATGTTTACCGAATGATGTTGAACCCCAAAAAATGCTCCTTCGGAGTTGGTTCTGGAAAGTTTTTAGGTTACATGGTAAGTCAGAGGGGCATTAAAGCGAACCCGGATAAAATCCGGGCTATAACCGAACTGCAACCTCCTCGAAGCATAAAGCAAGTGCAGAGCCTAACCGGCAAAATGGCGGCTCTGAATCGTTTCATATCTAGATCCACGGACAAGTGCAAACCTTTCTTCGAAGGAATAAAGAAAAAAAAGACTTTCAAATGGACTGAGGAATGCCAAGCAGCCTTCGAAGAGCTGAAGAAATGCATGACAAGTGTGCCGACCTTACAAAAACCAGTAAAGGAAGAGTCGTTGTACCTCTACTTAGCTGTCTCAGCGGTGGCAGTCAGCTCGGCACTCGTCCGAACTGACGAGCTCGGGCAACATCCGGTATATTACACGATCCACGCCTTGTATGACGCCGAGCTGAGATACTCAGCCATGGAAAAGCTAGCATTCGCCCTCGTCACCTCTTCATGAAAGTTACGCCCATACTTCTTGGAACACAGAATAGTTGTACTGAAGAGCTTCCCGTTGAAACAGATCATGCACCGCCCTGACACTTCAGGAAGGATGATCAAATGGGCAGTCGAGCTCAGACAATTTGACATAACATATGAACTAAGAACAGCCATTAAGGGGCAAGCCCTAGCCAACTTCATAGCTGAGTTCACTCCGGTGGTCGAACCAGTTCCCGCAGAGACCGAGCAGTGGTGCATGTACGTCGATGGGTCGTCAACAACTGGACGAGCTGGAGCTGGAATCGTATTGGTAAGTCCTGAAAAGAAGCCTTTCTGCTCATCCGTATGTTTCTAGTTCCCGCTGACTATAATGAAGCCGAGTACGAAGATCTCCTTGCCGGTCTGGAAGCAGCTGACTCAATGGGAATCAGGAATCTAAAAATACAAAGTGACTCCCAACTAGTGGTGAATCAGATCAACGGAGAATATGAGACCAAGGAGCCTAGAATGGCGTTATATCTAGAACTCACAAAAGCACGCCTAGCTGAATTTGAAGCTGAGGTCATCCATGTATCACGAAATGATAATGTCCCAGCGGACTCCTTAGCCAAACTGGCGTCCAGCTTGGGCGTCGAGGAGCTGGACACAGTGACGGTCAGCCACCATTCTACAACAGCACTCAATGCCGTTGCCGCTTACTCGGCTATTCAAGCCGACCAAAACAACGAAATTCAGAACCAGAAGGAAAGCTGGATGAAACCATTCCTACTTTACCTAAACGAAGGGGTGCTCCCAGAAGACCGAGCTGAGGCACGATCAATACGAACAAAGTCAGATCGTTTCACCATCGTGGACGGGCTGTTGTACAAGAGAGGATATTCCATCCCCTTACTCCGCTGCTTGAATGAACAAGATGCTGAATATGCGCTGAGAGAAGTACATGAGGGCATCTGTGGAAACCACGCGGGAGGACAATCATTAGCTCACAAGCTAATCCGACAAGGATATTATTGGCCGACCTTAAAAAAGGATGCGATAGAGAAGGTCAGAAAATGCAAAAAATGCCAAGTGTTCGCGCCCCAGATCAATTCTCCTGCAGAAACCCTCAACTCCATCTACTCGCCTTGCCCATTCGCTAAATGGGGAATAGACCTGATTGGTCCATTACCGAAGGGCAAAGGAGGAGTGAGATACGCGGTAGTGGCAGTGGATTACTTTACCAAATGGGTAGAAGCTGAACCATTGGCAACTAGTACGGACCAAAAGATCATCAATTTCGTCTGGAAATCAATCATATGTAGATTTGGAGTGCCACCCTCAATAGTATCTCACAATGGCAAGCAGTTCGACAGTAAGAGATTTAAGGTATTTTGTGGGGAGTTGAACATCAAAAACAATTTCTCCACACCATACCACCCCCAATCGAATGGACAGGTCGAAGCGGTCAACAAGATCCTCAAGTATACGCTGAAAAAGAAGTTGGAAGATCTGAAAGGTAGCTGGCCAGAGGAGCTACCTGGCGTCTTATGGTCATACAGAACAACGCAACGCTCATCTACCAACGAAACTCCCTTTTCGCTGGCCTTCAGGTCAGAAGCGGTCATACCGGTTGAGATCGGCACACCTTCCTACCTAGTAGCACATTTCAAGGAAGAGAAAAACGACACGGCCTGCCGAACTGCACTCGACCTCCTTGAAGAAAGAAGAGTGGATGCCAAACTGAAGAACGCCATCTACAAGCAAAGAAGCGAATGTTACTACAACTCAAAAGTGAAGGCCAGAAACTTCGAAGTTGGTGACCTGGTTCTCAAACGCGTTTTCGGGCCAAACCAAGGCACCCTCAAACCAAGATGGGAGGGACCATTCAAGATATCAGAAATCCTCCAGCACGGGGCTTACCATCTAGAATACTTAGACGGAAAGAAATTTGCACACCCTTGGAATGCTGTATATCTCAAGAATTATTATCAATAAAATTTCAGTTCTCATTACTTATCAAAAATATAGATCGACAAAGGAAGGGGCTCTTAAGCCCAAAACCAAACGGGGAGATAGACCGATCTCATTAGGTCGATCTCATTCACGGAAACCCCATTACTTTGCCCGCTAAGAGCAGAGCAAGAATCCGAGCTCAACGTGTCGAGTTTAAAAAGAGTCGAAACTCAAAATTGACTCGACACGTGAAAAAGAGCAGGATCTCAAAAATCCGAGCTCA
>BMAC01001021.1:65686-92175 GCA_014905375.1 Phtheirospermum japonicum | reverse complement strand
AATCCCCAAACCCATGCTTGGGTTGGGAGAAAATGAGAGGTGTTCTTACAAAATGAGAGAAGTCTCCTATTTATATTACATTTAATTGGGTTTAAATGGGTCCAAATTAGCCTTAGAGGCTTGAAGTTCCCGGGTTTGACCTGGAGGCACCTTCCTAGACCCTTGGCTAGTTTTTTGGAACCTTTTTACTCGAGTTGGCTCGAGAAAATATTGATCTGGGCGTGCATGGCTCGGACACTGGGTAACCCAGTGTCAGCAGGCGCAACCCAGTGTCGGCAGGCGCTGGGCGCGAGTGGGCGTGAGGGCTGGGCGACGCTGGGCGCTGTGTGGAGCGAGTGAGCGCAAGGCAAGGCGGGAGGGCTGGCGAGCGCTGCGCGCAGGCACTGGGCGGATGCGCGGGAGCTGTGCGCGCAGGTGCTAGCAGGCTTGTGGGTGCAGCTCGGACACTGGGTAACCAAGTGTCGGTAGCGCTACCCCAGTGTGGCAGTTCTAGCGCGGATTTTGGCGAGGCTGGGCATCGGATGGCGAGAGGGCGCGAGGTGTGGCGAGTGGGCGCGATGCTAGGTGTCACACGGTCGACTTTTGGTACACAATTTTTCGCGCCGTGTGCGGCCTGATTGCCTACACGCACAATCAGTGAGCCTAGTCTCTCCCTTTCCACACTCGTGTTTGCCTTACGCACACTCGTGTTTAGGGTGATCCGAGTTTCAGCCCGAGCAAAGCTATTAACGTACAATAATCAAAGTATGCAACGGAACATAAACAATGCACGTCAAAGCACACAATAATATTACGGAGGAGTTTTCTCCCCCAACCTTGTATTTTATTTCACTCGAATACGCTTACAAGGAAGCAGGCTCGGCTACTCTATTTCTCGAATCTAAGACTTACTACAAAAATGACCATCCTCGCCTATTTATAGTCCAAGGGACTTGCGGTTAACAACCCTAACCGCTGGGCAAGTAACTACATCAGAAACTGCCCACTTCGCTCAGATTGAGAACGTGTCCAACCCAAGCTTCGGCCACCTCCAAGATAACCGTCTGTTTGACTAGGTCAAGGGCGCGGCCTTAACCCTAGAATACAGCAACCTAGCCAAGCACATAAACTTGCATCGGACATCCCCTGAATGCTTTAAGAAAACTAAACATTGCACACACAAGCAATATTTACATGGTTATCAAACGAAAATCTGAAGCCTATCTATTACAAGATAAAACCAGCCAACAAGTCATAGGGACGGAAACCCGACTTCTCTGGAATGTAAGAAGGGTCTGCAACCTTCAAACATTTTTAGTACTTCAGCAACGCTTCAACTTTGGCCAACAAAGACAACGGGACACAAATGGTCAGCATTTACGCCATGCCCGGATGGTAAGTCCGACTGAAACTCGTGGGGGTTTTCCTCAGCCAACTGAATTCAACAAAGGCTAATCGGGACTTTAGCCATAATCCACCCGCACTATCATCTCGCCAAGTTAACATAACCGGGACATACATTTACCATACAACATACATCCACAATTTCTCATACAGCGTACATATACAAGAGATTTAACAACGTAGGAACAACATTATTTTACGTCATAAAGAGACATTAGGAATCATTAACTTTTACCCACAACATGCTAAATTAAAGTTATTGAACGGCATGTCCTACTCATGCCATAGGCTGCAGTTTGCGCTTAACTCATCCACAATCCAACTCCAAGCTTCAAATCAGCATTTGGGCCGCATTAATCATCATCAACACGAACCAGGTTTATCAAGTCACCTGCAAAAGTTTTCCCAACATCAAGGTAACATAGCCATCAACCCGCACCAACACTGCCCATATTCGGCCAACAACCAACACAGCACCGCCGGCCTGGTGCGCAATAGCACGCACCATCACTTGAACCCGGAGGTTCGAGGCAAAGGCAACAATATCGCCTTTTCCTTCATCTCGTTCGGGACATCATCATCGTCACAGTCATCCGCCATGAGCATAGCATACAACTTCCCTCGCTTTGGGCAATCCTTCATTCGATGATCTCCATTGCAGAGATAACAACCTTGAATCACCTTATCCCGAACATGGGACGTTGATGATCCTTCGGCCTGCACAGTCACCTCGTTAGTTTTAATTTTAATATCACCGAACTTACTCTTACCATTTCCAGACTTCCTCATGTTATGATCAAAGTCTGACCCACCGCCGATTCGATAATCCACCAATCGATCTGCGCCAGCCATGGCAGCTTTTACATCCGCGACCCCCAGCCTTCGTAACTTGACTTGAGCCCACAGCTGCAACCCAGCAACAAAATTGTATAGCTTGTCTTCCTCCGACATATCCTTGACATCCAACAGCAACGAACTGAATTTCTTCACGTAATCCCGAATCGAACCATCGTGCTTCAACTCACGAATGGTAGCCCGTGCAAGCCATGACACGTTGCACGGTAGGAACTGTACCTTGAGTTCCCTTTTCATACCATCCCACGTACTGATCTTTTCACAACTAGCATCTGCGTCATCACGCATGCGTGTGCTCCACCATAATTTGGCGTCACCAGCAAGATACATACTAGCAACTGCAACCATTTCCTCATTGGGCACATGTGCAGCATGAAGATAAGTTTCCATGTCCCAAAGGAAATTCTCCAAATCTTTGGCGCTTCCCTCGCCGCCAAAAGGAGTAGGATCAAGGACTCGAATAATAGAAGAAGAAGGAGAACGTGTACCTTTGTTAGATCCGAATGTCTCAGAACTAACCGCCTTATTCAAGACAGCCATATCCATCATAACCGCCTCGTATTTCAGTGTCATCGCGTCCGTGAGATCGCTTAGATCTTCAGTAACTGAAATGAGCCTTGTCTCCACAAAACTGGGTATGTCTTCAACCGACGACTTCAAATTCTCGATCATGTGGCCTAGACCTTGAAGTTTTTCGAACACCGTCAATAGGGATCTCGCCGGGGATCCAACCAGCCCTTCAATCCTTTCCACCCTTGCATCAAGTGCAAGGAATTGCTCTTGCCATGAATTTTGATCAGCCATTGATCAACTCTCGCGAATCAGAAACCCAAAATTGGGCTCTGATACCATTTGTCATGGTCGACTTTTGGTACACAATTTTTCGCACCGTGTGCGGCCTGATTACCTAAACGCACAATCAGTCAGCCTAGTCTCTCCCTTTCCGCACTCGTGTTTTCCTTACTCACACTCGTGTTTAGGTGATTCGAGTTTCAGCCCGAGCAAAGCTATTAACGTACAATAATCAAAGTATGCAGCGGAACATAAACAATGCACGTCAAAGCACACAACAATATTACGGAGGAGTTTTCTCCCCGACCTTGTATTTTATTTCACTCGAATACGCTTACAAGGAAGTAGGCTCGGCTGCTCTATTTCTTGAATCTAAGACTTACTACAAAAATGACCAGCCTCGCCTATTTATAGTATAAGGGACTTGCGGTTAACAACCCTAACTGCTGGGCAAGTAACTACATCAAAAAAAGCCCACTTCACTCAGATTGAGAACGTGTCCAACCCAAGCTTCGGCCACCTCCAAGATAACCGTCTGTTTGACTAGGTCAAGGGTGCGGCCTTAACCCTAGTCTGAAAAATGTCCATGTAACTGCTTTTTCCACGGATCCTCATTACCGGGTTTCGATCTGTGGGTCGCCCGTTGCTTTATTTGGAATAACCATTATGATCAGCTACTCCGCACCTAGCTGCACGTGTCAACCGAAACTCCCGCATCATGCCTGCATGTTCCCACGAGTTCCCAAAATTCTCATGCGAGTTCCACAACACCTCGCACCAAGGTTCGACCTACATCGATCCATCGCATATAGCGTTGAGCCATTCGTGCGCTCAAGATAAATCTCTCGCACACATCTTCGAGTCTAGTCTGTCATGTCTGAGTAACACCGGCACTTGTGCGAATCACCGCACCGTGCCTTAGTACAACAGCTACGTTCTTTGGTCACCGCCCGTTACTGCCCGCATCCGCTCGCACACCTCGTAAGTTGGTGTCGAGTCTCGCCCGCATGTAGCACATAGTCTTTAGAGGCATCCCACTCAACTCGGATTAGAACAGACAAGCAAGGGAACACAGCGCGAATGAGGTGCGACAGCCGGCGGACGTTTAGAGCAGAAATGAGAAAACCGAGCCGTGAGCATCCGTACCAGTCGATCGACTAGCTTTCAGTCAATCGACTGATGATCCAATCGATCGACTAGACCTCTCCAGATCGACTGCTCGGCAGTGAGTTTGCCAATTTTGGGCGAAGAAGTCGATCGATTGGCAGTTGATCGACTACAACGCAGGAATTTTTGTGGTTTTTGACCCGTTTTGATTATTTTGCCCCTGCGTTTTTATGTATATAGACCCAGCTGCTCAACCTTATTCAAAACAACTCTCATTGGTTGTTTTGGACCTAGTCCATCTCCTCCAAGCCTCTTTATTTCCCTTGCCATTAAAACCCTAGCTTAAATCCTAAATTAGTGTAGTTTAGCTAGCTTAGTAATTAGTTTAGTTAGGTTAGTTTTAGTTAGCAAGTGTTGGAGAGGGTGACAACTCCTTCATTTGTGAGCTTTGTTGTGTTGAAGACTTTTGAAGGTTGTAGCTAGACTTTGAAGCTTTTGTTGGAATGCAATTTGGTAGTACTCTTTCTTTCTCTTTTGTATTGTTATTGATTAATTGTTATTGTTGTGTGTTGGTTATTAAATCTAAGCTTATGTTGTTGTTCTTTGCATTCAAATTATCTCATTTTCATTTCCTAGTTTGTCATTCGTCTGGTTGCAAAAATCTTCATTGAAGCTTGCATGTTGAAGTTTTTAACCCTTTTTGTTCAAACAAACATTGGAGCCTTGAAAGTTATAAGTAGCTTTCCTATTTGGTAAATTTGACCTTCTTTCAAATTAATGCTTTTGACCATTTTCAATTTCAAAGCATTTGAATTCCCTCCAATTTCCCCTTCAATGTGAAAGCCTTCTTAGTTTCGTAGATTTTTAATTTATGCAATGTTTCTAATTAGGTTTATTTAATGCCATCAATTAATTACTTTCAAGCAAACTTTAATTCGTATTTGATGGAATTAGTTTAGTAATTACAGGTTTAGGGTCAAAGTTCGTTTAGAACCATTAATTGGAGCTTGTGGAGAATTTGGATTGACGACCCCAACACTTGGTCGACAATTTGAGATTGACAACCTCGAATCGTGGATTAAGTGCTCGGCAAAAACCGATTGATCGTGGAGACGAACCGAACACCCTAAACACAATCATTTTAAGAAATCCTCGATCAAATTTTGGCGCCGTTGCAGGAGATAGATTAAGGCTAATGGTGTTTTTAATTATTTCTCTTGTTATCTTAGTTGGTAGTTAATTTAGATTTTTATTTTACTTTCGATGCTCGTAATCCTTTGTTAAGTGTTGTGTTTACAAGGTACTTGATCGAAGATTTCTCGACGCTCTAGAAATCGTCTCCGCAATAGTACGGAGTCGACTGTAGGTGCGGTGAGTTGTCCCGAGTCGTGTCTCTCGAGGATGGATGTGATCGGCCGTCGGTTTTCTTTATCGTTCTTTTCGTCGGTTTTACTTAAACTAATTTAAACCTAGAAAGCGATAATCATTGTTCGGTGTTATAGCTAAGAATGAAATTGAAAATTAGGATTTAAAAACATTAAKACATTTAAAGGAAATTAAAGCTTATATTGAAAACGATCAATTTAAACTAATTAACTTATTAAAACTTAATTATTTTGAAATTAGTAAAATGGAGGGAAAATCAAAGTCAACTTATTTGAATAAGTCAACATAAGTACTTAGTATTAATTTAGGGCTTTAAAGATGAAAATCTTAATAAACTTATACTAATTTAGAAATTGATTGCAACTTAATAACTTAAAAACATAAGTCCATAAGCTAGGAAGCTAGAAAATAAAGATAGAGATTTTAAATGATCAAAACAACCACAAACAAGAATCAAACTTCAACACAAGATCAAGATGAAATAACATGGAATTAAAGGAAAGAAGTTACCAAATGTGCTTGATTACACTAAAGCTTGAATGAGGAAAAGCTTGAAAGCTGGTAGATTCTTCASAAATGAAACTTAAAACAGAGCTTGAAGATGAAACAACTAAGATCTTAACTTAACTAATCTATATCTAATTACTAGAATTTATAGGAACTGAAACTAATTTAGAAGATGAAAAAAAAAGCACTCTTTTCTGGTTCTTTTTGTGAAGCTTTCCTGGGGAAGAAAGCTCTTCAAGCAAGTTGTCCCCATGAAATGACGTCTGATGGCTTTTATCTTCAAAATTTCTGCTTTTCAGTCGATCGACTGCATATCAGTCGATCGACTGGCAGTCGATCGATGTTGTCGGCAGTCGATCGACTGCTCCGTCAAATTTGGCTTGAAGCCCTGTAATTCAGTCGATCATGGAGGCTCAGTCGATCGACGGCAGTCGATCGTCCAGGTAGGCAGTCGATCGACTGCCTTGTCAAAACTTCAAAAACTCGCTGGAATCCAGTCGATTTTAGCGGGCCAGTCGATCGACTTCAAGGTCAGTCGATCGACTGGATGTTCAGTCGGTCGACTGGATTCCAGCGCTCGGCTCGATTTCTTGTTCTTTTCGCGTCCGCCGGCTTATCGAACCTCGTCAGTTGCGCTTCCTTGCTTTGTCTGTCCAATCCCGAGTCGAGTATCAACGATCCCAACGAGCGTGGGCCCCGCTTGGACGTCCTACGGCCAAGAAAAGCAGAAACATGAAAAACTACGAAAATAAATAAGAAAAAACGTACAAAAGCTAAGAAAATCTAGAAATACGAAAAACGGCCAACCCGACTCCTAAATCAACAAAAAGCAAGCGAAAAACACGCAACGTGAAACAAAAACGAAAAGGAAAATATGTACAAAAAGATGCAAATCAGTACTCATTCGGGAAGCCCGATGCCGTCCACCCACACTCACGACGATCAAATGATGCCTCCACAGCTCGATTGATCCAGTCGAGGATGGCAAACTACCGAGCTAGTTTGCCATACGACGACCCTTATATCTAAACTCCCAAATATCCAAACCCTTACATCCAACTAACGAGTATCCAGATCCGTACACCACTCCCCCAAGCTATCGGGTCCCCTTGAGTTATGATGTCCCGTATGCTTCGATCGGTTGAGAATGGGGCCACTCTTTCGATTATTCCGGCCCAAACCCTCCATATTCTCCCCCGATTTCATATCCCCATAACCCGAGCATGGAATCGTATGCACCGACTCGTGATTCTTATGATCCGGGTTTTGACGATCCATATGCTCAACTCTCCCCGCCTTTTTCTTACCCTAGTTTGGACTCGTATGCTCCACCAATTAATTCATATTCTTGGAGCTATGATTTTTATAATCTACCTACCTCGAGCTCGTATACTTTGAGCGATGATCCTTACGCCTCACTTTCTCAAGATTCGTCTATGCCCCAACTCCCGGACTTTGAGCCTCTCTCATCCGAGCTCGTGGAGGTGATTCGACAATTGGATGAATGCCTTGCTCGCATAGAGACTAAAGTAGAGCAAGTTTCCAAAGAGGTGGACGAGCTTAAAAGACCGTGTCTTGACGAGATGCCCATCTTCGATGTGGTGGATCCCACCATTGTTGTTGGCAATGCAACTTTTGACAGTCTTTTGAAAGAGGCATGCACGGAGGTGGAGATAGAGGGTGAGGAGATTGGGTCGGAGATTAGCGTTACCCCTCTCGTGTTTTGTGAAGATGTTGAAGTGGAAAGTGAGGGGGAGTCGCCTTTGGAGATTCCAACGGCACTTGGAATGTTGAAGTCACTCGCTCTTGGTGAGAATGATGAAGTTGTGCCGTTTTTGGAGGATGTGGAGTTGATCAAGCCTCTTTTACCACCACCCGACGCCGTTTATTTACTCGAACAAGTGGAGGTGGAAGAGGTAGTGGGGGTGTGTTGGATCCTACTCTCTCGTGCCCGATTACGACTACTTCTAAAGTCGAGAGAGAAGAGATGACGGTCGGGGAGACGAAGGAGTACGTCGACCCATGTTGGGACAATCACATTTGGGTGGTCGACTACTCCCTCTTCCGACCACCAAATCAAGCCCACGCTCTTGATAGTTCGACCTTCCGCCTTGCTCGACGTGCCCGCCTTGGTGATTTTTATCACCCGGTGTGTCTACTCGTGAACACCAAGGCGTGGCACGATCGCCACCTCTTCTTGGATCCCGGATAGCGTTAATTGTATAAACCGTCGATCTATAGACGTTTAAGTAGCGCTTATTGGGAGGTAACCCAATTTGTAAAAAAGAATAGAAAATCCAAAAAAATATAAAATTCAAAAAAAAAAGAAAATATATATATATATTTCAAAAATCACAAAAAGATTTTCACTCTTGGTAAATAGTTGGTTTTTGCAACCCCCGTTTGTTCATTTCTTGTAGGTTGCTTGCCTCAACTCCCGGAGAGGACTTACGCACAACCGCGTCGACACAAGCTCGGAGATAGGGGCGTTCTCTTTTCCCTAAACTTTTTACCACTTTATTTTGCTTAATTTACAATGAGGACATTGCTAGATTTTAAGTGTGGGGTGGTGGTTAGAATTCGCCTTAGGCTTTTAAGATTGTTTGCATGCTTGCTTGTGCTAATTTGAGTAACGTGTGTGTTATTTTTGCTTGGAACCTTGGCGAAGTGACGCGGTTTTGATGAGTTTCTTATGAGTTTATATTTTCGATCGGATTTAGTGTACTTAGGTCATTTGACTCGTTGGGAACTTTGTTCGGCTTTAGCTTCGTGCTATCCTTGAGCTCATATAGAACTAGTGCCTCAARTAGCCTCGTCGTCGAACACTCTCTATAGGATTTTTGTTTTGCGTTTTGGAGTCGTCAATTGCTCCATGTGCTCGATCGAAAACATTGTAAGTTGCTAGTAGTAACGAGTGGTCGGAGCCGTTGATTTRTCTTTGTATATATCTTGTATTTAAGTACCTTATTTCCTTGGGTACCAAAAAAAAKAAAAAAAAAAAGAAAAAGAGAAAAAAAATGATGATGGATAAAAAAGGATAAGTTATAAATCCTTGTAGGTATTAAGTAATAAAACGTGAAACTCTTGCACGTTTCCTTTTTTTCCTTTTTTTAGATTTTATTTGTTAAAGAGAGTTGTGGACGATTGGGGATAGTAGGGAGCCGATTAATGGTTCGAATGTGGATAGACCTTAGCCGGGGAAAGGACGAGGGGACCGACTTAGAGGGTTACCTAGTACTTTTAGGTTTCGGGAGTCGATCTAAACTTTCTTTGTCAAGACATCTTTGTCATCCTTTTAGCCGAGATAATGAGCATTTTAGCATACAACGCCTCAAATTAGGCTTTTGTGCATTATATTAGGATCACTCGGGGGTAGTCTTGTAATTCTATATTAGTACTGCTTGAGGACAAGCAATCATTCTAAGTGTGGGGTGGTTGATTTGTACCTTTTTGTATACTTTTTTGTTACCTTTTTGTGTCGCATTCGCATGTGTTTTGATTGCATTTACGGGTTTTAGGAGTCGTTTTTGCCTATTTTGTTAGCTTTAAGGTTTTATAACTTTTGTGCGGTTTTTAGTAGTTTTGCGTATATTTTTACTCTTTTTTGTACTTTTGGCCGTAGGATGACCAAGCGGAACCCACGCACGTTTGGAGGCATCCCACTCGACTCGGATTGGAATGGACAAGTAAGGGAACACAGCGCGAATGAGGAGCGACAGCCGACGGACATTTAGAGCGGAAACGAGAAAACCGAGCCGGGAGCAGCCGTACCAGTCGATCGACTGGCTTTCTGTCGATCGATTGATGATCCAGTCGATCGACTGGACCTCTCCAGATCGACTGCTCGGCAGTGAGTTTGCCAATTTTGGGCGAAGCAGTCGATCGACTGCAACGCAGAAATTTTTGTGGTTTTTGACCCATTTTGACAATTTTGCCCCTGTGTTTTTATGTATATAGACCCGGCTACTCAACCTTATTCAAAACAACTCTTCTTGGTGGTTTTGGACCTAGTCCATCTCCTCCAAGCCTCTACATTTCCCTTGCCATTAAAACCCTAGCTTAAATCCTAAATTAGTGTAGTTTAGCTAGCTTAGTAGTTAGTTTAGTTAGGTTAGTTTTAGTTAGAAAGTGTTGGAGAGGGTGAAAACTCCTTCATTTGTGAGCTTTGTTGTGTTGAAGACTTTTGAAGGTTGTAGCTAGACTTTGAAGCTTTTGTTGGAATGCGATTTGGTGGTACTCTTTCTTTCTCTTTTGTATTGTTATTGATTAATTGTTATTGTTGTGTGTTGGTTATTAAATCTAAGCTTATGTTGTTGTTCTTTGCATTTCAATTATCTCATTTTCACTTCCTAGTTTGTCATTCTTCTTGTTGCAAGAATCTCCATTGAAACTTGCATGTTGAAGCTTTTTACCCTTTTTGTTCAAACAAACATTGGAGCCTTGAAAGTTATAAGTAGCTTTCCTCTTTGGTAAATTTGACCTATTTTCAATTTCATGCTTTTGACCATTTCAATTTCAAAGCTTTTGAATTCCCTCCAATTTCTCCTTTAATGTGCAAGCCTTCTTAGTTTAGTAGATTTTTAATTTATGCAATGTTGTTAATTAGGTTTAGTTAATATTATCAATTAATTACTTTCAAGCAAGCTTTAATTTATATTTGATGAAATTAGTTTAGTAATTATGGGTTTAGGGTCAAAGTTTGTTTAGAACCATTAATCGGAGCTTGTCGAGAATTGGGATTGACGACCCCAACACTTGGTCGATAATTTGAGATTGACAACCTCGAATCGTGGATTAAGTGCTCGGCAAAAACCGATTGATCGTGGAGACGAACCAAACACCGTTGATTAGAGTAGATTTGTCCTTATTTTTATTAGCTTTTTAGTTCGTTTTTATATTTGTTGTTGGTATAAGTTGGATGATTTAAGCATAATTCCGTAATTTTATAATTCCAGCTTATTTTACCGTATTTTGATCTTAATTGATGCAATTAGGTGATGTTTCATTGTTTTTCACCTTACAGCTAAGTAACCGGAAGAGTTTAGCGCATAAAAGATGAGTTCGATGTTCAAGAGTAAAAGAACAAGCTTTCCGGTGAAACGAGTAGCAAACGATCGAGAAATGGAGACCGACGCTCAGTCGCGTCGACTGACGCGACCGTCGACGCTCCGTCGACGCAAGCCGTGCCAGCGAGCCATGCCCGCGTCGATCGACGCAAGGACGACGCAACGTCGATGCTATGTTCTGAAGCGTCGACGTCAACACAGCAAGGACGACGCAACGTCGACGCTATGTTCTGAAGCGTCGACGTCGACACAGCAAGGTCGACGCAACGTCGGCGCTAGCTGCTGAAGCGTCGATGTCGACGCATAACGTCGACGCACCTGCCAGGGACGCGCGCACCCTGCCGACCGCACATGCCGAGCGCTGCCGACCGAGACTGCCGACATCCGCCGAGCACCTGCTCGCGTCAGTCGACGCTCCGTCGACGCGACGGCCCAGAATTCGGAAATTAGGGTTTCTTGTGCGGCAAGACTTGTTTTACTTATAAAAACCCTTCATATTTCGGGTTTTGGGAGTGTGCCATAACAGATACAACTATCCTAGGGTATTTTAGCATTCAAACAACAATAAATCCACATCTTATAACAAGATTTGGAGACGCGGATCAAGGATCGAAGTTCTACGCGACCGAAACACCGATTTCGTGCTCGAGAGTCAATCTTCAACCAAGATCAGCGTTCAAACTCCGGAATAGCTGGAGCTTTCATTGCTTTTCGTAGTTACAATAAGTACTCTAAACTTTTAGTTAATTTGCTAGTTAATTGCGTAGTTAAATTCTTAGTTTACTCTAGTTTCATTTAGTTTAATTGTTTCTTATGCTCGTGAGTTGGACAGTGATTAATTTAGCTTATTTATGCAATTAGTTTATGCTCCGTTAATGCTCTTGGATTGTTATGATTCATTTGCTAGTGGTAATCTCTTTAATTCATGCATTAGTTATGTTAATTAGCCTTCAAACTTTGTAGTGTTAATCGATAATTTAGTCGTTACTCTTAGTTGTTAATTTAGAATAATTAGTAAAATAGCTTTAGTTCACTGCTTAATTCGTAGTTGGTAATCTAGTTAAAGTAATTAGTTTAATTAGTTTAAATTATCGTCTTAGTTTATAATGATCGAATCAATCTTTTCAAACCCCCAAATCTATATGTATGTTATTGAAAACTGAGAAAAACATCAATAAAACCGAACAGTTGTTTCCTCGAGAGATACGACTCGAGTCAAACTCATCACCCTACAGTTACCTCGTACACTTGCGAGCAAACTGACGTGCTTTTAAATTATTTATTAAAACGGGGTGCACAAAAGTTTGAGTCAACCGTAAACCCTCATTTTCATTATTTTAATTAAAGTCTCCTTTTAAATTCAAGTTTTAGCACAAAACTCAAACCAAACCAATGACTTAATGTTTTCTTAGTTTAGATTAGTGTAGTTTCGATTAGCAAGAGAGTAAGTAAAAATACCGATCGCCGATAATATCTATCCTCGAAAGACACGACTTGGGAAAACTTATCGCTCTACAATCGACTCCGTACTATTACGGAGAAGATTTCTTAGAATGCTAAGAATTCTTCGATCAATAATATAAGGAAAAAAGATAAAATCTTAAACTCCTAAATTATATATATAACACTATACGAAACTAAATAATAGAAAAAGAATTACAACCTAATCTAAGACTAAACAATATACATGATATTTACCAAACATGATAAATATCAAATCTTTCCTAAACAATTAAATCTTGCCAAGAAAGTCAAATTATTTAATAAAACAAAATATATCATTTAATTATTAAAACACGTATTTTAAAATACGTGACTCAACAATCTATGACATACAAAACAACATTTTCAAAAACAAATGAAAACAAGTCTTAATAAATTAGGGTAAAAGATCATAGTCATTCCACAGCAAAATAGACAACATGATAAACAAAATAATAAACAATAAACATAGTTTATCAAGAAGAACAGAAAAAATCTCTTATGAAAAGAGATCATCAAATTGCGAAATAGGATCACTTCGATTCTTTACAGTAGCAACTTTAAAATCAAGCTCCATTCCATCATCATATTTATCACAAAGACTAGTAGGCAATATTGAGCTCAAAGATGGACCAGCTCCCCCTGAATGCAATCACGGTGATCAGTGGCATCTGCAAAAACATCGGCAGAAGCATCCACAAACCCATCCACTCCTCGTGAATCTGAAACTCCCATGAACAACCTCCTGAGTTGGAGCAGCCAAATTGAAATCCTGAGCATCAACACCATTAACTACATCTCCCCCTTTTTGGCCTGAAAGATCAGCATCGGAAAGCAAGACGACAAACTGGAATAGATAGTAGTAAAATAAGCAATAGTCTGATTAGCATACTGAAGTTCACCTAGCAAAATCTTACGAGGCACTAGAATCAACAGACTCTGAGCAGACTCTGGAGGTTCACAAATTGAAGCACAGATGCATTCATCATCTACGATAGCATTCGGAGTAGTAATTGAATGTCATTCGGGGCGGGATCAGGAATATGAACAGAATCAAGAATAAGGTGAGCAGGAGCCGAGTCATCATGATAAGAAGAGTTATCTTTGTCATCAAAGTAGACCACTGGGATATTAAATAAATGGTTTTTATCATTGAGGAGAGGCGCCAGGAAATGCATCTGGACGTCCGACTGGAGGAACTAGGGGAACTAGACCTTGAGACACCAGCACTCTGAAGAATAAACTAGGAAATGGTGATGTCCACTTTCTTGAAGAGGACCTGGCGAAGAATTTAACAGCATCAAAGGCATGGTCACCAAATTTGAATCGCATCCGCATTTTTAATCGATAGAGGATGCGATCATGAAGCTCGGTAACTCTGGTGCTGTTATTTATAGGCGTCCATTTGATGCAACATTGTTTATCCAAAAACTAATAAATTGATGATAGCCGATAGGAAGGGAACTGAGTTGACCACTCAGTAGTAAGATCACTCGTCAAAAACCTGATCATTCAAGTGAAATCAGCTATCTCAGGGTGTTCATAAACATTTGGAGTCTCAAACAACTCATTGATCACGGTCGTTGTGAAGTTGAAGATTTCCCCACGCAGATAAACACTCCCATATCTCAGAGAGGTAGGATCACAACCTTTGGCACTGAGATTTAAGTAAAATTCATACACCGCAACTTGCTCGAATAGCACAATGTCATCAATGGTGTGCATTAGTTGCTGGATCTCAAAAACTTTATCGAAGTTGTAAGTTCGGAACGTCAGCAAATGTTGGTGCTTCTCTTTTATCAGAAACCTTCCAGCAAACATCTTATACCTGTCATGAGTAGCCTTAATATGTAGAGTGTTAGTAAAAGCACTACCCAGATTATAGTCTACACCAGATGCGGGTACAAATGCGATCGCATCCTCAGCAGCATCAGGCGACTGCATTTGTGGTAACATCTTCAAATTCAACCCTGAAAATAGGGTTGACTAAGTTTGCATCTCCACCATATTTATCAATAAACTCATTAGTAGGCGTGCACAAGCTTGAATTATCTCCATCTTAGAGGTTCTCATCACTTAATATCTCAAGCATCATCTTGGTCAGTGAACATAAAAGGCTAACAACAATGCCCTTCCCTTTTTGGAGATGTGGAAGAACACGACCAGTAGGTACCATATCATCATCGATAGAATCGGACACCGAAAAAGAGGAACGAGTATGCCTGGCCACGAGAACTTGCAAAGCAGTTAAATTAGAATCAGAGCCCTCCATAGGCACATGGAACTCATGCCTACCAACTGTAGTTGAGGATTCAGAGTTAGCAGGTATGCCGGCAATATTGGTGATCACATCCCCAATCATAACTGAGACTGCATCTCCCCCTCTCTTTGAAACCCTGGTCAATTTCTTCGAACTTTTATTCTTTGGCTTCTTCTGGGACTTCTATTTCTTTGATCTTGGATCGCCTTTCTTAGACACATCAGATACAAAGTCTGGAGACTTTTGAGAAGACAGCGTGTACTCTGACTTGAGCGAATCACAGATTAGATCAAAGTTTTGTGGGTTCTCAACATCGATTTCATCCCCTATATCTTCTAAGAACAAAGCAGCATGTGGCCCGGTTGATTCAGCGATTCGGACCATGGTAGTGTCTGGATCAGTTGAAGAGATGTTTATCAGAGCAGAACACGATGGCGAGGAGACTGGATACTCAAAAATAGTATAGAACTTATCTTCAGTGGAATTAGGTGACGTCGGTGCAGTCGATGGTGATAAGGTGGCTCGAACAATAGGGGGTTGCGAATTGGGAGCAGATGCAGCCTTAGATGCTGTCACATCAATTAGCGCAGACGAGATGATATCGATGTCGGGATCAGAAATAGGAGGTGAGTGAGTTTGCAGAGGCTTGTCCGTCATGGTGGTGATTTCAGGAACGACAGCGTTCCTTGGAGCAGAGTGGTCCGAAGAGGGCGAGGAAAACGAGATGGTACTTGGACTAGAAAAAAAGATGAATTTACACTTGAAAAGATCTTGTCCATGCTTGCAAGTACAAATCAGCTTAAGGGTCACACTCAATCAAAAAGTAAGAGAGATAAGAGAGCTCAATTAATGCCAAAAATTTAAAAACCAAGAATGCATGCTTGTGGTAGCATAGCGACCGCATACATATATATATATATAAGCAAACACTATGAAGTCCAAGAGTCCACAAAGTTAACCCTACATATATATTTTTAAAAGGAAACTCCAAAACAAGGAAATAATATATCTTGGTTCAATATCCCTTAAGTATTGAAATTTTAGATAAATTAAGGTAAAATAGCAAATATTGAACCCACATTACCATAGCTCGTGAAGGTCCAAGACCTGACAAGATCTCGCCTTCCAAATCTACCAATTCATGTATAACACCACACGAAACAAGGCACAAAACAAATTATCCTTATCGTGGGACAATGTATAGGCATAAGTGCCAGCCTTAACATTTCTCTAAGCTCAATTTTCTTCTTTCGAGTAACCCTACCATCACCGACACTCCCAATGATTGAGAGATAGGGTGATTTCTCTAAATTCTGCTAAGTATGTCTAGCTGATTATTTAACTGTGGTGCAACTTCATCCTCAGAATCAGTTTTAGCTTCAGCTTTTTCGGATGTCATCAGAGATGTCAAACTACGTGCAGTTGTATCGATTGTCGCATATGTGATCACATTGACAACAACATCTTTTGCAAGCGTAGAATCATCAGCATTAAGTACAGACTTTGGGTCACTCAAGGAAGAGTAGGGTATTTCCATTAGATCTAAAGTGTCATCCTCCTTAGTCTTGTTGATCAAATATGTATGGTCATCAAAAACAACATTCACATTTTCCATAATAGTCCTCGTGCGTAAATTATACACTCGATATGCATGACTATTTGAAGAATATACCATGAACAAACACATGTTGCTTTTGGATTCAAATTTATCAAGAGCATATCTCTCATTTAAGACATGACATATGCAACCAAACACATGAAAATACTTTAGTTTAGGCTTCTTCCCTAAATGGATGTTTTGTGCGATGGTATATGAACGTTTTGTGTGGTTTATGAATATTATGTGTGTCTAAAATCATGGTGCACCCACTCCTTTCTGTGTGATAGTATATGTATGTTGTGTGCGATGGTATGTGAATATTTTGTATGATGATATATTTGTGTTATGTGTGATGATGGGTATTCATATTGCCAATAATTATATTCATCACATATAACACCCATATAGCATCACACAAAATATACACCTATTATCACACAAAACGTAGATATACCATCACAGAAAGAACTGGGTGCACCATGCTAGGTGCACCCGGGTTCACCATAAACCATTTCGGTGGTAGCCACACTATTGCCCAATATATTATTATTATTATTATTATTATTATTATTATTATTATTATTATTATTATTATTATTATTATTATTATTATTATTATATTATTTATTTTTATTATTTTTTTCATAGTAAGGGTGTTGTGGTATTTTAATATCATAATTGTGGACTATTTGGCAAAAATTATTTGACTTAAATTTAGATATGAGATTAATTGACATATATACTTCTATTTGAAAGATTATTTGACAATTTTTCCTAAATTAATACTGCTTTATTTTTTAGTCTAAAAGATAATAAGATTAAGACTATTGTCTATTTGTGGTGCATCCCCTCTAATTAAAGTATTCCTATTGGTTTCATGGTCATTTTTGAGGCCAATGTCAAGGAAAATTCAGAGAAACCAAATAGTAAAGCAACAGAAACATAATACCATTAACAAAGGATTTGTCGGGTAGTGGCATCGTCTAAAAAAGACGACTATCCAGCCATCAAGCACAAATCTATCCATAGTGCTGGGGCAAACAAACAAAGAGCCCCTAAGGATATATGGACTGGTTGTACAGGGTGATGAGGAATCAAATATTAGGTCTCTCAAGCAGGGCATCAAAGATGGAAAATACGTTGGTGAAATGAGTTAAAGAGGTTCTTGTGTAACCTAGTTGTGATAATCAGGTCACATAGGTCCCTACATGTCCAGGTAGTTAAAACAGGTCACATAAATGGGGTCGTGAGTAATGTTTCACGTAAAAAAGGTCGCGTAAAGGAGGAATTGGGTCTTGATGGGTTGCTTATAAGGTAAATATTGTAAAAGGTTCTAAGGTCCCGACATATATGGCAATATGGTAATATAGTAGTATGGTAATATGGTTTTATAATTAAATAGGGTTTTGGGGTCCCAGTAGGTTAGTTAAATGGTAGAAGGTTCTAGAGTAACTTGAGAACATGGTTATTACAATACTTCAGAAGAGCAAGAATGCTAATATTTGATGGTTTTCTAATTATGAATATTGAGTCTGATTTGGAGACTGAAACCCTAGTTTGGGACGTATGTCTCTGATATCTATATGAAGAGCACACAGGCCTCATTTATTCTCTCTAAGTTAAATTATTCCTAATTTCATAATAGATCTTGTTTTGCAGATTTTATAAGATTACTGACTAAAGTATCAGAGGGCCTACGCCAGGGCTGATTGGATTAGGTTTTTGTGCAGGTTGATTATGATTCGAGAAGCTAATTGAAAGCGATCCGACCTCTTTATTGGTAAGCTATTTTTTTGTTACATCAAGTGGTGTCATCTGTGGGAATACGAGTGACATCGAGTCATTGAGCGAAAGACGTGAGATGCAATAATCATGAAGGCAGAAGACATGACACCATGCACGTTATATTTTTCTTGCAAATTAGAAGAAGATAACGTCGTTATTATTATTATGACTAACAGCAACCAAATACCATCTATGAGTAGAGAACCTGGAGATAAACAACACACCACAACAAGGTGGGAAAGGAGACAAAGAGCTGAAAACCATTACTACAGGAAAGTCACGAAAGTTAGGAAAAGGTAAACGTAAGTTCAAATTAATGGGATGAGATTTCAAGACGAAGTCTCCTCAATATGGAGAAGGGAATGCTGCAGAAGTTGTTGAATGTGATACCACCTGATACTAGCCAACAAACCATGGACGCCAGGCTTATTAGCAGAGAAGAAGATGGTGAATAGAGAACCAAGGTGGGTAAAGGGAAGAAGGTAGAAACCACAAGGAGGTGGCGAGGTCTCCCCATGTGGGAAATCTCAAAACAAGAAGAAACCTAGGATGGCACCACTGAGATAAACCAGGCGAGGAAAATAATAAGAAGAGAGTGGGACATATCTATTAGAAGAAGAGGAAGAATCGAAGGATGATGATAAGAAGGGAGAATATGGAGAACTGTTGGGGAAATAGCAAGTATTAGAGTAGATTCGATAAAACAAATGGTGAGAAAATCTTGAGATATGAGGAGGATGAAGCACTCCCTACTACTAGGGTTATGATAGATATGCAAGCAGCATTACAGGATTTATAAAAATAGGTCACAAAAGGGAAAACGGAGGAAGATTGTGGACACTCGTTCTCAGAGGAGATACTGAAGACCATCCTACCCAAAGGGTATAAGGGATTATTTTTTTACTATGAGGGATTGTCGAATCTAGTTCAACATATACAAAGTTTTGAGAATGAGGGAGTATTGAAACAGTTGATAGATGTAATCTCATGTCGAGCATTCTTGTCTACCTTGAAGTGATTAGTGAAGAATTAGTTCTATCATATTGCTATAGACAATTCTTGGCACATTTTTCTAGTGCTAGAACACATACCAAGACATATATGTCGCTATTCTCCATAATTCAAAAAAAAAGAGGAATCATTAAAAGATTATATTACCAGGTTTACAAGATCCAGCTTCAAGGTAACTACTTCCATAGATGAGATGAAGATGGGATCTTTCACCAAGGGATTGTGTACAAGAGGATTGACGAAGTCGCTGGCAAAGCGACCTTCTCTCACATTTTTGAAAGTGCTGGATAGAAGAAAAATATGTATCCAAGTAGAAGAATTTGAGGAAGAAGGATGGTCGCATTTTGTGTACGTGGATGATTACAAAGAGAGACCACCAGTAAAAAGGGCAGGATTTAAAAGAGATCCACGACGATACGCAAGACATTTTGCAGCACCTTTTAAAGACAAAAGAAAACCCGACATATGAATTGAAAGAAAGGTTATAGTTAATATGGTAGCCGGTAGACGGGTTGTGGATAATAATCTAAGGTAGTTCACACTATTAAAGGAAGCTCGGGATAATATATTTGCTATAATTGAGAGACAGCAACATAATATCCTGAGACGACAAGAGAGTTATACAGAGACACCCACTCATCCCAAGTTTGAGTATTTTTGCTGGTTTTAATAACTATGGACATTTCACGGAGAGGTATCGACATCTAAAGGAAGAAATTGAAAGATTAATTTTAGCAGGTCGTTTAAAAGAACTTGTTTATCAATACAAGGCACGATTCCCAAAGTGAGCACTCACACGACATCCCCTAGGAGGTCCCCAAGGAGTGAAAATAGGTGGACGGCATAGAGAAGGGAGATATCAGAAGGCTGCAAGGGAAAAGGAGAGCCCGATAAAAGTAGGATATGAATTAACATGATTTTTGGGTGACCAACTGACAGGGACTCCAATAACGCATGGACGTTTCATATTAAAGCTTCTAGGCCAGGTCCTTCGGAGGTCACGACAATAGACTTACAGTCATCACCTTCAGGGCTAATAATATGCTTTGGGCTGGGAGAAATATGTGGATTGTAGGTGGAGCACTAGATGCATTAGTTATACGAGCGAAGGTGCTACTTATGACATCAGCCAATATTTTGATAATGGGAGTTCAGTTAACATTTTGTATCATCAATATTTAGAGTAGATGGGTGTGGAGGTGAAGGTAAGGCTAGTATAAACACCTGTTTTTTCATTTAATGTGTCGTGGGTTATCACAGGTAGGGGAAGTAATCTTGGTGGTAGCTTTAGGTCAAGTCAAATTCCGAGTAGAAAAGAAACTAAAGTATTTGGTGATCAGAGGTTACTCGACATACAATATTATATTAGGGTGAACTTCTGTCAATGAGTTATGGGCTATTATGCCTACACATCACATGAGCATCAAGTACCCCGCAGGAGACAAGTGAGGACAAGTGGATGTCGATTAGTTGGTAGCAAGATTGTTGAGTCGAACAAATTGCTTCTTTCAAAATTAAATCTAGTTAAACAATCTACTTCTACGTTTCAAAAGTTTTAATTCGCCCGCAAGAGAACAGACCCACTGTAGATGGGCAAGTTAACTCGGGTCGATTCTCTCGAGGAGTGGGAATACGGAGTCGATGATGTTTCTTATATCAAAAATTACAAGTTCTAATTCTAAACACACGATCGAAAAGGGTTATTGGATTTGATCAATTTAAGCAATTACAATTTAAAACTAATCTTACAAAGAGGGTGTCAATTTCGATGTAAGAACACAATAACGAATTTGGAAAACTAATTTATGAACTATTTGTATACTAAAGAAGATTAAACTACGAATAAGAGACAAAGCATATTACCGAACACCTAAGATGCATTGACAAGACGTACTCCTTAGATTAAAATGTTGACACAATATGATGACTTTTATTATTTTTTATAAATTATTATTATTATTATTATTATTACTATTATTATTATTGGCTTATCTCGTTCTCTGTATCATTGACATGCGAGAAATTATTCGGTATTTCATGATCTAAAATTATACTTTTATGCTTTTCATATTGTCATATATATTGATTTCTCACATATATATATATATATTCTTGTAAATGGATGAGCACTAATTGCACAGTTTTTATTTATTTTGCAGTATTTAGTTGCTCGATTGGTGTGAAGATGATTGAAGGATGATTTATAGTTGTTGCAAGTGAAACCGAGGGACGAGAACGAACAAATTGGCGAAGAAAAGTGACGCAACACAAACCCGTCGATCGACGCGGGCGTCGATGCCCTGGAGTAGCACACGTCGATCGACCACCTTATGACAACCTGTCGATGGAAGTCTCGGTTAGCGTTGGTTGTGCCCCATCGATTGACCACCTTGGACGACAATACCCTCTGTTGTCGTCGATCGACGCCCGTCGACACCGATGCTGGAAGGATATTTTTGGAAGGAAGACTGCAGTCCAATTATTTGGAAACTTATATATATGTATCCATAGTTCAACAAAAGGAGAATTCAGCAGATTCCTAGGGTTCCAAGGCATAAACAAGAGTCCCAATTCATTCATCCATCAAAGAGATTCAAGAAATTCAAGATCTATTCTTTCTTCCTTCTTATTCAAGAACAATGTTTGATTTTCTATTTTTCTTTTATGATTTCATGAACACCATGTGTGAGTAGTTTATTTATTCCAGTCCTTGTGACGTTGAAACCCATCGAGAGATTATGTTATAATCAATTCCCGTAATATCTATTTTGTTCTTCATATGAGATTGTTTGTGTTATTCTATTTACATGACATGATTGTTTAATTTTTGATTTAGACTGATCACCTGGATTAGGGATTGGATGTCAATTGCTAGAAATAGGGTTGATTCCCGTGTAATTGTTGTGGTTTCTATTTCCCTTGTAGCAACTAATGGTCGCGCATCATTAGGGATAACACAGCATAAGTGTATTAAACTGAGCTTATGAGTTTATTGCTTAGATTAGCCTATTTGACTGGTTTCTAATGCTGTTATTGGATTAAATCTAGAGAGCTTATTCTAGGTTATTCATTAATTAGGTTTAATTGAAGAGCTTGTTTTGATTAAATATTCGGTAAGGGAGAATTCGAGTAGCCGAGCTTGTTGCTATTTAGGGCTAGTAGTTTCATATGAAAAGTGAATTAAGATATTACAATTGGTTAGATGAATCGATCGAGGGTGAAAAACTGAGCTTGGATTGGAGTTTTCTCATTATTATCAATCTCTTATTAATTCTCTACGTGTTTCGTTTGGTTGATTTTACTTATTCTTATTTCATTTCTTTCTTAGTTCTCATAAGTTAGTTTATCATCTTTTACCCTCGTTTCTTATTTCATTTGAATACGAATAATCACAAATTAATCCACACTCCTCGTGAGATCGCCTCTTGCTTACCGCTTCTACTAGTTAGTAGAGGAAAGTTGAGGGAAAATAATTACATTAAATTTATAGCGTAACGACCCTCGATCAATCATATATGTATAGTTGGGCAAATTCAGGGGTTGAACTGATCGGTGGGAGAAAACTACCTATTAGATGATACTTCTACCATGGAACCTAAATACCGGAGGACCTCCACCTCGGTTGATATCTTTGTCGATCTTTCCTCCTATTGACATGAAGCAAAACATATTATTATATGTCCATATATTGTCTCGAAAGTGTTTGCTCCACATCAGAATTTACGTACAATAGATCACATAGAAACTGAGGTCGTTATTTAGTGAGAGCAAGTTTGACAATCCCATTAACACAACACAATTTGTATTTTGGTATTTTATCTTTGCTACATTTATTTTTTTGTTTCTCGCACCAAACACAGCACCATAAAATTGACATTTGTAACTTGCATCACCAATATCCAAATACTCGATTAAAAGTATATGCAATGAATATTTTTATGCACAGGATTATTATACACATACATATACCTGAAACTACATAAATAATTTAATATGTTAGCAAAGAAAAAAGATCAAAGTAATATATGATTTGAAGTTTTAAAAGTATACTAACCATCACGTGTTAGGGAAGTAGTTGGATTATTTTTAGCCGATACAGATATATTTAAAACAACCTCACTCGATCGGACATCATCAATACTCATATTGGTTTGGTCGAGATGTTAATCATCGGTGAGGTTAATTATCATTAGAACAGATTGACGATCTTCATTTTGTCTGCCAATTAATCAAAGTAATACCACTTGATCCACCTTTATTTTCTTCATTTTTTTTGTTGTAATAGATTCATCGCCAGTGAGGTCAATTAGGATATTCGAATCACAACTCATTTGGCTATTATTCATAGCCTTGATATTGTTTCGAGATACACATCTTATGGTAGATAATGCACATAGGCAATGACTCAAACTTTTGTGCACCCCGTTTTAATAAATATTTTAAAAGCACGTCAGTTTGCTCACAAGTGTACGAGGTAACTGTAGGGTGATGAGTTTGACTCGAGTCGTATCTCTCGAGGAAACAACTGTTCGGTCTTTCGAATGTTTATCTCAATTACGAATAACATACATATACATTTGGGGTTTTAAATGGATTGATTCGATCATTATAAACTAAGACGATAATTAAACTAATACTAATTAAACTAATTACTTTAAACTAGATTATCAATTACGAACTAAGCAGTAAACCAAAGCTGATTAAACTAATTATTCTAAATTACCAACTAAGATGAATAACTAAATTATCAATTTAATGCTTTAAAGGCTAGAACTAATTATAGTATCTAAAAACATGAATTTAAGAAACTATCGCTAGCAATTGAATCATACGAATRCAAGAACAATTAACTAAGCATAAACTAAATCGCATAATTAAACTAAATTACCAATATCCAACATCCAAGCATAAGAAACAATTAAACTAATTAAAACTAGAATTAACTAAGAATTTATCTAAACAYTTAACTAGAAAATAATCTAAGAGTTTAGAAAACTTATTGAAACTAAYGAAAGCAATGAYAAGCTCKAGCTATTCCGGAGTTTGAACGTTGATCTTGGGCGAAGATGGATTCTCGAGCGCGAAATRGGTGTTTCAGACGCGTGGAGCTTCGATCCTTGATCTTCGTCTCCAAATTTTGMTATAAGATGTGGAATTATTGTTGTTATACGCTATAACACCCTTGGATATCGTCTATCTGGTGGTTCCCCCCTTCAAAACCCGAAATAATGAGGGTTTAAATAGATATTAGAAGTCTTGGCGCACAAGAAACCCTAATTTCCGAATTCTGGGCCGTCGCGTCGACGAAGCGTCGACTGACGTGAGCAGGTGCTCGGCGGGACTCGGCAGACTCGGTCGGCAGCACTCGGCAGGTGTGGGCGGCAGGTGCGCACGTCGGATGGGCAGGTGCGACGACGGGGTGCGTCGACATCGACGCTTCAGCAGCTAGCGTCGACGTTGCGTCGACCTTGGTGCGTCGACATCGACGCCTCAGAACATAGTCGCAGGCGTCGACTGTGCGTCGACTGACGCGGTCATGACTCGATGTCACGGCTCGCGTCGACGGTGCGTCGATGGTCGTGTCAGTCGACGCGACTGAGCGTCGGTCTCCGTTTCTCGATCGTTTGCTACTCGTTTCACCGGAAAGCTTGTTCTTCTATTCTTGAACATCAATCTTCGTCTTTTACGTGCTAAACTCTTCCGGTTACTTAGCTGTAAGGTGAAAAACAACAAAACATCACCTAATTGCATCAATTAAGATCAAAATGCGGTAAAATAAGCTGGAATTATAAAATTACGGAAATTACGCCCAAATCATCCAACTTATACCAAAAACAAATATAAAAACGAACTAAAAAGCTAATAAAAATAAGGACAAATCTACTCTAATCAACTACCCCACGCTTTATTGGTTTGTTCGTCCTCGAACAAACGATAATTTCGAAGTATAACTAGAATGAAAATAAGTTCAAGCAAAGAGTCGTGCTATGCTACATACGTAATTTTGAAAATTAAGGTACAAGTCACGCAACGTCAAACACTTGACCATTATCACATCGTCGCTTCAAAATAAAATCATGCGTCCTCACGAAGGATAATATATATAAGTATGCTCAAAAGCACTCAAGTATTTTCTGCATGGGACGTGTATACACTCAAATCATACAATTTACAAGCACAGTAAATAAGCACAGAAAATCAATCTCTTCTCAATCGCAAATTAAGTGTGCTATCGAAACTAAGAATCAGAAAAGGTCTTTACGGGTTGTAGTGTAAGGCTTTTAGGACGGGTATGGAATACATGAGTCGTGTTGCTAACTCATGATCAAACATGATCAATAACTCACTCAACCTAACCTAATCGAGGAGCAAATTGCCTCATCTCGCTCAAAAATAAAAACCTCACTTAACTCTCCTAACGTAGCCTTAAAAATATGGGCTATTTCTCAACTCGTAAACCGTAAAACCGACTGAAAGCTCAAACCACTTAATCACAATTCTTTTGCCTTTGAAACATAAGGCTTCATAAAATAAACAATTAAACTCAAGCCTTAACAAGCGCGTAGGCAATTAATGACACAAGACCCACCATCTTTCTTTTTCTTCTTTTTTTTTTTATTTCTCCCCCGTTTATTCTTTTTATGGGGTTTCTCCCTTTTTATTATTTTTTTATTTTTCTAATGGTGGTCTTTGATTACAAAAATAATAAATTCCTAATAAAAAAATTCCCAAGACTCAAATAACCAATAAAAATACGAACTCCTACCCCACGCTTTTAATGGGTTGTAGGGTCGTCTCAGAAACACTCATGGCTATAGGCTTGGATATTTGGCTATGATTGGCTCATTCAGAATTTATAGTGGCTAAAAATATATGGATATGGCCGGAATAAGGTTTTATATGCGCCCTAACTTCATTTTCAAAGTCGACTACACACAGCGGTTTCAAAGAGATATCAAAACTGAAACTTATTCACGTACATGCAATGATGATAAACACTCAGGCTACTCGCTGGCCTTTTGCATGAAAAATTTTGAATTGACGCTGTTTTAAAGGTTTCGTGAAATCTATTGCGTCCAAGTACCATTTTACAGTATATAATAATAAATTTTGAAAAATTATGCACTTATGCACGCTCAAAGAACTAGAACAAATAATCACACTTAGTCAACTTCGACAGGCAAGCCATACAAACACAATTAAGCGTAGAAATAGTAATTAATCACGTTTAAGCATATAATTATTACAAGCCAAG
>BMAC01001021.1:21557-62258 GCA_014905375.1 Phtheirospermum japonicum | reverse complement strand
TATTCACATTCTTCAAGAGATTGTACAGCTCCATGAATTTCTTGTTCTCCTTTACTGGACGTAATCGGCTCGGAAAAGGAACAGCATCCTTATATTGCATCGTTGTTTGCTTTGGTTGCGGCGGTTCGTCGATGCCAGAGGTGTCGCTCGGAGTCTTCCCTTGGATAGAACCAGGGACATATCTATTGGCGGATTTATGTAGCTTGTCCACTGGTTTAGGAACAAGCTCCTCATCTTGGTTCTCTATGCCATTGTCGATCTTCTTCCCACTGCGAAGGACATGAATTGCCGATGCTTGCTCCGGCTGGCTTGGTAGCTTGTATTTATCCTTATTTGATCTAGCAATATCAGTTGCTATTTGCCCCATAGTTTTCTCCATTCTATCCATGTTTTTAGCTAGATCATGCACAATGCCGGAAAGTTGGTCTATTCCGCTCACCTTCTTTGAAAGTTCGTCTATCTTCGCATTCACCTTCGTAAGCCCTTTTCTGTTACTGATCGTCTCAGCCACTTGATTCTGCTGCCAAACCAACAGCTGATCATTCGGTTGGCTTGCACTCGACGTCTGCCCTTGTGTATGAAAGTTATTTTGTACCGGTGGAACTGGTACTTGAGCATAATGCGGTGGGGGAAATTGTGGATCGGGCGGCATATGATTTGGGTTGCCCGGACCCCACTTGAAAAGAGGATTGTCACGTTGTAGTGTGTACTTCTTTTGACTTGAATAATTCTGGATCGCGTTCACCTCCTCTTGCTGCTCACTGTTGTTAGGACATGCGTCTGCTAAATGCTGGAGAGATCCACACAGGTTGCAATTCGCAGCCATTTTCTGTGCAGCGGCCTTGCTAGCTCGCTCGGCTTTCCAAGCAGCTAATTTCTCGTCGAAAATCTCCTCACATTTCGCTTTAACTAACTTGCCATCATCTAAATCGGGATCAGGAATGGAAACTTCGTTAACTCTCATCTTACGAGGCCGAGAATTGGTTTGTCTAGACTTTTCGCTCTGTTTCTCCAACACTTGTCTTGCCTCGTGTGCTGTCAAATCTCCAAAATCCCCTCCCGCTGCTATCTCTACCTCTCGTTTCCCATGGTCCAATAATCCATCGAAAAAGAACTGGTTAGTCATCTTCGGAGAATAGTTGTGGTGGGGGCAAGCTTGAAAAAGTGTTTTGTAACGCTCCCACGTTTCATGAAATAGCTCTCCTTCTAACTGCTCGAAAGTAGCAATTTGCCTCTGAAGATGCCCCGTTGTTTGGGCTGAATAATATTGGTTTAGGAACTTCTCGCTAATCATATCCCAGTCGGTTAACGAACCAGGCTCTAAGGACAGTAGCCATGACTTCGCCTTGTCCTTCAAGCTGTATGGAAAACAAATCATCTGCACTACTTCTTGATGAAGGCCATGAACTACGAATCGGCCAACTTCATCGACGAAATAATTTAAAAATTCCAAAGGGTCTTCATGCGCATTCCCATGAAAGGTTGGGAGTAGGTTGAGTTGATGCGGTTTGATCTCGATTGCCCTTGCGGTAGGTCCAAGAACAATGGCGGACCTAAAGGGTACAACCTTTGGGCGTGCCAAGTCGCGCTGTCTAAGTGCTCGATCTCCCCTTGGTTCTTGAACTTGGTCATATGCTCTCTCGTAGTGGTCGTTATGCGCGTAATGGTGCTCACGCTCGTATCTCCTTTCGACGTTATTTTGCTCGTAACCATGATTTTGATTTTTCAACCACTCGTTCACGTGCCTTTGATTGTTAACATAGGAGTTTCGCTACAAAACATCCTCATTCCTAAATTCCACGTTCTCGACATTGTGCTGACGCATGACTTTTTCGTTCATCTCTTCGTTTTGCCTCAAATTTTCCATGTTGAGCGGGTGATTGACTATGTTGTGCTGCTGGTTAACTCCTTCGTTTCTCCTTTCGTCGCGTCTAGTAGAGTGTGACCTGTTTGCTTCACTACCATACCCAGCTCGAACGGGGCGTGGTGGTGATCTCGGTGGTGAATCGCCGTTTCGAACTGAATGTCCTCCTAACATGATGCTGGGAACTTGATCGCAAGCAAAATCGGTTGCTGTCGAGGAATTGTCCTCGGGAATAAGAACAGGTCTTGGTCTTGGCGGATTTGAACGGTGAATGTTGTCGATGAATGGCACAAGATCGCGTTGAAGTGATCGCCTTCCTTGCATAAACTCAACAACACGTCAACGCACCAAATGGCAAAAACCAAGTAAAAGCAAATAAAACAAAGAATTAAATAGAAAATAAAACGAAAAACATCTTTAACTCCTACTCGTTTCTTTCCCCGGCAACGGCGACAAATTTTTGACTCAAACTTTTGTGCACCCCATTTTAATAAATATTTTAAAAGCACGTCAGTTTGCTCGCAAGTGTACGAGGTAACTGTAGGGTGATGAGTTTGACTTGAGTCGTATCTCTCGAGGAAACAACTGTTCGGTCTTTCGGATGTTTTTCTCAATTACGAATAACATACATATACATTTGGGGTTTTAAATGGATTGATTCGATCATTATAAACTAAGACGATAATTAAACTAATACTAATTAAACTAATTACTTTAATCTAGATTATCAATTACGAACTAAGCAGTAAACTAAAGCTGATTAAACTAATTATTCTAAATTACCAACTAAGATGAATAACTAAATTATCAATTTAATGCTATGAAGAGCTAGAACTAATTATAATATCTAAAACATGAATTTAAGAAACTATCGCTAAGCAATTGAATCATACGAATCCAAGAACAATTAACTAAGCATAAACTAAATCGCATAAATAAAACTAAATTACCAATATCCAATATCCAAGCATAAGAAACAATTAAACTAATTAAAACTAGAATTAACTAAGAATTTATCTAAACAATTAACTAGAAAATTATCTAAGAGTTTAGAAAAACTTATTGAAACTAAGGAAAGCAATGAAAAGCTCCAGCTATTCCGGAGTTTGAACGCTGATCTTGGGCGAAGATGGATTCTCGAGCGCGAAATCGGTGTTTCAGACGCGTAGAACTTCGATCCTTGATCTGCGTCTCCAAATCTTGTTATAAGACGTGGATTTATTGTTGTTGATATGCTAGAATACCCTTGGATATCGTCTCTCTGGTGGTTCCCCCCTTCAAAACCCGAAATAATGAGGGTTTAAATAGATATTAGAAGTCTTGGCGCACAAGAAACCCTAATTTCCGAATTCTGGGCCGTCGCGTCGACGGAGCGTCGACTGACGCGAGCAGGTGCTCGGCGGGACTCGGCAGACTTGGTCGGCAAGCGCTCGGCAGGTGTGGTCGGCAGGTGCGCACGTCGGCTGGCAGGTGCGTCGACGGAGGCGTCGACATCGACGCTTCAGAACATAGCGTCGGCTGAGCGTCGACTGACGCGGCCATGACTCGCTGACACGGCTCGCGTCGACTGTGCGTCGACGGTCGCGTCAGTCGACGCGACTGAGCGTCGGTCTCCGTTTCTCGATCATTTGCTACTCGTTTCACCGGAAAGCTTGTTCTTCTATTCTTGAATATCAATATTCGTCTTTTACGTGCTAAACTCTTCCGGTTACTTAGCTGTAAGGTGAAAAACAACAAAACATCACCTAATTGCATCAATTATGATCAAAATGCGGTAAAATAAGCTGGAATTATAAAATTACGGAATTACGCCCAAATCATCCAACTTATACAAAAAACAAATATAAAAACGAACTAAAAAACTAATAAAAATAAGGACAAATCTACTCTTATCAGGCAACAACATTGGAGAGGTTTAAAACACAGGAATATCAAAACATACTAAATAAACATATAATATATAAGTTTATATATATGAGCAGTAATTGATATGTACCATTCGTTATGTTATACGAACCAAGAACATATTTCCTTGTAGTCAAATGGAGAAATACCGTCACATACTCATATGTTCTCTATATGTTATTTGATTTATAATTAATCAAACAATAATAGTAACATATATAATTATTAACGGTTAATTAAATAAAATAAGTGTAATAAGATATGTATAACACACATATTATATATTCTTTTTAGGGTGCATAATATAAGATAGCCTTTTAACATTTTAAAGATTGTAAAATTATCAAGTCTCACCAAAATAATAATAAAATAAATATAAAACAATAATGCATGTGTTTGACTTATTTCCAAGTGGTTCATCTAGATACTGCAAGTTCAATGCACAAATAAAAAATTAATTAATTTATATTTTGGCACTTTATTGATTTTTCATGTATAATCTAATATTATTTTTATATACACGTATATATGCACAACAAACATAAATCCAAGCCAAGTATGAAATAATTATGTAATAAAATATACAATCAAAATAATCTAATAGATATTAGAAACTTGAATGTATAACTAAACACTAAAAATTTTAACATGTGAAAATTGAGTTTTAAACAAAACGTCATATTTATTTTTCATGTATTTAATACAAAAAATGGAATTGGTATGTCTACCGTGAATACTGCAAAAGACACATCTGTTTAAATATATGCCGCTTGGTGGACAATTTGTGCAAGGATGATCCTGTGATGACCAAGGCCTAAGGCGGGTTAAATAAAGAGTCCCACCATCAAAACAAATTATATGAAAAATGAGAATAAAATAGTATTAAACAATATATGAAGTGTTAAATTATAATAAATAGCAATATATATATATTCTAAAAATAACGTAATGGCATAACCCATATAAAATTCTAATAAACATGACAGAGAATTCATATTTCATATTTCTGACAAGAACAAAAATAATTGTGGAAAATATAAGATAACTGCAAGATAAATTGATTGATTTATTTTGTCAACCTAATCTAAAAGTAAAATAGAAAAAAAATAAAATGTTATCAGGTAAATGAAGAATTCACAGAAATAAACGAAATTCAATACAAATAGAAAAAAGAGGGGAAGGGTTGGAGTGAAATTTTCAATATTATTTCATATGCCTGCGCTTTTTTTTCGGTTCTACAAAATATAAGAAAATCTTTGTTAATTTGTAATGTTGGTCGGTTTATTCTTATTTGTGTCTTTAGAACTTTAATGGGATTCACAAGTGGGCTTTGGGTAATTAGTTTTGGGCTTCTTTTTTTTTTTTTTTTTTTCATCAGTCTGTTTGAACACAACAGATGTCCAAACTCAGAAATAATAAGATTCGAACCAACAAATGTGAAATATATCTCCTCACTTTCTCTAGGTAATTTTACCCACACACACATCACACTTTCTTCACAATTTCGCACCACATATCTCCAATATTGACAAATCTTTGTTCATTTAAGGATCTAAACAAAAAATGTGTATATATATTTTCAAGAATATCAATATAAAGGAGAACCAGAGTGGATTCAAAGTTTCAGATCAAACAGATATTTGAAGCAGGGGATATTAGACTAATCATCGTGTTTCAGATCATTTTAGATTGTCTCAAAGCCCAATTCAATTAATTTAGTATTCGCTTGGTTGAAATGATTTGAGAAATTAATAGTTGGTGGCTGATAGCTTATAATTGATAATTGGTAGTTGATAGTTAATTGTAAAATATTACTTAGTAAATTAGTTGATTGAAATAGTTAATTGAATGCTAATTTATCAATATACACATGATTAAAAAGTATAAAAAATAATATATATAAAAATTTAGAATAAAAAAAATTCTAAAAATTATTTTAAATTAAGAAGAAAAAAATTAATGATACCAATAATTATATCGATAAATAAAAAAATCTTTAAGTATAAAAATAATATTAATGTCAAACTATAAAATAATATGTTAGTATATGATAAATAATATTTTATAAATTTAGAATAATAAATAATGACTTCGTAGAAAAATATAAATAATGATACCAAAACAATTATATTTCATTATATCTAAAATAATATTTATGTACAACTATAAAATAATATGTTAGTAATATACATTTATAAAGGAAAAGGATAAAAATTAAACTTTTACTAATTAGCTATCAGCTGATTAGAAATAGCTACGAGCTGTATTTTTTTCGTAAAATTGGGCTTTTTAGGCTTAATCAGCTATCAGGAATTGTTTAGAATCCTTTACCAAGCGGAGTTGATTGTGAGTGAATAAGTTATTAACTCGTCAAAAATGTTCAACCTAGCGGCTCATTAGAATGTATTATTTGTGGGAGTGTGGGAGTTATTATTATTATTTATTTTGTGAAAATAAGGTATTTATTTCTAAAGACCTAATTTAGAATAAGGTTTGTCATATTAAATTGATGTTGAATGGAATAGGAATGGATGAATCAAGTTATTTTGGAAATAATTATATGGCTAATTCCCTGCCATTTAATAATATCAAACCATATTTATTATATTATCATAGTATCTTCATGTTAAATAAATCTCAAATATTCGACCTTTTTTTTTTAATCAATCTACCTACTTATTATATTATAATACCTTCACCTCTAATAAACAACAATCAATCTTGGACCTTTTTTCTTCTTCTCAAAAATCAATCGATTCCATAATATATACTTAATCATTAAATATGTATATTTTAATTAAATTAATAATTAAAACTTAACGTGTTACTCAAATTAGTAACTACGTTCTGGCTGGAAACTCTCTAGCTACTATTTTTAAAATGCTAGAATTTATATATAAATAGATAGATAGATAGATAGATAGATAATTCTCATCACTACCAAAGGACGTTGCCGCTGCCACCGGCTGTAACTGTCTAGCAGACGAGAGATTTTCCGCGAGCTTATTTGGCCCAAGTTTTTTTCAAACTTACACTAGTGCAGAAACAACAATTTAGAACGTCTTTTTTTCACAAATCTAGATCGCCTTTTGTGGTGTTCTAGATCGAGCTATTCTATAAAGTTAGACTTTCTTGAACGTCAGTTTCAGGTGTTTTAGAAAGTTAGACTTTCTACAATGCCTTTTTTACCCGTTCTAGAAAATAAATTAATCCGTTCTAAAAAGTAGTTTTCTACAACGAGTTTTGAAAAAACATTCTAGAAAATAAAATATTTAGAATGGGTTTTTCACTAGTGCAGAAACAGCATCTAGTACGCCCTGTTTCTGCACATCTAGAATGCCCTGCTGAGGCGTTCTGTATGGAGCTGTTCTAGAAAGTCTGACAATCTAGAACGCCCTGCTGAGGTGTTCTAGATTATCGGATTTTCTAGAACGGTTATCTGAGGCGTTCTAGAAAATAAATTCACCCGTTCTAGAAAGTAGTTTTTTTTACCAGTTCCTCGTTCTATAAAATAACTTTCTAGACAGTCTTATGAAACAGACGTTCTAGAAAGTCTATTTTCCAGAACGTCTTACGAAACAGACTATCTAGAAAGTATACTTTCTAGAACGTATTTTTCGAAATCGTTCAAGAAAATACAATTTCTAGAACACCTTTACGAATTGACGTTCTAGAAAATAACTTTCTAGAACGCCTTTACGAAATGGCGTTCTAGAAAATACATTCTAGAACGCTTTTACAAAATAAACGTTCTAGAAAATAAACTTTGTAGAACGCCTTTACAAATTGACGTTCTAGAAAATACATTTTAGAACGCTTTTACGAAATAGACGTTCTAAAAAATAAACTTTCCAAAACGCCTTAATGAGTTGACGTTCTAGAAATTACACTTTCTAGAACGCCTTTACAAAATAGACGTTCTTGAAAGTTTGTTTTCTAGAATGGATCCGTTCTAGATTTTTACAGTTTTGGAATTCCATTCCAAATTTATTTTATTTTTCCTGGGCTGTTCATTGCTCATAAATTATAATTTTTAATACCTATTTATATCAAAAAAAAACACATGTCATTTATATAATCCCAAGATCAAACAACACATGTCATTAATCACAATAATACACAATCACTAAAAGATGTCAATACAAACAACACAAGTAGCCAAATACACGAGCACCAAATCTTAAAATAGAAATCACCAAAAGACGATGAGTACCTATTTTTCTACCATTCAAGTTATCCACAAATAGCAGTCGCAGTAGGCTTGTTAATAATCATCGGCACGTCAAGACCAGTAATTCACCCGCATCCTTTGTAGCTTGCCTCTGCGCATCATCAAAATAAGCTGGCACCGTAACAACGGCCTTGCTCACGGGTTTTTCAAGGTAAGCCTCTGCAGTTTCTTTCATCTTTGTCAAAACAAAAGCTCCAACTTGGCTCGGAGAGTATTGTTGTCCGTTGGCTTCAACCGACGCATCCCCATTCGGAGCCTTCACAATTTTATACGAAACCATCTTCATTTCCTTTTGTGTCCGAGGATCCTCAAAACGGCAACCGATCAAACGTATGGTCCCCAAGAATGTGTTTGTCAGATTTGTGACAGCTTGTCGCTTGGCTGGCATACCAACCAATAGCTACCCCTTTTGGCTAAGAGCAACGATGGACGGAGTTATTCGCGCACCCTCAGAATTTTTAATAAATTTAGGGTTCTAAAAAAATATAGAGAGATATTACGGGCTGATTTTGTACTGTAAAGGGGGGGTGAGGGGGGGAAGCATGTTTACGATTCATAAGGAAATATTCTAGAACTAATTAATCAAGAAACGATGTAATTGAAAAATTACGGGAAATTATACCTGAATGGCCTGACAAGACCTGCCCATTGGTTACTCAACAACCACGAGGGCTTTGTGTTTCCAGTTAACTGAATCAGAAAAATAAGACACAACAATTGTCAACTATATCTGCAACTCGAACTGTTTAAAATCGTTAGAAATGGAAAACATAAAGTAGGAAAGGTCATTCTTGCAGATTTAATTGAAATTATAATTATTTTTATTAAGAAGCGTAATGTAGCAGCAAGGACCCAAAACTTTTGAATAGAGAAACTAATTAAGAAGGGTAATGTAGTCATTTAGTTGCACTCATTAATTGACTACGTTTAACCTAATTAATTAGAAAAAAAACTTTTACCAAATACAAATGTCCCAATATTGGCATTTGTTTCTCTTTTATAAATTGCAAAATACAAGTCTCAATTGGATGTTCACACAACTCTAAGAGTGTATTTGTGAGTTTACAAGATAARTGCAATCTTTTGTAATTAGGCTAAAATTCAGGATAGTTTTTATAATTTTTAGATAATACATAGCAGGTTTTAAAATACAATTGAACAATGTATCTAAACTATCCATCATCTTCTGTCTAATGGAAGGGCCATCAAATAACCAAGTCTGGAAGTAAAGAGATACTTTGTTCTTTCACACACACACACGCACATTTTTACCTGCAAAGCCCTGTTTAGCACAATAAGACCGATCATCACCCTTAGGCTGTCTATCTTTTACCTGCGTATTTAACCAAATGCAAAATAACAAAAAAATAAATGAGAATTATATGAATTCTCTCCAAGACAAAAAACCGAGCAAATTCATGGAAAGAAAAAAAAATACCTCAGGAAAACCGTCTCCCCACCTTTCTCGACATTCGACAAATACATAAGAACAGTAGCCACTCGGTGACCGCCTAATTGTAAATTGACCTCGTCATTGAAATAATCATAATGTGGCACATACTTTTGGCCGTGCTCGTAATGTAAAATTTGCATACCCTCCCCATTCTCTGGATAACATATTACAAATCAAATTAATAAAATGAGGCACCACAAAAACGTCGAATTGGGTAGCACTGCAATAATATTATACCTTGAGGTAGGAAAGTCCATGCAGCGATCTTCGCCTCGACGCCGGAAACAATTTCATCCTTTGATTGAAAATTGATTAGTATAATAATTAGATGCTAACACATTCTAATTTTTAAAATTTACGATTAAATATTAAACGAGCACAACCCCATCAACGTGTTAAAGAAAAAAAAGGTTGCATAGAACTAAAAGGGTTAATTAGAAACCAGAGAATGAGGCTGGGCCGGGCTCGGGTTTTTCAAGCCCGAGAATACTGACAGGCAATTGTCCCAGCCCAGAATTATGACGATCACATTCAACTAATTCTATTGATTCAAATTTTTAGGCATAACAATCAATAGTGACGGTGTTGGAATTAGGCGAAAAAGTGTTTTTGAGATATTTTGCTAACCTGAGCTATCTGAAGAAACATGCCGGAGCTRGTGCGCTCTTGGCTCTCGACACTCTTGCCGTTTTCATCGGCTACCATAGATTTTTGGAGCCTGTCTTTAGCCTACACTTAAGATTTTTAACCAAATACATTGCAGTTGTCATTTTCCTCTCACAAAGRAGAATTTAAATAAGTAAATAAAAATAAAAATGCAAGGATTCGAGTAAAAGGGATAACAGCTAGCTAATCAGAGAAATGAGATGATCACACTCTTCATCAGACAAAAATCCTGTGTACAAAAAGCCCTGTAAATTTCAAAACATTTAACATATAATACAATTTTAAATAAAATTATGCATGCATCTATATAAATTGTGAATTAAAAAATAAAAATAAAACCAACCTGGGACTCCAAGAGATTTGGGTGACATGGGTTGGATCAAATGAAGCCGCAGAATTGTCCATTCCCAATTTTAAAACCAATTCCCTTCTGATTTAAATCCAAAAAATCCCAACAAAAATTAAAAAAGCCAAATCAATCATGACTTACATTCCTGAGGAATAAATTATATCATTATTCTTTTGTAATAAAAACAAAAATGTTAAAGAGAGAGACAGGACATACCCATTTTCTCCTAATGTAAGTTGATTATATTTAAAACACGCACAATAAAAGAAAAAACCACATGATTTTATATATTAAACGAAATGTTTTTGGTCAACATAGGTAACCAAGTTGGAATTCTAAAAGTGAAAAAATAATCGACGGTGAAATGAAGAGTTAAGTGAATAATAACCAAGAACGTTCTGGGTGCGCATTGCGCGGATAATGATCTCTGTCCTCATGGGAGTAACCCTGACCTCAGCCCCAGAGTATCCATCCTCCCCCAACTCACGCATCAATACCTCGTTCAAGTCAGCAAAGAACACTCCATCAGCAACAAACTGTTGCACATTCAATTCAACAAGGTTATATTGATTCATACATTTAGATACAATCATGGGAATTCATAGGAAACATCAGAGAGGAAAAACCTTTCGCTTTTTGCTCATCTGGGTTGCCATTTTCGTGTTTGCAAGGTGAACACGGGAGATCTGATTGATCGGGTGTAACAGTTAGTGTGTTTCCATCCAGCTTGAAGCTCGCAGCAGCCATTTTTCGCCGAGAATAATCAGCACAAGCATTGTTGTAATATTCCACAAAGGCAAAACCACGATTACGAGCCGGGTACTGAGGATCCTATAGTCCGATAATAAAATAAAACAAGGTCACTTTCAGAAAATAAATCCAATCTAACAACACAAATAATGTTTACTGTCAATAATAAAATAACCCCGAAAAAAGACCTTTATAAGCTCTATGAATAAATAATGATAAGCCTAAACACCGTTTTATTTTTCATAATCACAACTTAAGGTGAAAATAAAAAAATTAAAAAAAAAAAAGAACCTTTATGTACCTGTATAAAACTGGAAGCTGAGGTAACAAGAATATCAGCATAAGAAGAAATATCATACTGCTCACGACGAATGCCGATAGTGAAATAAGTGTTTGTTATATCATCACTGCCTGCAACCACCAGATGTATGTTGTTGCTCAAAATCTTGTTTGCTTGTTCTTCCCCAACTGCACCTTTGAGCTTTTTAATGTACTCTTTGTATTGGGCTAATTGACTGGATAATGATGTGACTGACTGCAGAAGAATTAATCATCAGAAGAATTGAATAGTTTGCTTTCTTGTCATTTAATAACAATCATTTTTATGAGACAAATTAGCCATTTACGTTAATATCGTCAAATTAGCCATTTACGTTATAAAAGAAAATAGTCATATAAAGTATATTTTTAGCCAACAATTTTTTTTTTCCCTTTTCTGGGACCGTATGGCACAGTACCAAGAAAAGTAGTCGGGTCGATTTTTTAGAAATGGTCAAGTAACTGTCATTTTCCAAAATGGCTTCAAAATATGTATAAGTACCACTAGTTGAGATGTTTGTGGGTCATATCCACGTCCTCCAGAAGCAAAACTCACACCGGTTGGAAGATCTTGAGCCTTCAATTTAGGATCAAGATAGGCTGGTATGAGCTCTTTAATTCCTAGTTCTTTGTCTGCAACTTGAAAATGTAAAATAAAGTTAGTAATATAGCAATTCGAAAATGGAATTTGAATTCATAAATTCTCAAAGTAATAAAGATATCTATATAGGTTAAAGTGGGTCAATTTTAGGTGACAGACCATGGATAATGAAGCCGAGACTCGTTTAATAGCATTTTCGATAATGGCACATATCGTAACTGGCTAACAAAGGTTTCATCAATAATAATACATAAATAAGACATACAAACACAAACAATGGACATGGTCCTCTTACCAAAAGAAAGATAAGCACGGTCGTCAATTTCTTCAGAGTAATTATCATCGTCGAGATCCACACGGTCGTCGATTTCAGTGTTTCAGCCATGATAATCTCTTTTTGTTTCGAGTATCGTCACACAATGAACACAATTTGAGGCCTCGAGTCCACCAATAGAATCTGCATGCTTAGATTGTTATTATAATGGCAGCAGGCAAAAGAAAAAAACATCTGCAAATGGATATGGGCTGAAAGGCATTTTTTTTCTAACTATGAAGAATATGAAAGCATCATTTGTGGTTTTTTAATATGAGATATTTCAGGATAAGGGACATTTATATTTCTATGTTCATGGTTTCTATATAGGGTAAGTTTCAGGAGTTTGGGGAAATATTCATGGACAAATGGTACACAGAAGAAAGTTTCATTTTCATTTTTTTCCTACTGCCACAAGTAGTAAAAGTTTAGAACTGGGAGAAAAGAGCAATAGTCACAGCCAGAGCATTTAGTAATTCATCAATTTTACCCGTCATACCTAGAAGCTTGCAAATATACCATACCATAAATTTGTTTGAAATTATGTATATACACAAACCCCGGAGGATAACAAGTTAAGATGATAAAACAGATCATATAACGCATAAATAAACTATACACAAAAGCTGAATATAGTTTTGTTTTGTTTTTTTGATCGAGATCGAAAAGCCAAAACATGTAACACTATGCAAGAATAAGTACACACAATCTACAAAACCCAAAACAAGATCTTTTTTCTTTCTCCTTCGGACCCTCGCTTCCAAAACGTTGATCAAAAAATTGCGTATAGTAATATGGGTTGAAGCTTTTGGTTGTAAGTAAGGTTGGAACGATGTGTGGTTGCCACTACAAGAAATCTGCTATTTAGTGACGATTTTTTTTTCCACGCATGAAAATTCGTCATAGTATGTTAAACAATAGTGACATATTTTAAATTCGTCATAGAATAACACCCTTCTATGACAACATTTATTGTTGTCACAGTTGTTCACCGATTTCGTCACGAATACTCATATTTGATGACGTTTAAATGTATTTTGTCACAATTTTGGGATGACAAAAAAAAAAATAGTTCGGGAAACCCATTTTATGACAAACATATAATAAAATATGACGAGAATTGGGTGTCACGATAAATTTGTAATTGTGACAGAATTAATTTTGTCACTAATATTCCCTTGAATAACGGTGACGATATTTGGTGTCACATCAAGTTTCTTTTCATGACAACGCTACAATTTGTCATCAGTTCTAGAAGAATGGCGATAATATTATTTTGACATGAAAGGGTTCTATTTTGACGTCAAATATGAATTTGTCATTGTAATTTTATTTTTGTTACAAATTCAGACCAGAATTAGGAGACTCTTCCGATAACAATTTGATAATAATTAGATGATATTTGGTATCACTGCATAATTGTGTTACTAAAAGCATCATATTTCTCATTAACTTTTATGAATGTAATAGTAATTAAATTTAATTAATATATATATTGTATAATATTTGAAGTAATCAATAATATAAAAATAATAAAAATCAACGTTAAAGAAATATATTAATTAAAATAAATAACTAAATTATGTGTTTTACACAATTAAAATAACAATATTAATAATAATATATTTGATTGAGACATTTATTTATGCTTGAACCTAATCTATGTTCCATGAAAAATGGTGACAACATCCATTGTCACAATAAGTTTCTTTTCATGACAACACCATATTTTGTCAGTGCTTTAAGAGAAATAGTGACAACATTATTTTGACACTAAAGTCCTATTTAGTGATAACAAATATAAGTTTTTCATTCACATCAAGACTTAGGATGAAACTTTTTCAATAACAACTTGATAATAATTGGTGATGACATTTGGTATCACAATATTTTTTAATATAATTATTATTCAACTTATTATTCATCATTAAATATTTATTTTTT
This sequence comes from Phtheirospermum japonicum, assembly GCA_014905375.1. Lineage (NCBI taxonomy): Eukaryota > Viridiplantae > Streptophyta > Magnoliopsida > Lamiales > Orobanchaceae > Phtheirospermum > Phtheirospermum japonicum. Next base: position 47,864 of record BMAC01001021.1, on the reverse strand, counting down.
ATGTTTACTTTATAGTTTTTAACGACTATATTATTATTAGATAATATTTCTTAAGTTTCTTATTTTTAAATTGATTAAATAAGTTTATAAATTTAATTAATAGATTATTATTTTTTCTTCTAATATCAAGTTTTGAAATTTATTTATTATTGTGTTATAACATTTTATATTTGTCTACAAAAGTTCTCAATTAATCTCTTTACACAAAATCTCTTTTTGTGAACATCACTTTTTGTGAACACCTTTATTTGTGTGTGAACTATTTATTTAGAAATTAATCACACTTTATTATATTTTTATCTAATTTAAATATATTTTGATATTTATTTTATAATTCTTCAATTATATTTTTCATTTTCAAAATATAAATTATTCATAATTAAATATTTATTTACCTTACTTTATAATTTTGAACGGCTTATATTATTATTCTATATTTTTTTACAAAGTGTTTAGTGTGTGTGTATATTAAACTTATTTCTGAATGTATATTGCTTTGTTTATAAATTATAGTATCAGGATCATGTGGTGCAGTGGTTGGGGCTAAGTACAAAATTAAAATATTGCGAGTTCAAACCTCATGTCTCTTGAATATTATTTTTTTGCTCCCTAAAAAATGTGTAAATGTTGAACAATGTCGATAAAAAAGTAAATCGCAAAACAAAACCACTGGGATTTGAACCCACGGTGTATTGCACCGCCCGCTAATAAGTTATGATTCTAGGGCGATTCTAGTTGCAGTCAACCGTTGTACCTGACTAATTATAGTCACACCTCCAATAAATGCCACGTGTCCTATCTAATTATAATATTATTAATTAAAAAATTAATATTAGTTTTTTATTGTCTACAATGCCTTTTTGTATGTTTAATTATTGAAATTAAAAAATAAATATTTTCAATTTATTACAAAACACCCAAAAAGTTTATTAATCACAAAACACCCACCAAATTATAAATATATTTAAAATAAAACTTTAACTAATCATAAAACTCAACTAATATCTTAAAATTATTAAATTATTATAATAAACTTAATTAATTTATAATCTAATCCTTAACTTTATTTAATTCCAGATTTATTCTAATTTCTGTTGGAGATATCTATGAGATATTGCCTTTGTTAAAAAAAATATAAAATTTTGCACGAACAGTTTTGAACCCTGGTGGTTTGTTTTATGTTACTCACCTTCCACCACTGGACTGCTTATATCACTTGTGCAACTTGTACTCTTATTATCATTTTGTTTATTCTCTTTTACTTAATGAAAAGAAAAAGGAGAAACTGCATTTGGCAGAGTCGAACCCGAGTCCTCTAAAAACTTTTGTTTCATACACCTAGTCTACTACCACTACACTGCTTGTATTATTTATTTGTATTTTACTTCTTTTAATATCAGTTTGTTATCTCCTACTTTTAATTACTAATTAAAATCTTTTCAATGCATCATATGTGATTATATATATATATAATTTTTTTTTATTATTATTTTTTTTATTTTTTTCTTGGCGCATAATTTAATCATATTTATATGCGTATGCTCGTGATAATGAAAATTCATGAGTAATACAAAATAATATAAACTTGTCATGTGATAAAAGTAATTTCACAAATCATCAGAAAACGTGATATGTGGCCTACGATCTTATAATATAATTCATGTTCTCGAAAAAAAATTGTATATCATTACAATTACGTAATTCAAGTATCTCCAATCTTGTTTTATTACAGATGATTGAACCCACTAGTCCCGAATTTGAAATATTGGACTCAGAAAGAATTGAGTATCATCGTTGGGTTTCTGATATGGAAACTACTTTAATGGTAAAAATTTCATATCCACGATCATACCATCCACCGATCCAACAGACAAAGAACCGTCTGATAAAATTAAATCCAATGCCCTAATGTTTTTGCGGCGTCATATTGACCCAAGCCTACGCTGAAAACTACTTTAATTATTATTATATTAATTAATTAATATTGATAAGAAACTATACAATGCAACAAAGGTTGAGAGTATCTCATATTTTTAATTTTTCAAAATACGTAACTAATAATTTTTAATGAATTTAATCTAAATTTTAAAATATAAAATAGTTTAATAATACTAATTAAAAAATAGAAATTAGACACGGATTTAGAATGTGACATCTTGTGAATGTTTCGTAGTATGTAAATAAAATTATTAATAAATTTAATCTAAATATTAATATAAAAATTATTTGCTAATTGTATTAATTAATAAATAGAATATAATTATTTGACACGTGTTTAAGTAATTATTCGATACCAAATTTTTTATTTAAGTAATTATTTGCACCAAATTTTTTTATACTATGTAATTAACTAGTGTTTCTATATAAATAGTGCCGTGGTTTTTACATACCATTTTTTAATTTATATTATTTGATCAATGGTCCTAATCAATTTGAATACTTGTTCCTAGATATTTATTATATACTATTAGAGAGTTTTATATTATTTGTTTTTTTTATTATCTTTTATGAATTGTGATTTTTGTTTGATATTTTTTGGAACTTATAATTTATTTGTTGGGATTAACCAACTACTATTTGATGTTAATTTTGTCCAAAAAAATATATTATTATACGTTTGTCTGATCACAATTACTCTTAGCCTAAGTTTCACCGATACGACACGGACACGAGGACACGCGTATTTTTAAAAACATAGGACACGACACGGCTCACACACGTTTATAATATAAATAATTATTAATATATTTTATTTCCCACAAATATTAAATGTAATGAATTTTATTTTCAATTAATCATCTAAAATAATTATAAATCAAGTGTACGAATGTGATTTTTTGCTTCCACGTGGTTCTCTGTCTGCCTTTTCTTATTTCTGTTTCTAATGTATTTTTTTTTATTATTATTTATTTCCTTTTTTTCTCCGAACCTACTTCTACTGTTTTTCATTTTTATCTTTATTGTCCTTTTTATTCCTTTTTCCTAGCGATTTTTTTTTCCTTTTCTTTTGTTAGATACCAAGCCTACCTTTTCGTGTGCGACAAAATTAACTAATAAGAAATATTAATGTATTTAAGTAATTATTTGACACAAATTTGTGTATAAGTAATTATTTGACACCAATTTTTTTTATTTATACTATTGTAGTTCACTGGTGTTTCTATATATATATATATATATAGTGTCGTGGTTTTTACATACCATTTTTCTATTTATACTATCAGAGAATTCTATATTATTTGTTATTTTTTTTATTATATTTTATAAATTATAATTTTGTTTGATATTTGTTGGAACTTATACTTTATTTGTTGAGATTATATATTACGTTATATTTTCGAGAAAAAAAAATAATTATTTTTATATTAAAATAACTCAAAAATTATATATAATAATTTTTATTAAGGTTATAATAATGTGTTTAAATAATTCATGTAATACACAACGATATTACGCTAGGCGATGTTGGAATCAAAACGCAACCTGTTGAGAGATACGCGTTTTAAAATACTGATTTTTAGTCATACTACCCATACTAAATTTTTTTCCCCTAATATTTTTATCCTTGTTAAAATATTTTTAAAAATACTTCCATGTTACCCATATCATTTTTTTTCTTCATTCTTAAATGTCACCCAAAACGGATTCGACATATAAACTTTGATTTTGATTTCTGATTATAACTTTGATTTTGATTTCTGATTATAATTTTTTATCCATGATATATGATTGAATTGAGATGTCAAGTGGGGTTTTATAAGCTACCTAAATTTGTCTTTTAAAAAAATATTCTCAATCTAGTTGAATCATTGGTATTTGATAAAATCAATAATTTAAATCCATATTAATAAGCACATCACTTAAAGTAGAAAATTTTATAAAATATTGATTAGAAATATTTACAAATTTGTCCAAAGATTCTATTGTTGAAATAATATAATTATTTAATCAATTTCAAAAAAAAATTAAATATATTATAGAATAATAATTGAAATCCTTAATTTATAAAGTCAGTTAAATAAATATGAAGAATAATAAATAAATATTATATAATATTATTATTTTATAAAAATATAACAATGTGTGATTAACTTTTAAATAATTATTGCACCGAAAATACAAAAAATTAAAATATCATAATATACAATAAAAAAACTACACAATAAAAACAATATTTCAAATAAAAAAATAGGTTGTTAGGCCACGAAACTAATGGAAGACTGTTGTTATAAAAATATTAAGTAATATAATATAATACTAAATAAATAAACTTAAAATCAGAAAAATTATATAATAAATATCTTATGTGGGAGACCTCATCAATATATGTAATTTGAAATTAGAGTAATTCAATATATGTTAAAATAAATAATAGATTGTATAAATAAATTATAAGAAGTATTTCATAAATAAAAGTTTATAATAAATATAAAAAAATTAATAAATAAATMAAGTTATAAAGTTACTTAAATGAAWATCATACTCATAATTTATGAAGTTATATAATTACAAAAAGTTATGAAGTCACATAAAAATCATATTTAATTAAAAATATTTTTTCAATAAATTTTAAAACAAGATTCAAGAAAATCAYAGAAGTTATTAAAATAATATAAAATATATCTCAAACATTTGAAATTAAATTATATTTAAATATTAAATAAATATCTAATAAAACTGAGTAATTAAATAAATAGAATTTATTTAACCGATTTTTTTTGGTCTTTATTGCCTCACTTCTTTGGTTTTTTAATTATGCATTTGTAACAAACTTATGACATAGTTATTAASATTTTTGATATTTATTTGACTGGTTAATGACTTTTTACCTTTATTTTATATTTTCTTTTTATTTCTTTTCATTATCTTGATTTAATTAATAAATATTTTGATTTTATTTTTATTAATATTATAGTTATTTAACTTAATATATGAATATCTAGTTTTATTTTATAATATTACTGATTTTAGTATTTTTTATTTTTAAATTAATAGAATGTATTTAATTGATTTCAATTTTTTCGTCTTTGTTGCCTTATTTATTTTTTATATGATTTCAATCATATATATTTTTATAAAGAATATGAAATAATTAACTAGATTTTTTTTAGTTTCCTTCCAGTTTCTAGATTTATTAGTAATTGTTGGGATATATTTTCTTTCAATTTTTATAGTTTATTAGCTTATTTTATTAAGTTTTAATTTAACTTATTATTATTGTTAATATAAAAATTGTTTAGATTTACATAATTATTTAATAAATTTGATTTTTTAAAAAAATCAATTTTAGAATATGAAAATTAAATATTGAATGATATATTACAATACTATATAAATATTAAATATGAAATTCAGAAAAAATTATATAATAAATATTGTTTCAATTTAAATAATTATTTAATAAATTTGAATTTTATTTTATATAGAGTAATAGTATAAGTTAAAAAAAATCATAAAGCAGGTTAAATAAATATAAAAGTATATATTTAGTCCTGCATATTTATATTAAAACGAAATATCTACATAAATCTTATAAAATATTATGAAATAAATCTTAAAATACTTTAAAATTATATAAAAGTCTAATTAAGTGTGATTGATTTCAAAATTACTATAAGTTTTTTATATTTTACTTATGTAGTTTTACAATTACTTATATATAATTTTTTTTATTTTATATTATAAATAATTATTTAGAAGTCTTGAATAGTTTTTACACTGATATTATAAAATTCAAGTTTACATTATATTTTTGGTATTTTTTATGATTTTTTAATATTAAAATCAGAAAATATAGAGTAAAATATCATTTAAGTTTATATAATTATTTAATAAATTTAAAAATAAAATTTTAATAAATACCAATTTTTAATTTATATTATTTGATGAATGGTTCTAATCAATTTGATTACTTGTTCCTAAATATTTATTATATATACTATTAGAAAATTCTATATTACTTGTTGTTTTTTTATCGTATTTTATTAATTTATTATATATACTATTAAAAAATTCTATATTATTTGTTGTTTTTTTATTGTATTTTATGAATTGATATTTGTTGGAACTTATACTTTATTTGTTGATATTATATATTAAATTATATTTTCGAGAAAAAAATAATTATTTTTATATTCAAAATAATTCAAAAAATATATATAATATATTTCTTAATATTATAATAACATGTTCAAATAGTTCACGTAACCCAATGTTGGGATAAACTCAAAGTGTTGAGTGATACGCATTTCTAAAAACACTGACTCTTTACTCATACTACTCATACTAATTTATATTTTTTAGATTATCTCTTTATCCTTGTTAAAATATAATATTTTAAAAAATAGTTATCCATATTATTTTTCTCTCCATTCTTAAATGTTACAAAATAAGATTTTGACATATAAACTTTGGTTTTGATTTGTGATTATAATTTGTGATCCATGATCGGTTTATGTGTATGATTGAATTGAGATGCGAAATGGAGTTTTATATGCTACGGAATCATTAGTTTTTTAAAAAATCATCCCAAATCAACCTGAATCATGGTGTTTGATAAAGTCAATAATTTAAATCCATATTAATAAGCATATTACTTAAAGTATGAAATTTTATAAAAATATTGATTAGAAATATTTACAATATAAATAAAATATTTAATGTATATATTTCAAACGTACAAATCAAAATTATTTTAAATAAATACCATCCCACCACCTAATTGAAAATAAATAATAAATAAACCTATAATTTTTAATTTTATCTCTTATTCCCAATATAAAAATAAAATAAAAAATTCTAAATAAATACAATCCCACCAGATTGAATATTTGATTTATTTGAATAGATTCCCTAACTCAACTACCAAATAAATAAATAGATAAATAATTGATAAAAAAAGTTCTAAGATCTTAGTTTAATATAATAAAATGTCCATAATTATTACCGATTGTAAATTAATGATACTGAAAGGGTTGAAATCATATTGCGATTTATACATGAAAAATCAAAACCTTACACCATATATATATATATATATATATATATATTAAATATTATAATACTAAATACTCGTGTTACACACGGTATTGTGCTAGTATTAAATAATAGCAACTAAATTGGAAATCTGGAGGAGTCGCAGGCCGTTAAAGCCTCCTCTAGAAGCAAGGGGGATATACTAGCCTACGAGCCAAGCCCACAATAGACAAACAACGTGGTKTACTTCATTTGGATTTAAAAATGAGAAGAAAAACAAGCAGTATGTTTTCCTTTTCTTTTCTTTTGGTCAGTTATTTAGCTGCCGGATTCTCCTGTCTCCGTAACATTTCCGCCGTCGTTCGGTTTTTGAAGCTCGGATTATTTGCTTCAGAGAATTAAAAAGGTGAGAAAACCCTAGATTTCACACTTTCAATCAATTTTGTTTGTTTTACTGCAAGAAATTTGGTGTTTTTTTTCGGTGCGGAAAAAAAGGGGAAACAAGTCATTTTCTTTGTTGTTTAGATATCAATTTTTTCCCGCTTATCGTGAGTCAACGCTATTGGATCATTGTTTATTTCTTCGAAGTCCTTGGTTGGATTAAGTGTTAGTACTATTTTTCTTTGATGATCAATCAAAATCCTCTGTGGTTTTTCCCCCTTTAATCTTTAGTTATGTTTTTATTATGAGTTGGGGATTCCAAAAATTCTACTGTTGCTGATGATGACTTGATGCTGAATCGAATTAAGCAATCAGTTGAAMGGAAAATGAATAGATACTAACGAATGGTGTGCTTTTCTAAGGTTTAGTTTTCGAATGATTAAATCGAATTATTTCATTTATAAAATGAGAAGTCTCTGGCTTAATAGTCTTGATAGTTACGATTTGTTTTAGTCAGTCTTCTTGTATGAAATTTCGAATTAGTTGGTTATGCCTGAATCGAACAGCTTGAGTAAGTTTTGTTTTCCTGGTCAAAAAAGTCTCTATTTCTGGATACTTCAAATGCCTGAAGCGGTCTCGCCCCAGTMGCAAGGGAAAGCTAACGAGTTTATTCAATCTTCAGGTATCTTTAGTAAATTCTGTATAGTCTCATTGGTCATTATTTGCATATTTTTCAGTGCATTCTTGTTGGTAAATAMGGGTCAAGCTTAAAGAGGCAGGGCATTCTGCGGGAACATTTGTCGGAGAGGTTGCGAAGGACGCAAAGGAAAATGTTGCTGACGTGGCAGGAAAAGTCGGGTCGGCAGTCAAAAGCCTGTGGGCCATCTTCCAGCAGCCATCCACCAGGCATGCCATGCAGGAACGACTTACATCTGTTGCTACTACAACGAGCATATTTTTGAGGAAGGGGTTTTCTGAGACGAAAGATAAAGTGGTTGGAAAGACAAAAGTTGAAGAGGTAATTTAAAAAAAAAGGAGCTTGTTGATATTGAAAAATTTGGCGTTGTTTGGTTCGTTTGTTTTTCTCTTGATATACTCATCCAGTTTTTGATGAGCTATTATTTACTTCGCATATATTGTTATTTGAAGAGATATTGTTGTCATGATAAAATATCATGCTGAGAGTTGGAGGCCTTTTTATGTTTCTGTGCGTACATGATTTTTAGGTAGCGCCTTTCTACTTTGACAACACTTTTCGATTATTGACCTCTCCTTGTGTAGCCATTTGAAAAAAAAAACTAATCCTTGTCAGATAATTTCAATCATATTTGAATGTCATATTTTCAAGTCAATGTAGGATTACTGGGCTGGCTGTGCTAAATGAGGATTACAGGGAGTACGTCACAGAGATTTTATAGAGCTGTATATGTTTTTATTTTGCTTTATTGTGAATACATAGTTGTGGACATGCATTTTCCAGTTGGAGAAGTAGATCAGAACTCAATAGTTAGAAACTAGGCTAGGGGAACACACATGTGGCTATATTTGTTGTTGCTTGATTTAATCTGCATTTGACATTGTATGTGGTAAGTTAATAACGCTGGAATGAGAACAATCTGCGTATTTTGAAGTGAGTCTTGCAGTGTTGGATATAATTTATTATTTGAGTTTATCTTTTATTTCATACTTATTATTATTATTATTATTGGCTATGCAATTTTTATTTATTTTTAATATGCCATGTGACAATGCAATTATCTTTTTCCCAAAGAAGCTGCTAGTATTGTATTGTAATGATGAGCCGCTAATTAATTGTTTCAAGTTGGTTGGTTGCATCCGAGTGATATTCGGTTTCAGTAGTCCGCATAATTGAACAGATCAACTCGAAACGGTTCTGATTTGGCACCAACACGTTCAACTTGACTGTATGCTCCTTAAATTGAAAAATGATAACAGTCTTAAATTCTAAACAATAAGTTGACATTTGGATTCTTCAAATGATTTCATATTTTTATCCCAAGTGACATTTTTGTTATGAATTTGCAGGAGCTTTGTTTCAGTTGGCATTTATTAGAAAGTTGGAGTATTCTTATGGTAGATTTCTGAACCATTTTCCCAATTAAGTGTTTTCTTGTATAATTTAGAGTGTTTTCAAGTAATCATTTTCTAGATTCTGAGTTTAGTTGTTGGAAGTCCATAATGAACATGTCATATTGGAAGCATTAAGGAGGTCATCGATATCATGGGCGATAAAGTTGGGAAACCTTTAAAGGCTGTTGTCGAGCAAATAATGTTACTGAGACTTTGACCATGAAACCTGAAGAAGCAAATCCAGATATGTGACTAACTGGTTTGAATCTTATTTCTTTCTTTCTTTTTTTTTGTTTGTCATTTTTGCCATGTAATGGTTGTTTTTGTTTCCAGAATATTGGCTGGCTACTAAGTTAATAATAGAAATTCTCCTCTTTGCATTCTGTTATATTGTGGACTTAACTTGAAATGAGCTATTGTCCTTTGGTCGTTGTGGGTTTGGTTGAAAATGAGAAGGTGGAATTCTGGGTTCTTCTCGCATTTTCAACGGTTGCCGGTAAACAATATGGATGTAATATGGATTTTTTTATGATAAATTGAAGTCTGTGTAGGGAGACGAAGCCACAGTGCCAGCACTAACTTCATCTCCTCTTCAAGATACTGTTGGAAACTAATAAGTATTAGCAATCAATCTAAATCTATTTCGCCGAAAGGATAAATATTTCGCAGCGCAAAATTGAGGTACCATCAATTGTTTCTCAAATGCTCGTGTAAATATGAGTATGATTATGTTTTTTTTGGTTGGATTTATTCATTTATTTATTTTTAATTTTGTTATTGTTTGTTAATATTGTTTAGTCATATCAAATTCTAGTTGTAAAGCATTAGTTCATCCGGAAATAGTTGGAATTTCGCATCACAGGATTTAATATTGATAATGATCCTTTCAATGTTTTTTCTAGTTCTTTGTGTGTTTGATGAGGATTAGAATATAATTCTTCATTTATTTACTATTATTWTTTTTTTCTTATGTAGATCTTGATTGTATTGAATTAGAGTGAGAAGTTTAAAACCTGGTCTTGTTGAAGATCCTGTTTTTTTTTTTTACTAATTTTAGTTTTCTAATTAGATGAATCGATCACGAATTTCTACTACAGGGGGACATAGGTTGGGCAATTCCCTGGAAATATAATCCAAATGTAAGATTTTCCCATTGGTAATTTTAAATCTTTGTTGGCGTCTTGAATTTTGTTAGCCACAATTTTGTGTTAGATGTTTTTGCACATGTAAGTAAATATAGTACWACGGCTGTAAGTATGGGTTTTATTGCACATGTAGGTTATACTGAATYTTTGCATTGAAATTTAAACTTTGTGTTATAAGACAATCCATAAAAGGTTAGGAGGAAAGTCAAGAATCTTATAAGAGAAGAATTAAGATGTATTGTTCCTTGCCTTCTATGTTGTTAGATTTGGTTAATTTCTACATGCGAAGTAGGTAATCGACCTAAATTATCATGTGGTTCATTCTATTGAAAGGTTTTCAATTTTAAAGGGAAATTCTTTGACAGTAGATATATAAARTAAATCCCATTTAAGTCTAACGAAATGAATATTTTAGTGTTAAGTTTATTCCTTTTTGGTGCAATGTGTATATTTGTATTCTGATTTTGTTTTCCTTTTTCCTTTTTTTCATGCCGATTAATATGTCGATGATTTGAATAATCAACTGACTCAGCAAGGCGAGTGCATCAACAAGCTCAAAGCGAGTGCATCAACAAGCTTATGGCCTTTATGAGAGCAAATGAATATGCTTCGGGTGGGAATAATGCCTAATCCATTATATTCCACGTAAGTCGGAATTTTCAATTTCTTGATTTTGTGAACTTTGTATAGTATTTTTTTGATGATTTGATTATAAGCTAATTTAGAATTATAAATTTTAAATCTGCAGGTATTCTGTTAGATCTAACTTTTGTTTGCCAATGCTGAAGTCAGGCTCAYGTCTTGATATATGAAGTAACTCTTTTGGTMTAGTTTAAACTTCCAGATCTTTGTTTTGAATGTTCTAGTGTATTAATTCGAGTTGTCTAATTTGGTATGTGTTCTGGATATTTCAAAGTAATATTTTGGCTAGTTGTCAATGTTTTGGTATATGTTCGGAATGGTCAAAGAAATATTTTGAAATATTGTTATCATTATATTGTAATGATAAATGCTTCTTTGTTTTCATTTCATCTTTATGATATTTTCCCTTATAAGAATAATGACAAATTAATGCACATATTCAGGACAATTTATGTCGTCATGGAAGTAAATAATCAAACCGAGTTCACTCAATTATTACAACTTCAAGCGTCACATAAGTATTTCAAATTTGTCACTTTAATAAATTATGACAACTTGTTTCATCACATAATACTTTCAACTTGTCACTTAAACTACATAATTTATGATGATTGGTTTGTCAACATATAAACTCATTTAATGACAATAAATTTTATCACCATATGTACCCATTAAATCATCATTGAACATATATCTTTTATGATGATAATAAAATTCGTCACATATTTCTAATTCTTTCGTGACAATTAATTTCATCACCTTTAATATTAAATGGTGACACAACGGTTTGTCATTGTAAGTTTAGATGTTCAGTGACGGTCAATATTACATCACTATAAAATAGATCTATCGTGACGAATTACATTATAATTGGAAATTATTTAATACATATTATGACAATATGAGCGTCGCGATAACTTAATAAAAATTGTCACTGTAGTTATGTTTGTCACGGAAAGTCAAATGTTTTGATGACAAATTAAGTGTTCGTCATTGAAAATGTTAACATATGGTGACAAAACCGATCTTTTGATGACAATCTTGCAATCACTTACGTGACGAATTCTGCATCACCAAATAGTATCATCTATGATTACAATTTACATCAGCGTCATCAAAACCGAATATTTAGTGACGCGCTTGAAAAAATTGTCACTTTCACCAATGGTGACAGCAATACTATGACAACCTCTGTGACGCTCAATTTTCGTCACCGTTTCTCTTCAGTGACGAAAAAATAGACTTTTAGTGACGAAACGTATCATCATCGAACATCAAATTTCTTGTAGTGTGCCCGGGTTTCTCGGCCTGGTATCCTGCACCTCGCGTTCATGATATCTACATTCAACTGTGCCCCGGAGACACGGTCGAAGCACGCCCGCCCAGTGTGCTTCTTTCACGACATGCTCTAGTCCTCACCAAACGAACCATTACCGCAAGAAAGACATCAACATTCAACAAAATGATCGAAAGCAATGACCTCATTATTCAGTCTTCCAAGCATAAAGAAAATGACAGAAGCCCACCGAGCAAGGCTCGTCCGCCAGCACATCCCAAAAACTATTCCCCAAGTCCTCACCACCCTCAACACGGCCACTCCCCCCAAACTCACCTACACCCGCACACTACAACAAAATAAGCCTGCAGGGACGCTTGCAAGCGTCCTAATAGGTGGTATAATTGGACGTTTTCTTCAATAGGACAATTTTGACGTGCGTCCTTTTTCCGCGAGTCACAATAGACATAATAGGACGTTTTATCTAAATATGACATTTTATGTGCGTCCTAAAATTGAGTAACTTAAATCCAATATTAATACACTTGCAAATGTCCCATTAAACTGCAATTCTATTAGGACACTTCTTATACGTCCTAAAATCTAAGTCTAAATTGATATGTGACACGGTTAAGTGTCCCAACAACTACAGTTTTGCGGGACACTATAAAATATCCTGATAACTCACAATTCCAATATTAAAGTGTCCTAATAAGTTCAGTAACTATTGAGACACTTCATATGCGTCTCATAACCTTAGAATAATAATAAACAGAATTGGAATATAATATTAGAGAAACATCACTGGTTTTAATAATTCTAAATAACTTGGGTTCAAATCATCAATAAACACAATTGCAAAATAAGAATTTCATAACTAAGTTGTCATTCTACAGGTTGCCAATATAGTTAACGACATAAGCAATACCATACAATAATAAAACTCCTATTATGAAGTGTGTAATACTCGATTACAATACAAAAGACAATATGCATATATATAGCACCACTACATAAGCACCCTTCTTTAGCACTAAATTAGTTGTTCATCCTGAGGTAGTCAATCTTGGTCATCTGCAACAATCACCTAAATCATAACAAGACAATCAACTTTTAGTCATACTCCGCGTGTATAAGACAACAACGAAATGCACACACTCATGATAAACATTAATTAGACAAATTTATGCTTTATTTTTGGAATCATTCAAGTGCACTATCAAATTAGTCAATAGATGTTAACTCAAACTTAATATAAAAAGAAAATGGGAAATATTACACATCATTAAAAACGCATCCTGGAAAGAGATAAGAGTGTCGATTAGTTCTTTTTTTTTTATTTTATGATCTATATCTAATATCATTTGTTGTATGTAAACATGTGAATTCAATACAAGCAAACAACTGCTATAATATTTTCTTCCACTCTTAGTGTCTGGTTTGAGCTTCTGATCTACACACACATAAAAATTAAAAGACATCACAAAAGAAATAAAATGATAAAAATTTACCAAGTGACGTGGCCATGCAACACGCAAGTCCCAATTGCATCACCAATTGTTGATAAATTTGAATAAGGTCTAATCAAATCCTCATTCCACTCTATGGGTACAGAAATCTGAACTTCACACCAATTTATTTCGAGCTGTCTTCCCCCAACTTCTTGATTAGAATCTAAACTTCGAAGAAGACCTTTGGACACAATTTTGTTTGAATCAAACAAACTTTTCAAAAGCACCGAATCTCCAACCTTGAATATTAAATAAATGAATTTATATTATATTAATTTCCATGAACATCTAAAAGAGTTAAAAAGAAATATTATAAATTTGAATAAAAGTATTTTCATGTACCCGAATTCTAATTCCCAAGTTAATCGAGTTAGAAGATTGACTAGGTGATATGGGCTGGGAAGGCATAGACATATTACTTGGGTTTTGGTGTTGCAATTTCTCTTGTAAACTTGCAATCAAACACAACTCTCTATAGTATTTGCTCAAATTGATCAAAGGAATACGGACTGACTTTGGAAGTGTTTTTCTTAATGATAACGGCAAGAGTTGTTGCATCAAAATATGATAATCGTGACTTTTGAGACCGGAAAGTTTGGAAGGCTTTATCTGCACACGCCTTGAGATATTTGATGCATAACCATCCGGCACTTTCACTCTTTTTAAAGTCCTACAAAATGTCTCTTTCTCATTCTTATCCATTACAAAGCAAACATGAGGTAAAAAAAACTTTATTTGAACCATCTTCAGCCAAAATCGGATGAAGTTCTTGCTTGATTCCCATTTCTTTCAAATCCCGTCGTGACTTTAAATGATCTTTAGTTTTCCCATCTAAGTTCAACAATGTCCTGACAATGCTCTCACATACATTCTTCATAATATGCAGGACATCAAGATTACGAGGTAGCAAATTATCTTCCCAATAAGGCAAATCAAAGAAAATACTATTTTTTTCCCAATTAAAAGGAAAATCTGGATTGTCAGATACTGATTTACCAAACTTCATTTCATAACCATTCAAATCAGCTAAGATGCTCGACTCAGTCTGTTTAGGAGGTGGATCTCTATGTTCTTGACTCCCATCAAATGACATGGAATCTATTCGGAAATGATGATTCTTCTCAAGAAATCGACGATGACCCATGTAACAATATTTCCCACTATTTTTCAACCAGAATGACTCTGTATTCTTGTTACAAACCGGACACGCCAGCCGTCCTTTAGTACTCTAACCCGATAGATTTGCATAGCCTGGAAAATCGCTAATAGTCCATAGTAGTGAGGCCCGCATTTTGAAATTTTCTTTGGATGAAGCATCATAAGTGTCGAGACCTTGATTCCATAAATCATTCAACTCTTCTATCAACGGTTGAAGATATACATCGATATTGTTACCAGGGGCAGATGGGCCAGGTATAAGCAATGACATCATYAAATAAGGTTGTTTTAAGCACATCCATGGAGGTAGATTATATGGAATCAAAATCACTGGCCAAGTACTATGTGTAACACTCATATTATTGAAAGGATTAAATTCATCTGATGCCAATCCTAATCTCACATTTCGAGGATCATTAGCAAATCCCGAATGTTTAAAGTCAAAATATTGCCAGGCCGGTGAATTTGCTGGATGCCTCAAGTTTCCATCTTTAGTACGACTTTCGGCATGCCATCTCATGAAAGATGAAGTTTTTGAAGACATAAAAAGGCGTTGTAATCTGTCCTTCAATGGGAAGTMCCACAACACTTTATGAGYYATCTTTCYATTTTCACCAGTTTCATCACCATRTGAGYCTACCCATCTGGTACACTTGCATGTCTCACATTGKATTTTATCTTTATATTTACCCCAATAGAGTGTGCAATCATTTGGACATGCATCATATTTTTTATAACCAAGCCCCAATTCATCAATGACTTTCCTTGCTTCATAATGAGATTTAGGTAGTTTCACACCTTCTGGGAATGCCTCGTTTAATAATTCTAACAACATGGTGAAAGACTTGTTAGTGATCTTACATAGACATTTAAGATGATACAACCTTACCAGAAATGATAGCTTCGAGAATTTACTACATCCTGGCCAAAGTTCTTGTTGGGAATCTTTAACCAATTTGTAAAATTTCTTAGCTTTTGGATTTGGTTCTTCCACTCCAGCATTGTCACCCATTTCAAAATCATTGCATTGTGCTCTAAATGCATCATTAAGCATTTCTTGTGTATTATCACATGCACTTGGCTCATTATTAGTTGAAGTTGTAGTATTAAAATTAGAGGATTCAGCATTAAAATCAGAAGTTTCACCATGAGCGATCCACTAAGTATAACCCTTGATGAAACCTACACATTTTAAATGTTCTTCTACATCTTCCCTTGGCAAGCATATGCTATTTTTACAAGTTTTGCATGGGCACAATATCATTCCTTCCACACCCGTATTTTCTTGAGAGAAAGCAAAATTAAGAAACATTCTTAATCCGTGCATGTAACCTTTACTATTCCTGGGTAGCTTCATCAAAGTCTTATCCATGATCATAAAGCAAACTTACCTTGCTGCAATAAAGTAGGCCGTGACAGTGGAAGAGCAAAAGAAAAGAGGTTGGAGCTTTATACATACATACATACATATATATATATATATATATATATATATATATATATATATATATATATATATATATAGGATTGGGTTCAAATGAGAACCCCGTCATTATATGTGAACCTAGGGACTAATCCTGGCCTTAGATCTAATATTGCACAGTGCAATTATATGTCCAGGTTCATTGTGCTTTTTACACAGTACGTGTAGTGCTAAAATCAGTCAAGTTTTTTTAATTTAATTATATATATATATATATATATATATATATATATATATATATATATATATGTTTTAAAACATGTAATATGTATTTAAATTGTAGATCTTGACAATGTGATTAATTTGATATATATTTCATTCAAAACGAATAAAATTTGAAAAAGTTATGGTTTGTTGAAGATTTGAGTTTCATTTCACATTTTTGAATTTGCAGTTTATAGACGGAATTTGCGATGCTTTTTGTTTACAATCGTAGTGTTTTTTTTTCTTAATCTATTGTGCTTTATAAAGAACAATGTAGTGCTCTTTGTAAACGTTGATATATGTCCAAAATACCATTTTTAATTAATTAATGCATTTTTTTATATTATTACCATGCTGACATGTCATGATCTCAATCATCAAGATTATCCAATCTAATGGTCAAGATGAGTCCCTAGGTTCACATATATTGACGGGTTCTCATTTGAACCCAATCCTATATATATATATATATATATATATATCAGAAAAGTATGGACATATTTCCAATGAAAAATAAGTTTTCAAAATATTTGCATGTTAGCCGGCCTATATACTCACATATAAGCAATCAATTCAAATGCTCTTTAGGATGTTACATTCTCTCTCAACTATATCACTATAAGGAAATACAATAATTTTGAAATCAAAAGAGATTATGAATATGACTTTATGATGTTTGTGTACCTACTAAACTGAAAACTGAGATATGTATCAATAATAGAACCATTTGTAGGAAAAATAAGGGCTTTGTTAAAAGATGAGAGGAACCATTTTATACTCAATCCAACCATATTAAACCGTTGACAGAATGTGTCTGGTATAAATCCCTTATAAAAATAAGGGCTTTGTTAAAAGATGAGAGGGATGAACAGGCCATTAACTCATAAATGAAAGTTTTGAAAAAAAAATAAATAAAATTAGAGAAATGCCATTATTCTAAGACTGAAACAAAGATAATAAATTCCTCAATGCAAGAACTCACAAAATCAACTCGACAGCATAAATGAAACCATTCTAATCCTTGTCAAAAAATGAGACAACCAGTACAAGTTATTGATTATTGGGTTGGCTACTAAAAATTGAGGTAGAAAATAAGCATTTGACTGAAAAATTAGGGCTAAAATAATAAACTTACTGCTGAAAACTTTGTGTTGCTAAATCTTTTCTTTTAATTGCTTGCCGTCGTAATCAACAATGACCCGGCCGCTGAAAAATTTGTGTTGCTAAATCTTTTCCTTCAATTTGCTTGCCGTCGAAACCAATAATGACCCGCCGCTGTGATAGATATGAATATAAGAATTAGGATTCAGGGCATGCAGGAAGTGAAAACGTCAAAGGCAACGAGAGAGAGAAAGAGTGAGTATAAACGGATTTTTTGACATAATTTAATAAGACAATCTTTATTTTTATTAAAGAAATTTTACTAAAGAGTTTATCAGTGTTTCATTTCAGCATTATATTTTGGTGCATATTAATGTTTAAATACATATTACAATATAATTTATACTCAAAAATAAAAAGAAAAAATAATTGATATTTTAGTTTTTAATTTTTTTTAAATGGGAAAGAAACATGAAATAAATATTTTTGGGAGCCTGCTCAAATTCGGCTAAAAATACACAACTCATTCCCGCCAATGTTAATTACTGTTGTGGATATCATAATAGGACGCTTTGAAGTATTCCATTTAATTACTTAAATGAAACTCACACGTAATAAGACACTTTTTAGGCAAGTGTCCCATTATATATATAATAGGACACTTATCTTGAAAGTGTCCTAATAAAAGCGTCCCTACAAACTTATTTTGTTGTAGTCGCATCTCTCTTAAAGACAAAAATGTCCGCCCCCGAATGGGTCCCACTATAAAGCCAGCCGTGCACGTCCCACAATATCTGCACCCAAAAATCTTCCACCGTAATCGTCTCATTCCCCCTAAACCTCCAATGCAAATTCGGCACGCGGATCGATTTCGTCCCGTCCACGCTGATCCACATCTCCGGGTCGTAGGGCCCATTGAGAGATGACTCGATGACTATACTATGCTCCTTCTTGTCCTGTCCCAGCGTGGTTTTCATGCAGAAACACTTCTTCGCGAACACGAGCTCTTTCTTGTGCACTAACAAAGCGTCCTCCAAGGACGGTCTCGATTTTGTCCTTCTCAACGCCTCGATCTTCTAATCCCCGAGGAACAAAACCACTTTCTCATTGCTCACCATCGCAACATAATAATCTGAATTCGGCTGTGGGCTGCAGGTGAATTTTGCGGCCCGTAAGTCCCAGAAAATGTCGAAGCGCTTATCGGCAACCGTGAACGTCTTGAGGCCCTTCTTGCCCCAAAAATGCCAGGTCTTGAGGTCGATCTTGCACGTGTAGTGATTTTCCTCGTCTGAGTTCTCGACCGTGATGTAGAGAGTGTGGCTGATCAAAGTCTTGGCCCATGTTACGGTTATGTTGCAAAAGATGTCTTCCAGTTTGACAGAGTAGATGCAGGTTACGAAATTGTGCGTGGGTTTATTCGCTGCCGGGTCATCGAAAGCTGGCTTTTGTTCTAGAGGAGGAGGAGGAGTTGCAAACATTGTCATGGATTTTTCCAGACAATAAACATTCTCTAAACCTAGTTTTGCTATTATGATCACCTTTCCTCCTTAAGTAACTGAGTTTTTCAGCATTCGCCCAAGGGGCATTTTGTCGAACAGATTCAAGGCAATATCTCAATCCCACTTTTTCTCTTCATACAGGTGTGAAATTCATAAACAAAACAATCTCGAAAATCGGATTTGGATTGAGAGTTTACCTTGGCATGGGTTGATTATAGGAAAGAAGTCAAAGGCTGAGTATAATTGTAGTTAATATGATTTCATTTACCTGGACGAAATGGGGTTCAGATTTCTAGTAAACCCACTGAAAGCGCCATATGTCATAGAAATGAACCCTAGGCACCCCAATAACCCCCTGCCTGCAGGGCAAAAACATCTTTTTTTTCATTTCCTCCGCCTGAGCTCATTCGCGATGTAATGCAACTCGTGCGTAGCCGTTCGCAGGTTTTCCGGCCGCCGAAGGAACATTCCTCATTTTCCTCGCCTCGCTTCCGTCTTTCTTCTCGTCACGTGAGGACGACGGCGACAGAGCTGTCAGCGATAAGGATAATTTTTTCTTCTCCTTCGCTGGAGAGATCGAAATCACTGACCAGAACCTCACCTTGATGTTCGCTCTCCTCTCAAAATTCTTCCCTCGAGAAATGCTAACGAAACATGGGAATATAATCAAATTTACAGAAGGAATCTATGGCGAAAGCAGCGGAGTGGAGGAGTTGAGAGGGTTTTTACATTTTTAGGTTACCAGTGGTGGGGGTTGAATCGGAGGAGATTGGGGGAGAATTATAGCTTCTGATTTGGATTTCGGTTGATGATTGCAGCTGGTCGGTGGCGATTAGAAGATGATGGCCGGTGGTTGTTGTGAATGGTGGGAGGGTTTCAATCGGAGGAGATGAAATCGATGAAATCGATTTCGTGCATTAGATATTAATTAAATTAAATATTAATTAAAGGTAAATTTTAATCCAGAACGTCCTTGAGAGAGGCGTTCTAAATAATATGACATACTAGAACATCTTAGTCACAATACGTTCTAAATAATATGATATACCAGAGCGCCTTTTTTATAGACGTTCTAAATATTAAAATATCAGAAGTCCTTTTTTGAAGACGTTCGAGATATCGAATATACCAGAACGTCTTTTTTAAAGACGTTCTAGATATCAGACATACCAGAATGTCTTTAAAAAAGATGTTGTAGTATGTGAAAATTTTATTACAAAAATGCCACCGCCTGACAATCTAGAACGTAGCCTCCTGAGGGCGTTCTAGAATGTATGTTCTAGAATACATTTTTTTGTACTAGTGTTTAAAAGGCATTCTAGAAAGTACGATATCTATTAATTGATATAATCAAAAAATTACAACAGGAGTCTTCTACTCCTTTCATTATCAACGATCCAAAATCCTCTCCTGCCCTTCACCTTATGGATATCGCTTCTGGACATTCTTGGGCGGATATGGCTGAAGACGAAGTTTCCACTCCTTTACGCAAAACTTCAAAGAGTTCTCTTAAGCGGGGATTTCTTATGAAGCGCTAGTCTCTTTGTTTTTGTTTCTTTTTCATTGTTTGTTATGTACTCGGACACTTTTTTCCTTTATTAATGAAAGCGCCGCAACTTATTTAAAAAAAAGTACGATATCTAGAAAGGGTTTTGAAAAGGCATTATAGAAAGTACGATATCTAGAACGGGTTTTGAAAAGACGTTCTATAAAATATGATATCTCGAACAGGTTTTCAAAGCCCGTTCTACATTAATGTAATTTCTAGAATAAATTTTCATAAACCCGTTCTGGATACTGTGATTTCTAGAATGTCTTTTTATACAGTTCATTGCATTTCACTCATCATCGAAGTGGAAAACCGATTTTCAGCCAACCAATAAAACAGCAAAAGTTGAAATTATTATGTTTTGAGATTTTACAAAGGTCCCAAATCTTAGAAAAGATAAACAAAAATCACTAAGCTCTCAACTACAGCAATTGGATACTTAAGCAAAATAAAATCTGATCAAAAATTCAAATATCACCTGCTTATGTATATTTAACCCAAATGCCTAAAATACACATAATAATATCATGAATTAATGATAGTTTAACACAAGTACAAATAGCTTACAAACAGAAAACAATTATTAAAAAAAAGTACAGGATTTTGTACTCAAAAAACAACTAACATTAAAATAAATTTACGCTTCTACTTCAAGTTGATGCGGAGAATAATGTCGTCTGCTTTCAAGGTATCAGACGGGAGGAGCGGGATACGAGGATGTGGATAATTGTGGTACCGGGCGATGGAGAGGGGCGGTGTAAAATGGTGGAAAATTGTGTTGTCCGGCGGAGATTGCCGGTGTCGAACAGAAGGTTGAACGGAAAAATGGGGGTCCGAATAATTGATGGAATTGCGAATGGGGTTTGGGCAAACCGATGAATTGAATTATGGGTTTTAGGATTAATTGGATTTTATGATTTAGGGTTTTAGGAATAATTAGGTATTATGATTTTATGATTTGTATTTAGGATTGTTTACGATTTTAGGATTTTACCGAGTTGGAATTTAGGATTAATTAGAATTTAGGATTTTATGATTTCATGTTTTAAGATTAAGATTAATTGGGTTTTATAATTTTATGATTTGGGGTTTAGGATTTTTTGCGGGTTTAAAATTATATGATTTAGGGTTTTAAGATTAATTGGGTTTTATGATTAGTTAGGGGGTTCTTTAGAATATATTTATGATTTGGTGGGTGTTTTGTGATTAATTAACTTTTGGGGTGTTTTGTAATAAAATAAAAATATTTGCTTAATTATTTAAATAATTAAACATACAAAAGGGCATTATAGACAATAACAAATTAATATTGATATTTTAATTAATAATATTATATTTATTTAGGACACGTGGCATTCATTCAAGAGGTGCCTGTCGATAGACAAGTACGACGGGTACCTGTACGTAGAAAAGCCCTTATTTGTTTATGTCTCTATCTATTTAGCCAAGGCGTTAGAAATTTATTCGATACATTAATTATATATAGTATATCTACACCTAAGCACATGTGTGGCCGTGTGTCAATTAGAGTATCACCAATGGGATATTAATTGGAGTATATTTCTTACCACATAAGCTCAAAATTCTTATGTAGCAAGAAAAAATGTAGACAATATGTAGCACACCGTCTACATCTAGATGGTGTACTAGACATTGTCTATTTAACAATTTATCTTATTTGTTCATCATTAATATTTATTAATTTATTTCTCTCTTCTCTCCACCAATAGTAGTTAAGTATTTTACACAATTCACATTTACCATTAGAGAAGATTTCTAAATAATAATATTGTATTTGTCATGTAATTAGCAATTCACATTGTTTCATTGGACATGCTCTTAGTACTATTAGTAGCTCCAAGAGAGAGCTTCTATTTGTATTACTTGGAAACAATGGTTGTGCAATGCACAACCATCAAACAATTGGGGTTCATTGAATGATTGCTAGATATGAAATTTGTAAACACTTGAAAGTGAATACTTGACATGAAAATTTAAGTTAGGATAACTATTGACAAAAGATACAAGCATGAATATGTGCAGCAATCATTTCATCTATGAATTGATAATACCACTAAGTCAGAACAATACATAAGTATCTATATTTTTAAATGTACCCAAACAAAATCTCTTTGATGTAACTTAAAAAAAATAGCTTACCAAGAAATAGGTCGAATCGTCTCGAATCGCCTTCTCGACCACGAACAACCTGTACAAAGCCCAAGACGGATAGCCCCGGCATAGGACCTCCAATGCTTAAGTTAGTAACAATATAAATTGTATAAAGAGGGAATGGTTTCTCATAAAATCCATGACTTCAATGATCCATGATAATCAAAATTACAAAATAAGGGTTTGAACCCCTTATTTATAAGATTATTAAGATTTATCCACCAATTAATATGATTCCTTCCCAGGATGGGACTAAACTCATAATTGTACCCAATCCCCATAATTAGAAAGTATTCTCATATTAGAATTCTTAATTTTCATAATTCCATAATAACCATGAAATCTTATTATTTCCATGTTATCGACCTGTTGGAGCCCCATAACCATATTTTACCATTTTAGTGACCTTTTTATCATTTTACTATGCCTACATTTGATGTCGTATCAACTAGTCCCCCACATTCTGGCTGATTGAGATACGAAATCAGGTAGAATATAAAAAATAAAGACTTATGCAAAACAGAACGTGATCACTTTTATACTTCTAACTTCCATTAATTCACACATTGCTTATAAAAGAATCACGTATTCTTAAAATCATATTTCAACAATAACTATAACCACATACCATTTATCCGATCTAAAATAGGTCGGTCAAAAAAATCATTTATCCGACCTAAATATGTCAGCCAAAAAACTATTTGTCTGACCCAAAATAGGTCGGCTAAAGAATTATTCCATACCCTAATCATAACTCATAACCCTGAAAATTATTAAGAATCGTTTCATGACCATTAATCATAAGCCCTTGCAAACCATAAACCCTGAAAACCATAAAAATTATAAAACCATAAAATCGCAAACTACTTTAAAACCATAAACCATTACCGATCATAGTCATTGATCCATAAGCCATCGCCGATCTAAACAAGTGTTGGCTTATAAAACCATAAAACCATAATCATCTTCAACCTAACAAGCGTCATCCAAAATCATAAAACCATCGTCGACCTAAACAAACATCTGTCCATAACCATAAACAAAACCATAAGACCATCGCGAACCTAAACAAGCGTCAGCCCATAACCATAAAAGCGAATCATAAAACCATCGCCGACCTAAACAAGCGACATCCCATAAAACATAAAAATAAACCATAAAACCATTGCCGACCTAAATAAGCGTCAGCCCCATAACCATAAAACCATCGCCGACCTAAACAAGCGTCATCCCATAACTATGAAAATCAATAA
Organism: Phtheirospermum japonicum; assembly: GCA_014905375.1. Classification (NCBI taxonomy): domain Eukaryota; kingdom Viridiplantae; phylum Streptophyta; class Magnoliopsida; order Lamiales; family Orobanchaceae; genus Phtheirospermum; species Phtheirospermum japonicum. The sequence goes on along the minus strand of BMAC01001021.1, from coordinate 23,424 downwards.
ACCATAACCATCACCGACCTAAACAAGCGTCGGGCCATACCATCCATAACCATACCATCTCTGATCTAAACAAGCGTCGGGCCATACCATATCCATAACCATACCATCTCCTACCTAAACAAGCGTCGGGCCATACCATATCCATAACCATACCATCTTCGACCAGTAATACGACGTAAATCAGACTTGCGACCAGACCTTAACCATTTAAAACAAACCAAATAAACTTTAACAAATCAAGTACACCTTATTAAATAAACCAGTGTAAACCAATCAAATCATATAAAAACAAATAAAACAACCAGTTCCCCAAATTTAAGCTAATAAACCATATAAAATCAAAGAAACCATATTAAGACAAATAAATTAAAGTAACCATACAAAATGCAACATATCAAGCCATACAGACCAAATAAAATAAATCACATAAATAATACAAACCATATAAACCAACTTAAATCATATAAGCCATATTAAACCATAGTAAACTTATAACTATATTAAGTCAAATAAACCATACAAATCAAATAAACTAACTAGTACCCCATGTTTAAATTAAATAAATAAACAAAACTTAGTCAATCAACTAAATCATATTTAATCAAATAAACCATACTAGTTATACTAGATAATCATAATATTAAACACAATTAACCAAATACACCATATTAGATACACCAAATATCCATATAACCAAATAAAATATATGGTCACATAACCAAATAAACTCATTGGACCTCATGAAATAGATCACATAAAATGGCCACTACCCCATACTTTAAATCAGATCAAACTAAGTAAATTAGCTAGACTATATAAACCATGTTTAAGCTAACTACACCATGTTAAAACAAATCAAATAAACCATACAGAATTTTACCACATGAAACCAAATAAATCCATTAAACCAAACCAAGTAAAACATATAAAACCATTAACCAAATAAAAAGTATTAAACCAAATAACCCCCCCAGTCCTAATATTTAAACTAAATAATAAACCAAATTAATAATTTTAAACCAAATAAACCAAATTAAGTAAACTCATTGGTCCCCCATAGCTAACCAAATCAATCAGCCAAAATAAATCAAATAAACCAGCAAGTACCCCATATTCTAACCAAATAAATAAATCAATCCAAATCAATCTATTAAACCATATCAAATAAACCAACACATATAAACTAAATAAAGCCCAGTTAAACCATTTTAAACTAAATAAACCATATTAAACCATATAAATCGAACCAAATAGACCTTCTAAAATCGTATTAACCAAATAAATATTATTAAACCAAATAAACATATTAGAGCCACATATTAAATCAAATCAATCAATCAAAATAAATAAAATAAATAATATTAAGCCAAATAAATCTAACCGTCCTTAATTAAAATAAACTATATAAATTGCAATATTTTATTAAGCTAAATAAATCAAATTAACCATATCAAACTAAAATAAACCATACCAATCCTAATAACCGTATTAACCCAAATAGACCAAATAAAATAAATAAATCACATAAATAATATATACCATATAAATCAGATCAATCAACCAAACCACCTCAATCCTAAATAAACCAAATAAACAAGCATGTCCCTCATATTATAACCAAATAAAATCCTTTCACTTAATAGGATTCCTTCCAAAGATGATTAAATCTCCTAATTTTACCCAATCTCCATAATTAGAAAATATTCTCGTATTAATATTCTTAAATTCCATAATTCCATAATAACCTAAAATCTTATTGTTTCCATGTTATCGATATTTTGGGGGGGCCCAAAACCATATTTTACCATATTAGCGACTTGTTTATCATTTTTTACTATGCCGACATTTTAATGTCGTATAAACCCCC